>JAQMRL010000014.1:19683788-20228788 GCA_035578175.1 Catonia carolina
CAACGATTAAGTGAGTAAAGTTTCATTTTCCTATATTTTACCAAACCTATGAAAAATGTACCTGAAAATAGAAAATTTAACACTGGCGGGATACAAGGTACTGTCCCCCCTTAGGAAACCCCTCTGATCCTAGAATTTCACTTGCGCCCAACGCAGGCGGAATTCGTTTGCCATGTATACGAATAGGCTACATTTTGTTATTCATTACTGCTTTACCGCTATGCCATCGATCCATAACTTTGATTCTTTTGCTGGAACTGCTGGAATGAATCGACCCGCTGCCAACTGGAGTCACGTCCAATGTCATTTAGGTCAAACGATTACGGTACTTTTTTACAATCAGGTATTTACTGGAAATGCCAAATACCAAATACCGAATGGAATAAATTTATTTGTAATTCTAAATATTTGATTTTTATGTGTATAAAATTAAATTTTAAAAAATTATTAGTATTTATTGGTAAAATTCCTTTCCGTATTTTTAAGTCAAACTAAGGTTGGTTTTCATTTTGCATCATTCACTCATGATTAAAATTAGGTTATGTTTAGTCAGTTTTTTGGTTTATTTAAAGTCGCAACAACAGCTTCATTATTAACGTCTACGGTGGGTTAAGAAACTGTAATAATGGGTTTTGGTACTTAATAATTTAAATACCCTAGCCGGGAATCGAACCCAAGACCTCCGCCTAATAGGCTAGCGCGCTATCCACTACTTCACAGAGTCGGCCATTTTTTTATTTTACGTTTTTTAATAATTTTAGGTCATATGATTCATTATTTATATTTGCAAGAGAAAGTCGTGCGAGTGTTTCACACCAGATTTTTACATTCTCTTGCCTATGTAAATATATAAGAGGATAATATGAATTATTGTTTTCAAGTAGTTTTTCCGAAATCGAGTTATCACCAGATCTACAAGTTTTCAGATCCCCTGAACCCAAATAACATGTTTCTAGAGATTGGTCTGTGTCTGCGTGCGTGCTTGTGTGAAGAAAATATCTCAAAAACGGAACATCGTACGCACTTGAAACTTAAGTTTGATACTACTACCGGACCCGACTCGAACATTTTCATCAAAATCGAACAACCGGAAGTAGTAGTTTATAAGCTACGTGTCATTTTTCACTGTTTTGCAATTTTCTCAAAAAACGGCTCATACGATTTTATTAAAACTCGCCTCATATACAAATTTTTTTATGCTCTACAAAATAGAGTAGACACCATGTCTGCTGAAATTCTTGGGGAGGTTGTTTTCTCGTAAAATAATTGTTTTTTAAAGATTGCGGCTTTAATATGCATTTTAGCGCTAAAATTTACTATAATAAAAGTTGTAGAGAATTTAAAAACCTACAACTTTTATTTTAAACATTTCTTGGTATAACGCTTAGTTTAGCAGTAATAAGAGATTTTCTGTTTTTTCACGATAATGTGTAAAAAAATCTATTTCTTTAAATATTTCAGTCAGTAAGCATTTTACGACGAAAGTGTATATAATCAAACTTATAAAAAATTAAAAGATCAACAACTTTTATTTAGTGCATATTTTTCTACAGAGCCTAGTTGAAAGAGTGATTTTCCGTATTTTTAAGCCAAATTAAAGTTTATTTTCATTTTGCATTATTCACTCATGATTAAAATAAAGTTTTGTTTTTTTGTTATTTCTAATGTATTATTAGATACTAATATTAGGTAATATGGTTCATTATTTGCATAGGCAAGAGAAAGTCGTGTGAGTGTTTCACACCAGATGTTTTTTTTTAATATTATTTCATAATTAGCTGATTACTTAGAAATAGTTGTAGCTAAATTCCAACCACTTCAGCTACAGCTTAAAAATTTCCTAGAATATTAGTGGAATTTACCGACTATTTTTTTTTTATAAATGGACATTGAAATTAATTGATGAACACGGTCCGGTAGCATAGTTCACACGAAACCAGTTAGCATATTTCACATGGAACTATTTTTGTAAGTAGGTCTGTTTTAACAACCGTAAAACGCATTGAGTCATTCTAACAAAAGATTAGGCCAAGTCTTATTGCAGTTAGAATACAAACTTCCGGTCTTCTAACGGAAATTTTAAAATCAAACGCTAATTAACTGTCTGACATTTCCGGTTACATTATCATTTTCTCGCGTTCTATATAGAGGATGCTCAAAACAGATGGACAATATTTCACATTTTAGTAAGCTTATTATACAGGATGATTCACGAAGTTATGCAGAAACTTTGGGAGCCCATTGTACATGTAAAAATAATGAAAAAGTTTTTATAAACATGGGTCCGGAAATGCTTCGTTACCGAGTTACGGCTAGCGAAAGATTCCGCCCGGATTTCAGCTCACCAGGTGAAATGAGGTCTTCCTGAAATTCTGGTAAGGTAGCTTAAGGGGCGAATTCAATCATTTCTTATGGTTTTTGACCTGATAAATTGAATAAAACAGGTCCCAGAACTGTAAGTTAAATAGTTTTTGAGAAAAACACTGTCAAATGCAAAAAATGGAGTGAACAAAACACATTTTTTCATCTTTGTTTTTCCGGTTAATTTTACTTTGTACTGTTATGAATAAAAATTCATTTAATCAAACATCTATTCGCTTTCTGTGTACTTTATTTACACCGGTTTGTTCAGAATAAAATTTTCTACGTGTTTTATTCAAAAATTTTAACTTTCTTGGTGAAATAACAAAGTTATTCTTGCCCAAAGATGAAAAAATTTGTTTTCACTCCACTTTTTGCATTTGTCACTGGTTTTCTTAAAAACTATTTAACTTACAGTTCTGGGACCTGTTTTATTCAATTTATCAGGTCAAAAACCATAAGAAATGATTGAATTCGCCCCTTAATCATCTTACCAGAATTTCAGGAAGACCTCATTTCACCTGGTGAGCTGAAATCCGGGCGAAACTTTCGCTAGTCGTAAGTCGGAAACGAAGCATTTCCGGACCCATGTTTACATAAACGTTTTTCATTATTTTTACATGTACCGTACAATGAGCTCCTAAATTTTCTGAATATCTTCGTGAATCATCCTGTATTACCTACGAGGCTTTACCAAGTTAAACGAGGAGTGAGGTGGTGGTTTACCATTGCTTTCCACACTGAGTTGAAAGATTGTACTTATCAGGTCCAGATTCTCTGAAAAGTATCTACTTTCCACCCTGCAAATGACACCTTCGCTTCATTCACCGTAGGCTCTGGTTGTATAATAAAATTCATTACTTCAAAGATAACCATGACTACTATCGGTTTCATAATCATAGACAATGCCCAAAACGGGCAGGTGGAGTGTTATTTTAATTGCACTCTATCTGTTTGGTCCAGGGCTAAAAAAAAATAGTTCTGTTTCTTATCACATAGTCAGCCACTTATATGACTGAACTATTTAAGAACATAAGAGGTAGAGGTGTAAAAGACACTAGTCAGAGTTATCTCCTCTGAGAGTAATGAATTTCACTATGCAGCCAGACCCTGTGGCGAATGAAGTGAAGGTGTCATTTGCAGGGTGGAAAGTGAGTACTTTTCGGAGGGCCTGGCATGCTGATAAGCATACTCTTTCAACTCAGTGAGGAAGGCAATTGTAAACCACCTTACTCCTCGTTTTTACTTAGTAAAACCTCTAGAGGTTCAAACCAGCATTTCGGCTGTTGACCTAAACAACAACAATCATAGACACCCGAGTTTGAACCCTTGCATCTCCAAAACTATGAGTCGGATTGTAACATACTTTGCATCAAATTGTAGCTCATTTTATTCTGTGTTGACATATAAATAATAGTTCTATATTTTTAATGTTGTTAAAAAATTGCCATATTGAGGTTGGAAGACAAAAATAGTTTTTTTTGCTACCGCAACAAATTTCATGCGTTTAGAGGCGTGTAACTTGATAATTATTTGACCAAAAAGTTTAAAATTTCAACACAATATAGGCAATTATAGTCTTCAGCGTGTTCGAAATTTTAAATCTTTACGTTAATTAAATTTTGATTTTTTAACAAAAATCTGAACCCTTGCTATCTCGGTAACCACCCGATCGTTCGGCACGGGCGAACTATCGTTTTATTCAGCGTAAAAAAAACTTAGTACAAGTATGTTAATAACATGAATTATTGATTGGCCAAAGTTGTGGTAGAATTTTTAAAATTTTGAAAAATAGACTGGGTAATGCGGGGGTGGGCGCTACTATCCATGTTGCCAGGTTGTGTACGTGACATCCTGTCGGACTGTTTACCTAAATTCACAGACTGAATCGTACTTCAGGTAGACAGTCAGATTCAGGAAACATGGATACTAGCGCCTACCCCCGCATTTCCAAGTCTTTTTTTCAAAATTTTAAAAATTTTACCACAAAATTGGCTAATCAATATTTCATGTTATTAACATATTTGTGCGAAATTTTTTACGCCGAATAAAACGATAGTTTGTCCGTGCCGAACGATCAAGTGGTTACCGAGATAGCAGGGGTTCAGAATATTATAAATGAATCAAAATTTAAAGAACGTACGAATTTGAAATTTCGTACACGTTGTAAGGATGCAACTTCACTTCATTCTCCACAGGGTCTGGCTGTATAATGAAATTCATTACTCTCAGAGAAAATAACTTTGACTAGTCTTTTTTTGCTCATAACAGGAAGTGTTAAATTATTTACACTCAATCTGATAGTTCCAGGGTTACAATAAATAGTTCTGTTTCTTATCACATGTTCAGCCAATTATATAACTGAAGCATCATTTACAGAAGAGGTAGAGGTGTAAAAGACACTAGTCAACGTTATCTCCGCTGAGAGTAATGAATTTCATTATACAGCCACACCCTGTGGTAAATGAAGTGATTGTGTTATTTCCAAGGTGGAAAGTAGGTGCTTTGCGGAGAGCCTGGGATCTTGATATACTTTTCTATTCAATTAGGAAGGCAATGGTAAACCACCTCACTCCTCGTTTTACTTAGTAAAGCCTCTAGAGGTTCAAACCCGCCTTTCGGCTGATGACCTAACCAAGAACAATGAACTTAATCTAGATTGCTGAGTTGTTTAAATACTGCGCGTGGGATAACAATTTTATCGATACAAAAATTTTCTGATACAGATCATGCCGGATGAACGAAGCAATATCGTATTATTACAAAAAAATAAAAATTACTTGGCATACTTTAAGGTTCAATTTCAAAGAACGATATTTTTTAATTTTAATTAAATTTGTGGTATTTATATGCGGGCCACCTAAATATGGATAAATTAATAAAATAAAATAAAAAAATATTTGGCATACTTCAAGGTTCAATTCTGGGACCGATACATTTTTTTAATAAAATGTATTAAACGAAATATTACGGAGAAAAAACTGACCCACCTCTACAAGTTATTTTATAGTACTACCAAATCTTTGGTGAAAGTAACTGACCAGTTAACTTATTTAAATTCCAGTTAAAATAAAATTTCACGTTCTTACAAAGGCCTATCATGAGATGATTGGATTCTAATTTAGAAGTTTTATTAAAAGCTGGTTATTAACATGTATTTTTTAATCAGTTTAATGATGTATTTACATGTTTCCGCTTTGTATCGGATATTATTCAGGAAATAATAGATGATCCAATGTTTATGTATCACTAAAAATAGCACCTGTGCACAGCGAGGGCGCTATTGCTCGTTTAGAGGGGTGCCCTAACGGAATCTACTAACCTAAAATTTGAATAGAAATCAATTTTTATTTGTTAACCTTAAATGTCCAACACTTTCTTTTACGTAGCCTATAATAGAATATTTTTACTTTCTCTTGCCCTTTCATGAAATATAGGAGAGGAAGGTACCTATTGTTTTCAAGTCGATTTTTCGAAATCGAGTTTTCACCGGATCTACACGTAGTCAGACCCCCTGAACCCAAAATTTCTTTTTTGCGATGGGTCTGTGTGTGTGTGTGTGTGCGCGCGCGTATGTGAACAAATTATCTCAAGAACGTCATCAAATCATCGTACGAACGTGAAACTTAAAACTTTAGTTAGACACTACAACCGAACCCGACACGAACATTTTCATCAAAATTGGTCAATCGGAAGTAGTAGTTTATTCGTGTCATTTTTCAGTTTTTTCCGATTTTCTCAAAATCGGCTCCTATATATACGATATGTTTTATATTACATATAAAATATATCGATATATATACGGTATTTTTTAAAATCGCATCATTTACTACGGTTTTTAGACTCTACAAGATAGGGGCCACATCTGCTGAAATTTTTTAAAAGGCTGTTTTCTCGTAAAAAATTGTTTTTTTAAGATTGCGGCGTTGATATGTATTTTAGCGCAAAAATGTATATCATAGAAGTTGTAGAGAATTTAAAATCCTGCAACTTTTATTTCAAACATTTTTTTGTATAACGCTTAGTTTCGCGGTAATTAGCGATATTGTGTTTTTTTCACGAAAAAAAATTGTGTTTTTTTTCTGTAAATAAAATGAATTTTTTAAGATTTCAGCCTTAGTATGCATTTTAAGACAAGTGTACATAATCAAATTTATCGGAAATTAAAAGATATACAACTTTTATTTAGCGCATTTTTTCTACAGAGCCTAGTTTCACGTGAAAGAGTGATTTTCCGTATTTTTGAGCTAAACTGAGATTGATTTTCATTTTGCGTCTTTCAATCATGATTAAAATATGTATTAGGTTTTGTTTAGTGAGGTTAGTTTTTTGTTTATTTCTAATGTTTTATTACTAATGTTAGGTTATATTGTTAATTATTTGTACTGTCAAGAGAAAGTTTTGTGAGTGTTTCACACCAGATATTTTTAGTAACAATCTATTTTGGTTTTTTTTTAGTTTTTACTTAAAGTCGTATCAACAGTTCGATTATTAGCAACTACGGTAGTTTATGTAAAGGTGAGTTTAAACTAATGAAAATTTCCACACTCTAACCGGGAATCGAATTCGGGACTTCCAAGTTGTAGGCTAGCGCGCTACCACTACGCTACTCTGTTTTTTTAAATTAATTAATTAATTTATTTAACGTCGCATCAATTAAAATGGTCATTACCGATGATGTTGGGTAGTAACTTATTGTGTATAATGAAGGATTTTTTTTCTCTTGCCTATATGAATATATAAGAAGGAAAGTATTGCTTTCATGTCAATTTTTCCAAATCATAATACAGCTAGACCATGTTTGGAATGAAATTAAGGTGTCATTTGCGAGTGAAAAGTATATACTTTCCAGATGGCCTAACATGCAGATAAGCATACGTTTATATTCAGTGAGGAAGGCAAATTGTAAACCACCTCACTCCTCATTTACTAACTAAAATTTCTAGAGGTTCAAATTAGCCTTTTGCCTGATGACCTAAACAACACAATAATTATTGTTATAAGTTTAAAAGAAGTTTGTTTATTATTTATTATATCCAGATCCCGAAAGAACCTGGTATTAAACTATGCAAAACAGTTGTGTCATCATCACACAAAGCACGCAGTGTGATTATTAGTAGATATAAAAAAAGTAAAAATAAACTACTATAAAGAAGAGGGGAGAGGGTGGAAACCTGGGGAACAACACAAACATGGTAAAATGAAAAAACCATTGTGATTTTTTTTTTTTTTTTTTTGCTTTAACGTCCGACTGTTCTGCAATTATTGCTAATGCAGGCGGTGAAGGATGAAATAATTTTTTTGTAACGTATGAAAATATGCCGTGCCCGAATGGGATTCGAACCCAAGACCGCATGATGAGAGGCGAGCACGTTACCAACTACGCCAATGCGGCCGGCCCATTCTGTGAAGTGAACAACTGAACAGTATTAAAATGTAAAATAAACTACTATAAAGAAGTGGGGAGAGGATAGAAACCTGGGGAACAACACAAACATGGTAAAATGAAAAAACCATTCTGTGAATTTTTTTTTTTTTTTTTGGTTTAACGTCCGACTGTTCTGCAATTACTGCTAATGCAGTCGGTGAAGGATGAAATGATTTTTTGTAACGTATGAAAATATGCCGTGCCTGAATGGGATTCGAACCCAAGACCGCATGATGAGAGGCGAGCACGTTACCAACTACGCCAATGCGGCCGGCCCATTCTGTGAAGTGAACAACTGAACAGTATTAAAATGTATAATAAACTACTATAAAGCAGTGGGGAGAGGATAGAAACCTGGGGAACAACACAAACATGGTAAAATGAAAAAACCATTCTGTGAATTTTTTTTCTTTTTTGGTTTAACGTCCGACTGTTCTGCAATTATTGCTAATGCAGGCGGTGAAGGATGAAATAATTTTTTTGTAACGTATGAAAATATGCCGTGCCCGAATGGGATTCGAACCCTAGACCGCATGATGAGAGGCGAGCACGTTACCAACTACGCCAATGCGGCCGGCCCATTCTGTGAAGTGAACAACTGAACAGTATTAAAATGTAAAATAAACTACTATAAAGAAGTGGGGAGAGGATAGAAACCTGGGGAACAACACAAACATGGTAAAATGAAAAAACCATTCTGTGAATTATTTTTTTTTTTTTTGGTTTAACGTCCGACTGTTCTGCAATTACTGCTAATGCAGACGGTGAAGGATGAAATGATTTTTTGTAACGTATGAAAATATGCCGTGCCTGAATGGGATTCGAACCCAAGACCGCATGATGAGAGGCGAGCACGTTACCAACTACGCCAATGCGGCCGGCCCATTCTGTGAAGTGAACAACTGAACAGTATTAAAATGTAAAATAAACTACTATAAAGAAGAGGAGAGAGGATGGAAACCTGGGGAACACCCCATGGTAAAATAAAAAAAAACCATTCTGTGAAGTGAACAACTGAACAGTATCTCATCTAATTGTTTAACAGAAAGTGATTCTGGCTTGGCAAGTAATACCGTGTAAAAGAATAAATCTTAGGACTAGATCGAGTTGAAAATATGTTTACAAACACACACACACACACACACACACGGAATGTCTGTTGAAGTCATAATGAATGTTAAAGTCGGTGGTTGGTTTGTACTGAATAAAATAAGCAACGGGTGAAGAGGCAGCAAGCGGAAGTAAGACAGTTGAATCAATTGGAGTCTGGCCACTCACAACAAATAAAAAAAAGAAAAAAACGGTTTAGTTGCTTCTACCTGACTATCTGGACAGACAACTAAACGAAGAATAACAAACGAGACAGAAGAACTGGGTCAACAGCCATCGTTGTAAACTTATCAACTAAACAAGCCCTCGACAGAATTTACACGCCACGCACATTGTATTATAACGCATTTCATTTTATTATTTCTTCCGTCTTCAAAATTTGTCAAAAATCTGTGAAACAAAATTCATCATAAATTGGTTATCCGATTTTAACAAATGACACATCATTTTCTTCAGAATAAAAAGATGGATATTTTGCATGATATATTATTTTATCATAAAATTAATTATTAATGAGATATTGAACGTTAAAAATTAAATAGGTGTAATTGTGAAAATTTTAACAGTATAATCGTTTTACTTTCTCTTGCCCTATATAAAAAATATATAGGAAAGAAGTGTTTTATGTCACTTTTTAAATTTAATTTTCACCTAAAATATAGTTATATTTTCAGGCCCCTGAAACCAAAAATCATATTTTTACCGATTGGTCTGTATGTGTTAGTGTGTAGAAATAATCTCAAGAACGGAATTATGAAGTTCAAACTTTCAAATTAAGTTGGAGTGGAGACTAATAGAGACTTATAGAGATTTTTCAAAATCGGTTAAACAGAATTACTAAATTAAGTGCAATTTTTCACTTTTTTGCGATTCTCTCAAAAACGACTAATACATTTTTACTTTCTCTTGCCTATATGAATATATAGGAAGTAAAATTGTTATCATGTCAATTTTTTGAAGTCGAGTTTTCACCGGATCTACACGTTTTCAGACCCCCTGAACCCAAAAAACTTGTTTTTAGCGATTGGTGTGTGTGTGTGTGTGTGTGTGTGTGTGTGTGTGTGTGTGTGTGTGTGTGTGTGTGTGTGTGTGTGTGTGTGTGTGTGTGTGTGTGTGTGTGTGTGTGTGTGTGTGTGTGTGTGTGTGTGTGAACAGAATATCTCAAGAAAGAAACATCATACTAAGTTGAAACTTGAAACTTCAGTTAGATACCATTAGAGGACCCGACACGAACATTTTCATCAATATCAGTCAACCGGACGTGGTAGTTCATTCGTGTCATTATTCACTTTCTTGCGATTTTATCAAAAACGGTTCCGACGATTTTTTTCTTAAAAATCGCCTCATTTACTAATTTTTTTATGCTCTACAAGATAGGGTAGGCGTCATGTCCGTTAAAATTCTTGGGTAGGTTGTTTTCATGTAAAAAAATTGTTATTTTAAAATTGCTGTTTTAATATGCATTTAAGCGCAAAAATGTATATAACAAAAGTTGTAAAAAATTTAAAATCCTAGAACTTTAATTTCAAACATTTTTTTGTATAATGCTTAGTTTAGCGGTAATTAGAAGAGGAATGAGGTGGTTACAATTACCTTCCTCACTGAATGGAAAAGTACGCTTATCAGCATGCCAGGCCCTCTGAAAAGCACATATTTTACACTCTGCAGCAAATGACACCTTCACTTCATTCACCACAGGGTCTGGCTGTATAATGAAATTCATTACTTTCAGATGAGATAACTCTGATTAGTGTCTTTTACACCTCTACCTCTTCTGTTCTTAAATGATCGAGTAATTTAATTGGCTGACCATGTGATAAGAAACAGAGCTATTTATTTTAGCCGCGTTCGTGCAGGGCCCGGCAGAACTAAAAAGAACTTTTAAAAAAGTTTTATTAACTGATCTAAATACTAAATAAGTAATTAGACAAAATAACGAAAAAAATTTTTAACAACGGTAAAACAAATTGGTGCTAATTTAAAAGTAGAGTAGAATAGAGAATTTACATTACATTTAACACTTAACTACACTATCTATCACCAAAATATAGTTTTCAAAGTAGTACAATGTAGCACACAATTTGTGTGTGTGTGCGTGTGCGTGCGTGCGTGTGTGTGTGTGTGTGTTGGTTAAAATTTTAAGCTATGTGTATTTTATACAGTATAATATAAAATATTTATATATATGACAAAATGAGAACAAACGGTATAGTCTGGTGTTTAGAGCGTCTACTACAGTTATCAGCGTGAAATGGAAGAATATTTAATTGCTCATGTAGGTTACCGTGGTAATTAATAGTGTATATTAACTTCCAGAGTTATAACTTTGAAAGTACTTTGGTAGTATAGCTTATTATAGTCTATCCGTTATTAAAACGGTCTTTTAACTCGAATAAATTTTCATTTTTACTGTCTCTTCCCTGTATGAATATATACAAAGGAAAGTATTGTTTCCATGTCGATTTTTCAAAACCGAATTTTCACCGGATTTACACATTTTCAGACCCCCTGAACCCAAAAAAACATGTTTTTAGCGATTGGTCTGCGCGCGCGCGCGCGTGTGTGTGTGTGTGTAAGGATGATGTTTAATCTGTGTGAAAAGGATATCTCAAGCACGGAACATCGTACTAACTTTTTTTTTTTTTTTGTAATCCTAGTTTGTGTGCGTTGCAATCTGTTCAATTCAGAACAATAAGCAACCCTATTATGACCCAATGAGATGAGGATGATGTGTATGACATGTAAATGAGGTGTAGTCTTGTACAGACTCAGGTCGACCATTCCTGAGAGAGTATGGTTAATTGAACCCCAACCATCAAACTATACTAACTTAAAACTGTACTAACTTAAAACTTGAAACTCACGTTAGATACTATTAGAGGACTCGACAGGAACATTTTCATCAAAATCGGTCAACCGAATAAAAAAAAAATAATAATAAATAAATAAATAAAAATAAAAAAATAACCGGATAAACTTTATATGCGCTACAAGATAGGGTAGGCGCCATGTCTGCTGAAATTCTTAGGGAGGCTGCTTTTACGTAAACAAATTGTTTTTTTTTTTAGATTTAAACTTTAATATGCATTTTAGCGCAAAAATGTATATACTGTAATCAAAGTTGTAAAAAATTTAAAATCCAACAACATTTTTATCAAACTTTTTTGCTATAACGCTTAGTTTAGCGGTAATTAGCGATTTTCTGGTTTTTTCTCACGAAAACATGTAAAAATCGATTTTTTTAACGATTTCAACTTTAGTATGCATTTTACGACAAAAGTGTATATTATAAAATTTATAGGAATTAAAAGATCTACAACTTTTATTTAGAGCATTTTTCTCTACAGAGCCTAGTTTAGCGTGAGAGTAATTTTCCGTATTTTTAAGCCAAACTGAGGTTGATTTTCATTTTGCGTTTTTCACTCATCTCAATCACTACCGGCTAGTGCGAGGCATATCTTAAGACATCCAGGCATCTATCAACAATGGAGGGTAATATTGAGGGAGTGAATTGTAGAGGAAGCAAAGGTTAGAATATATAAAGCAAATTACAAAAAGAAGGGTGTTTTAAATATGTAGATACGAAACGACTTGCACAAGATAGAACAGCTTGGAAAACTGCATCGAACCAGTCGAGAGACTGATGATAAAAAATATATTTACTAATAACACACAAGGGCTGTCGGTAGAATCTGACAGTGCTTACTTAATTTCTTTTGTCTATAACTGTCAATGGAAGTAAGTATTATTACGTAATCTTCGATATAAACTATAGATAAAGGCAATCAAACCTTTATCTACAAGAGAGAGGTCGCTAATATTAAATTTTTATTTTTGTCATGACCTCATATTTTATGTTTTTTGTTGTTATTGTGGTAGGCCTATTTTATTAAAAGAATAAGATTTGTGACCTATCATCAAGGCTTAACAATGGGTGTTTTAAAATTATCAAAACCCCTAAAAAGTCAGTAAGATAAAAATAAAATAATCTTTTCGATGATCATCAAACTTAATAAGTTAATATCCTTTTAAACCGAATTTCGTTCGTCCAGACTTACCATTTTTGCGTTTCATTTCATTATATAATTGCATACAACCACTGCAAAAGTGATGACAATATTTGATAATATTTTTAATATTAAATTTAACTTTCTCTTGCCTATAAAAATATATAGGAAGGAAAGCATTGTTACCGTGTCGATTTTTCGAAATCTAGTTCCCATTGGATCTACACGTTTTCATACACCGTTAACCCAAAAAAACATGTTTTTTATCCGTTATCTCAAGAACGGAATATCGTACGAAGTTAAAACTTGGAAATTCAGTTAGGTACTACTACCGGAACGAAATAAATATTTTCATGAAAATCGGTCAACCGGAAGTATTAGTTTATACTTGTCATTTTTCATTTTTTGTGATTTTCTCAAAACAGCTCCTACGATTTTTTTTAAAAATCGCCTTGTTTGCAACATTTTTTATGTTCTACAAGATAGGTTAGGCGCTATGTCCGCTGAAATTCTTGGAAAAGCTGTGCTCTCGTAGAAAAATATCTTTTTTTAAGATAGCGGCCTTAATTTGCATTTTAGCGCAAAAATGTATGTAATAAAAGTTATAGAAAATGTAGAAACCTACAACCTTATTTTAAACATTATTTTGTACAACGCTTAGCGCTTAGTTTAGCGGTAATTAATAACTTTCTGTTTGTTTTCTTAATAAAAATCTGTAAAAAAAAGTTTTTTTTAAGATTTCAGCCTTAGTGTGCATTTAAAGACAAAAGTGTACTATATAATAAAATTTATAGGAAATTAAAGGATCTACAACTTTTATTTTGAGCATTTTTTTCTACATAGGCTAGTTTAGCGTGAAAGAGTAATTTTCCGTATTGTTAAGCCAAACTGAGGTTGATTTTTACTTTGTGTCTTTCACTCATGATTAAAATTAGGTTATTTTTATTGAGATTATTGTTTTTTTTTATTTCTAATGTTTTATTACTAATTTAGATTATATTGTTAATTATTTGCATTGGCAAAAGAAAGTTGTGTGAGTGTTTCACAGCAGATTTTTTTGTATGTACTTGTGCTACCTACGCGCGGTCATAAAACTAATTTTGTGGAAGAGTTTTTGCGTATTGATAGATTTTGTTAAAAACATTCTACGTAGCTTCTTAACTTAGCAGTAAATTTGAACGGTTTTAAAACTAAATACTTCATAAGAAATAAAAAAAATCTGGTGTGAAACACTCACACAACTTTCTCTTGCCAATGCAAATAATTTACAATATAATTTAACATTAGTAATAAAATATTAGAAATAAACAAAAAACTAACCTCAATAAACATAACCTTATTTTAATCATGAGTGAAACACTCAAAATGAAAATCAACCTTAGTCTGGCTTAAAAATACGGAAAATCACTATTTCACGCTAAACTAGGCTCTGTAGAGAAAAATACGTTAAATAAAAGTTGTAGATCTTTAAATTTCCTATAAATTTGGTTATATACACTTTTGTCGTAAAATGCATACTAAGGCCAAAATCTTAAAAAAATCGATTTTTTACACGTTTTCGTGAGAAAAAATCAGAAAATCGCTAATTACTGCTAAACTAAGCGTCATACAAAAAAATTTTTGAAACAGAAGTTGTAGGTTTTTAAATTCTCTACAACTTTTATTATATAAGTTTTTGCGCTAAAATTTATATTAAAGCCGTAATCTTAAAAAAACAACGTTTTTACGTGAAAACAGCCTCACCAAGAATTTCAGCAAACATGGCGCCTACCCTATCTTGTAGAGAATAAAAAATTGAGTAAAATAGGCGATTTAAAAAAAAATCGTAGGACCAGTTTTTGAGAAAATCGCAAAAAACTGAAAAATTATACGAATAAACTACTACTTCCGGTTGACCGATTTTGATGAAAATGTTCGTGTCGCGTCCGGTAGTGGTATGTAACTTAAGTTTCAAGTTTCAAGTCCGTACAATGTTCCGTTCTTGAGATATTCTGTTCACATACACACACAGACCAATCGCTAAAAACATGTTTTTTGGGTTCAGGGGGTCTGAAAACGTATAGATCCGGTGAAAACTCGATTTCGAAAAATCGACATGAAAACAATACTTTCCTTCCTATATATTCATATAGGCAAGAGAAAGTAAAAATCTGGTATGAAACACTCAAACAACTTTCTCTTGCCAATGCAAATAATTAACAATATAACCTAACATTACTGATTAAATATTAAAAATAAATAAAAAACTAACCTTAATAAACATTACCTAATTTTAATTATGAGTGAAAGACACAAAATGGAAATCAACCTTAGTCTTGGTTAAACATACGGAAAATTACTCTTTCACGCTAAACTAGCTCTGTACTAACTCTGTAGAGAAAAATGTACTAAATAAATTTTGTGATCTTTTAATTTCCAATAAATTTGATAACATACAATTTTGTCGTAAAATGCATACTAGGGCTGTGATCTTAAAAATCAATTTTTTACACATTTTCGTGAAAAAGAAAACAGAAAATCGCTAATTATCGCTAAACTAAGGGTTAGGCCTATACAAAAATATGTTGAAAATAAAAGTTGTAAGATTGTAAATTCTCTATAACTTTTATTACATACATTTCTGCACTAATATACATATTAAAGCCGCAATCTTAAAAAAACAATTTTTTTACATGAAAACAGCCTTTTCAAAAATTTCAGCAGACATGGCGCCTACCCTATCTTGTAGAACATAAAACATTAAGTAAATGAAGCGATTTTTAAAAAATCGTAGGAAACGTTTTTGAGAAAATCGCAAAAAGTGAAAAATGACACGAAAAAACTACTTCTTCCGGTTGACCGATTTTGATGAAAATGTTTGTGACGGGTCCTCTAGTGGTACCAAACTTAAGTTTCAAGTACGTACGGATGTTCCGTTTTTGAGATATTCTATTTACATACAAACACACCAATCGCTAAAAACATGTTTTTTGGGTCAGGGAGTCTGAAACGGGTATTTCCGGTGAAAACTCAATTTCTTAAAATCGACATGAAAACAATACTTTCCTTCCTATATATTCATATAAGCAAGAGAAAGTAAAAAATAAAAGATATTTTTCGACTAGATGACGAGACACATCAGCCTTCGCTAACCTCTACGCTAATCTGCTTGCAAGATCACAAGAACAGTAAAATGGCCATGTTAAGGGGCCACCAGATTTAAGGTTATGTAACATCACAAATGACTGTCTCCATCCGGTGATAATATATGTTTATAAAAAAGAAAATGTACAATTGGGAAAGACTACTTTTTTGAGATATCATTCAAAAAACAACTTAACTGTCTGAAGGTTATAATTAAGAATTTTGGCAAATATTTTTATAAATCCATTTATTTATAGCCATCAAAACATTTAAATACCACAAAATAAATCCTACATATAAAATAAATTAAGTGAAATCTCAGTGTATTTTTATGTTTTAAAGTAATATAAACATTTAAAGTCAAGGCGATTTCCTGTTTAAGTCTTGTCCATAATGTTTTTATATTAAGGAAATTGGCTCACACAGGATATGATCAAATAATTAATTTAATGATTAAATTAAAAAAATTGATGTGAATTACTCACAAGACTTTCTTTAGCCAATGTAAATAACTTAAATAATAGCCTAATTTTTAATGATTGAATAACGCTACATGAAAATCAATCTTAATTGGACTTAAAAATACGGGAAATCTATACTAATATTATAAAGACAAAGCGTGTTTTTTGTGCAGGCTAATTTCCAAAAATATTTCTTTTTTTAACTTAGTTTATTTAATCACAACTGTACAAAATACAACCAGTGAATACGATGTTATTAACAAAAAAAAAAAATGGCTTTATGACATTAAGGAGACCGCCACTCTTTAGTGCCACTCCAACGGTGGATTAATCTTGGATAATAAATTGATAGAATTCACATCTGCGCTATGATATCTCTACTCCATCGTCGTTTCGGATTTCCGAAACGGAAACTCCGTTTATTCGGTCCATAATGCCACTTATTGGGGCCAATCTGATGTATGCATATATCATTAAAATCATTACAGGCGAGCGACGAACAACACGTGGTTATAAGCGATAAGATAAGATAATGGAAAGGATAGAGGTAGTAAAAATTTTGAAAGATAAACAAAATTAATCACACATCAGTCATAATAAAGATGTTATTTACAGTACAATATGTAGGCTACATAATCGTCACTGCACACATTTCAGCGCGTCATATCCACTAGTTATGCCAAAACTTACTAGCTGTGAAGCCTCCTTGCAACTTATGTTTTGTCACTTTTCATACGTACATAGAATATTCGTAGTTCCATGCTTCTCATCAGAGTACTATAGCACACTGTTTTCCGAGTCTGGTTGTTTTGTTATCTGCAGGCATAATTTTTACTTTCTCTTGCCTATATGAATATATAGGAAGGAAAGTATTGTTTTTATGTCGATTTTTCGAAATCGAGTTTTCACCGGATCTATACGTTTTCTGATCCCCTGAACCCAAAAAACATGTTTTTAGCGATTGGTCTGTGTGTGTGTGTGTGTGTGTGTGTGTGTGTGTGTGTGTGTGTGTATACAAAATATCTCAAGAACGGAACATCGTACGAACTTGAAACTTGAAACTTAAGTTACATACCACTGCCGGACCCGACACGAACATTTTAATCAAAATCGGTCAACCGGAAGTGGTAGTTTATTCGTGTAATTTTTCCCTTTTTTGCGATTTCCTCAAAAACTGATCCTACGATTTTTTTTAAAATCGCGTGGTTTACTCAATTTTTTATTCTCTACAAGATAGGGTAGGCGTCATGTTTGCTGAAATTCTGCGTGAGGCTGTTTTTACGTAAAAACATTTTCTTTTTAAGATTGCGGCTTTAATATGCATTTTAGCGCAGAACGTTATATAATAAAAGTTGTAGAAAATTTAAAAACCTACAACTTTTATTTCAAACATTTTTTTGTATGACGCTTAGTTTAGCAGTAAATAGCGATTGTTTGATTTTTTCTCACGAAAACGTGTGAAAAATTGATTTTTTTAAGATTTCGGCCTTAGAATGCATTTTACGACAAAAGTGTATATAATTAAATTTATAGAAAATTAAAAGATCTACAACTTTTATTGAGAGCATTTTTCTCCACGGAGCCTAGTTTAGTGAGAAAGAGTGATTTTCCGTATTTTTAAGTCAAACTGAGGTCGATTTTTATTTTGGGTCTTTCACTCATGATTAAAATTAGGTTATGTTTATTTCCAATGTTTTATTACTAATGTTAGGTTTATTGTTAATTATTTGCATTGGCAAGAGAAAGTTGTGTGAGTGTTTCACACCAGATTTTTTATTTTATTATTCTTAATTCCCATTCGTTTCACACATTTTGGTGATATTTTTATGCGTAGGATTACAGTATAGTACCTACTATCAACGTCTTTGTGAGTTATATGCCGCGTAACAAAATGACGGTGTGAACGAATAAAGTTTCTAGACAAAATAAAAACTTATCCTCCTCCTAACTTAAGCCAACGTAAACTAACGGAACTAACCGGTGTACCGAAAATTACGATAGCTTGTTGTATCGTGCTCCAAGAAAATAAAATAAGCCAAGAGTGAGCATTAAAAGATCATGGAACATCTCAGAAAAGAAAACGTGAAGGAAGGGTCCACTTGCTAAAAAGCGTTGAATAAATATTTCGCCATTGTAACATCGCAAGGTGTTAGTGTCAATGGTCCAATCCTTAAAACCAAGGCAAAGGTTTTGCTAAAACGATTATCATTGTTCTGATATCCTTTTCTTTTTTCATGTGTACATGGATAGAACTTAAAAATGGTAAAATTTATTATGTATGTGATAATTTTAATAAAATACAGTATTGTATACGCCACAGTTTACGAATTCGTTTATTAGGGCCAGCCGTTTAATTGGGCCAAAATTCTCCGGTCCCGATGTGCTCCAATTATCCGGAATTGACTGTATATAGATTACATATAGATTTCGTTGTTTATAAACAACCAAATATACGGTAGCATACGGTAGCGAGACATGGGTATCTATGAAGAGAACTGAGTCTCGGATACGAGCTGCTGAAATGAGGTTTTTACGAGCGGTTAAAGGTTGCACTCGACTAGACAAGATAAGGAATGAAAACATAAGAGCTGAATTACAAGTGGAACCTCTACTGAGTATTTTTTAAAAAAGTCGTGATAATTGGTCTTGTCATCTACTCCGAATGTCACCCAATAGACTTCCATTGCAGGCATGGGAGTACAAACCTATAGGAAAACGAGATGTGGGAAGGCCGAGGAAAAAATGGATGCCGGAACAGGCCAATAGAGCCTAATCCTTGTAAGATGATGATGATGATGATGATAAACAACCAAATACCGAAAGAACTTGGATTGAACATAAGAATATTATATGGTACAATGGAGCAGAGAAAGTAAAAGCTCGATGACCTTTGAATGTCGGTCCCAATCATACAAAATGAAAAATAAAGGAATATTTCATGAACCGTTGGTCCAAAACAGAAAAGAATTTTATAGCCAGGTCACAAGTTGAATGAATCAAAATAATTCTAACAAAACAAAGAAAATAAATAAATGTGAGAGTTTGATAGTACAATCATTATTACTCAGTCAGTAGGTCAAATTAGAGAAAGAGCGATGATACTGTGAAAGATTTAAAGAGGGAGAAAGAGTGAGAGAGAGAAGTTTAATGGTCAATACCGTTCTACACATTTTTCATATTGTTCAACTGCCCAACTAACTATGAAGTATATATAATTCCTTTACTAAAAACACTATTGTCTGTCCGGTTTTAAAACGGTTCAACCATAGAGACATCCTTTCTTTTTTTTCTTCTTTTGCGTCTAGGAGGAGTATAAGACATGTCAGTTATAACACCTGAAATACATATAAGAATCACACAGTGTATCACTACTATCAAGAAAGAAATTCTTGTCGCTATAAAAAGTTTCACCGATCAAATAATTTTTCAGATTTTTTTTAAAGGAAATCAAATTATCACATTTTAAAAATTGGGGTAATTTATTCATGAATTTTCTCCCTTCATAAGTAGTTTTTTGTTCAAACAATTTTGTGGAGTGATTAGCCACATAATAATCATTTCTGTTTCTCGTGTTATGATTGTGAACATTGAAATTTTGCACAAAATTATTTTGCCTAATGTACATAATCACCTCAAAAATGTAGGGAGAGAAGGAATTTAAGCAATTTAAGCTCCTAAGCTGTATTAAGCTGTAAGTAATTTAAGCTCCTTAAATAGTGGCCTGCATGAGGTTACTTGGTTAGCTCCCACCATACACCTAATAGCTTTCTTTTGAATTTTAAAAACCCTATTCATATTACCCATGCTAGAAAAACCCCATAATAAGATACCATAACGGATATGAGACAGAATGAGGCCATGATAAGCTGCCATTAGTCATTTTTTATCATTTAACCTGGCAATTTGTTTTAAACCAAATACCCCAGATGAAATTTTACTACAAACGTGATTGGTATAGAAGTCCCAAGACAAAAATCTATCTAAGAGATACTCCTAGGAACTTCACTGTTTCTACATGCTCTAAACTATTATTATAGATAAATACATCCACTTCTCTACTTTCCTTAACGTTATGTATGTTTATGAACTGCAAATACTGACACTTTTTTCCGTTAACTGTTAATAACATTTGATTCAAGAACTGTACTACGGACTCTATGTTAACATGCGTATTTACTTCAAGAGCATCTACCAGTAAACTGTTACTGATTACTGAAGTATCATCAGCAAACAACAAAGCTCTGCCATTAGGTATGACTTCTAGCAGCCTAATAATGTACAATAGAAACAGAATTGGACCTAAAATCGGAACAAAATTGGACCTTGAGTTACGCGGTTAATTCGTTCCGAAAAATCGGCACGTAAATCAAGACTGTTGTTTAGGTCAACATCCGAAAGGCTGGTTTGAACCTGTAGAGGTTTTACTAAGTAAAACGAGGAGTGAGGTGGTTTACAATTACCTTCCTCACTGAGTGGAAAAGTACGCTTATCAGCATGCCGGACCCTCTGAAAAACACATATTTTCCACACTGCAAATGCCACCTTCGTTTCATTCACCACAGGGTCTGGGTGTATAATAAAATCCATTACTTTCAGAGGAGATAACTCTGATTAGTGTCTTTTACACCTCTAACTTTTCTGCACTTTAATGATTCAGTATTTAATTGGCTAGCCCATGTGATAAGAAACAGAACTATTTATTTTAGCCCTGCAACAAGCAGATTGAGTGTAAATGATTTGACACTCCACCTATCTGTTATAAGCAAAAGACTAAGTTTACCAAAAGATTACATTGCAGTAAAGTGAAACCTCAGTAATTCGAACTGGTGTTTCGATATTGCAACGGGTTACGGAGATAGGAAATGGTTTTTTAAACGTCCGCCATTGGCAAACTATTAATTGAAACGACCTGAAATTTGTCGAGGATAAAAATAAAAAACATTTATTGCCAAATTTTGAAAAAACGCGCGACTTTGCATAAATTACAACAAATGTTCCGTAAATTCGCTATAACAGGCGTAAAAAAACGGAGTTTCATGTTTGGTTTTTTTAAACATCTCTCAAAGTTTTCTTAATGTCTCATAAAAATTCTAATTTTTTTGGAAAAGATATGGATAAAAAAAGCCAAGTCTATCGCCGCGATCTCGGAATTAGTGTTCGAAGAGTTAGTATTCTAAAACCTATCCGCCCCACAAGGGTTACAGTAGTTCTAATTTTAAAAGAAGTAGAGCCTAGTGTTGCAATGATGGTCTCTACTTTTTAGACGTATTCTGTTTTTATGATCCCAAGTTAGAATTTCTTTGACATAAATTTACCTAATTAATTACTGCGACACTTATCGCTAAGGTCCGTTTCGGGATCTAGGTAATTAAATAATTAATACACTAGAGTTTACAATTACAAGTATTTATTACAACTAAGAGTTTTTTTTTTGTCATCAGTCTCTCAACTGGTTTGATGCAGTTCTCCAACCTGTTCTATCTTGCGCAAGTCGTTTCATATCTACATACCTGTAACACCCTACATCTTTTGTAATTTGCTTTATATATTCTAATCTTTGCCTCCCTCTACAATTTACTCCCTCAATGTTACCCTCCATTATTGATAGCCCAATACCTGGATGTCTTAGGATATGCCCCACTAGCCTATCCCTTCTTTTGGTAAGATGCTTCCATATACTTCTTTTTTCATCCACTCGCCTAAGAACCTCTAAATTACTTATTTTGTCCACCCACCTAATCTTTAACATTTTCCTATAACACCACATTTCAAAAGCTTCTATCCTCTTCCGTTCTACAGCCCCTATCACCCACGTTTCACTTCCGTATAATGCTACACTCCAAACATAATGTTTTAAGAAATTTTTCCTAATCTGTAAATAAATGTTTGTAGTCAGTAAGCTGTTTTTCATTTCAAAGGCTTTTCTAGCTTGAGCAATTCTACTCTTGATATCACTCGTGCTTCTACCATCCTTTGTTATTTTACTCCCTAGATAGCAGAATTCCCCAACTTCCTGTATGTTCTCGTTGCCTACTTTTAAATTTCCCATCTCTTCTAAACCACTCTTGCTGCTGCACAACACTTTCGTTTTGTTCTTATTAATTTTCATGAAGTAATCCTTCCTCAAGATCTCATCCATTCCATTTAAGGCATCCTCTAGTTCATTCTTTGCCTCGGCTAATACTACTATATCATCGGCGAATCTCAACATTTTTATTGTTTCTCCTTGAATTTTTATTCCTACGTCAAATTTCTCCTTCACTTCATTTATAGCCTCTTCTATATACAAGTTAAAAAGTAGTGGTGACAAAGAACAACCTTGTCGTACACCTTTTCTTACAGCAGCCTCTTTTTCGTACCCCTCGATTCTCAAAACAGCCGTTTGATTCTTATACAGACTGTAGATAACTTTCCTTTCTTTGTATTTAATTCCTAGCCTTTTCAAAGTTTTAAACATTTTACTCCAGTCCAGATTGTCAAATGCTTTCTCTAAATCTACAAATGCCATAAAAGTAGTTTTATTTTTCTGTATCCTTTTCTCAATAATCAGTCTCAGAGCCAATATTGCATCTCGAGTTCCCATTCTCCTTCTAAACTAAGAGTTACAAAATAAATAACAAACTAATTATAAAGAAGTAATACAATAAATAACTTAATAATTTACCTTACGCTACTCACAACAATTATATAACACAAAGGAACTGAATACACACTGTACATATACAATAAGATTGAATAACAATGCCTCGAAACCCCCCCCCCCCCCGTTGACCTGTTCTAACGGAGTTACCTTCTAACACACGTAGTAAACACTCGTCAAAGATCAAACGAATACTATCTCCCTGACCGCCTCGGGGGTCTCTTTATATAGTGAATAAAAAGAGAATCTTCCCGAAAGACACCGAAATTCGATATAAAAGTCCTTTCTAGAAAAGTCTTATTTAATGTAAACAGGTAATCAACCGACCCTTCATAAATAGTTGTACAACAAAGACCTTATCATATACAATAGCGCAGTCCTTTTAAATAATTTTTATGAATAGGTATCCTTTTATACCTAACCCTATTGTTACTTTTTCACTCTATTATCTACTCTTTACCATTTTATGAACATCTAACCATTTTACTAGAAATTTCGCGAACCATGCCCTTCTTCGATATTGTCACATTACTATAGTGTTTTCATCCCCTGTGATATTTACACCACAAATTTTATAACTTCCTACTAAGACTAAAAATTACAATTATAAATAATTGTATAAAAAGAAAAGAAAGTGGAATAAAAAAAATTAAAGTATTTTTACAACCTAACAAAAAGAAATTAAAGGAAACATAAAATGACTAGTTATGAACAAAAAATTCTAACAATAAAACTAGAGTAATTTTCAGATTCAAGAATTACGGAATTCTTCCTGTTTGGGACAACTACAATTAAATGCAAAACAATTTTATTATTACAAACAACCGGAACGAAAGTGTGACACTCAGATGAAACGAGATGTTGAATTTCATTCAAGAATGAGAAAAACTTGGATGGTAAACCTCCCTAACCTTCTAGCGAATGAACAATCTACACTATATTTGATCAATTTTAAACGGTATTAAAAAAAAATTCAAAGTTTTAATCTGTCCTTTAAGGGGACCCGGTCCTCATATGTTTCTCCATACTAATATAAGGTACATTTTCTCAGCCTGTGGTAGAGACAATTGACTGAATTTTTTTACACAGATTTATTGAACCTTGATACACATTTAGTCATGAGGGTTTGTTAAATTAACTTTTAATTCATCGGAAAAATTTTTTCTTCAGCAATGTCAATAATTTCCAAAAACTAACCTATTTGTAACTATAAAATCTGTTAGAGCTTTTGTTTTGTTAAACTGCAATGTCAAAATGTGTGTTTCTTTGCAATAAATGTACCCTAAAAATCTCAAGTCAATCAACCCGTTTTTGAGAAAATGTTCATTTTGTATGTAAAAAACTTAATTTTCGGAAAACGAAGAAATGAAAGAAACAAACAATAAATTCACTCGTGAGAAAAAATTTGCTGCAAAATAAATAAGAAAGCCAGACAAACAACAGGACTGCCAACAATATTTATAAAATGTTACCTTTCTATTAAAAAACAAAACAAATTTCTAAACAAAAAAGATCAAAAATTATCCAACTTAAATTTTAGTAAGTCCCTGAAAAACATTAATGGTGTTAATTTAAAAAATGTATAAAAAAATATAAAACCTTATCAAAAGGTTACTTATTTATTGTACATCAACTTACTCAGAAAATCCAGTAGAATTAAATGAACAAACAAAGAAAATGGTGATTTTTTTTTTTTTTTTTGAAGACCGGGTTACCTTAAGCTATTTATAATTTTAAGTCGAAACCTGTATGTCAATGGATGTTGTCTTTATGAATTTAAGTGAAGGTGTCTAAATTCAAACAATTTTTTCATTTCATTTATTTAAATACCCCACCGGGTTGGTCTAGTGGTAAATTCATCGGGTTACCTTAAGCTATTTATAATTTTAAGTCGAAACCTGTATCTCAATGGATGTTGTCTTTATGAATTTAAGTGAAGGTGTCTAAATTCAAACAATTTTTTCATTTCATTTATTTAAATACCCCACCGGGTTGGTCTAGTGGTAAATTCATCGGGTTACCTTAAGCTATTTATAATTTTAAGTCGAAACCTGTATCTCAATGGATGTTGTCTTAATGAATTTAAGTTAAGGTGTCTAAATTCAAACAATTTTTTCATTTCATTTATTTAAATACCCCACCGGGTTGGTCAAGTGGTAAATTCATCACCGCGAGTCAGCTGTTTGACAGCTGATGTACGGAGACGAAGGTAACGTTATTCCACGGTTATTATGCTACAGTTCAGCCGTTCTTAGTTTGCTCCTACTGTCAACAAACAAAAGCTACCTACTACAGGGTACAGTCTCGTTATTTAATAGCCGCATTCATCGTTTACGATGTCAGTCTCGTTATTTAATAGCCACACCTCGTAAAAACCGTGCGTTATTCAAATCCTAGTAAAGGTAGTTGCTATTATATGAATTTGAATACAAAGGCGGTGGTTACCTGTGTACTTTGATGGTTAGGGTTCAAAATTATTAATTCATACTTTTTGAGTACGTAAAAATTATTTCTGATAGTGTCTTGTAATTAACTGAAAATTTTGTTTTGTTTCAGAATCAGCGACGAAGAAGGACCGGCAGCGCGTGAGTTGCACGTGAATGTCATGTCTTGTCACGTCCTGATAACCGTTGCGTTGGTGTTGATACAGAGCTCTTACAAAACGTTCGGTAAGTCAAAAAATCAAAATAATTTAATTTTTTTTATATAATCACAGTGAAGGTAAACAAGTGAACAAAGTTAACAGAAATTGGTCCATTAAGAGCCTTGATGATAATAGAAGGGCGTTGTTGTTTAGGTCATCAGCCGAAAGGCTGGTTTGAACCTTTAGTTGCTTTACTAAATATAACGGGGAATGAGGTGGTTTACCATTGCCTTCCTCACTAAATATAAAAGTATGCTTATCAGCATGCCAGGCCCTCTGAAAAGCACCTACTTTCCACCCTTTAAATAACACCTTCACTTCATTTACCAAAGGGTCTGGCTGTATAATGAAATTCATTACTCTCAGAGGAGATAACTCGTAATAGTCTATTTTACATTAATACCTCTCCTGTTCTTAAATAATTTAGTCATATAATTGGCTGACTATAAATGACAAGAAACAATTTCATTATGCTTACTACCCACATTACCCAGATTTTCGATTTTTCGGATTGCCTTAAGTCGATGTTAATCCAGATAAACAAGGTTGTACTGTATACTTTTAAAGTAGGAAAATCGTTTCCCAAAAAAAATTTTTTTTTTTAAATCCCTAATGTGGGTACGTTTCAATTTGTTAAATTTAAGAACAAGGTACTCCATTACCCAATGAGATGAGGATGGTATGACGTAAATGAGGTGTAGTCTTGTACAGACTCAGATCGACCATTGCTAAGAAATAATTTATATTTATGTTTTATATTTTATTGAGTGATAATGCCTACATAAACCTTGGGCTTGTGCGTAGGTAATGATGTGTGGTGATTTACAGATGAAAAAAATGCCAGACCTGACCGGGAATCGAACCCGGGACCCCGGCATAGTAGCCAGTTGAATACTAAACCATCAAATAACACCGGTAACTTTTTGTCTAGTATTTAAAACCGTATAAAAGTAACTACTGACTACAAACATTGACTTACAGATTATGAAAAATGTCTTAAAACACTATGTTTGGAGTGTAGCGTTATATGGGAGTGAAACGTGGGTGATAAGGGCTGTAGAATGAAGAGGATAGAAGCTTTTGAAAGGTGTTGTTATAGGAAAATGTTAAAGATTAGGTGAGTGGACAAAATAAGTAATTTAGAAGTTCTTAGGCGAGTGGATGAAAAAGGAAATATATGAAAGCATCTTACTAGAAAAAGAGATAGGCTAGTGGGGCATATCTTAAGACATCCAGGTATTAATCTATCAATAATGGAGGGTAATATTGAGGGAGTGAGTTATAGGGGGAGGCAAAGATTAGAATATATAAAGCAAATTATAAAAGATGTAGGGTGTTACAGGTATGTAGATATGAAACGACTTGCGCAAGATAGAACAGCTTGTATAACTGCATCAAACCAGTCGAGAGACTGATGACAAAAAAAGTAACCATCTCTACTAGGATTTGAACCAGGAACTATGTAAATGTGACTAAATTTATTTGCCCTTGAACTCTTTTAACATGGAAAGAAAAATAATTGTTTTATACTTTGAAATTAAATGTAGAATAATAAAACCGGGGCATATTGAAGGAGTAAATTTGGTAAGTAGGTGTATTAATAAAAAAAAATACAATATTTATAAAAAACGTCATTTGTCACTTTCTAGTAACTTTCACTGGTAATTCATTCCTACTTTGCGTTTAGTATCTAATACAGGTGAGCCGAATGTATTCAAATACATTCTTTTATGTATTAAGGAGACGGAGGTTGAAGGCTCCTACTAACGTAAATTCAGCAAAATACACACGCACACTACAACGCATGTATGTTTAAAATACATACATGCGAAAGTCCTTACTGCCTTACTCATCACATCTTGACAATCACATTACATCTCTCTCTCTCTCTCTCTTTCTCTCGCCACCCTTTCACTAATTCTGTTACTTACCCTCCTTTATAGAAATAATTAAAATTAATTAATCTTGTACAAACGTAATTAATGAGACCATCCCACTTTAGATTTTCATCGGCGATCACACCCAGTGTAAACCTATTTTAAGTCCAGCCTTTCTTAGTTTGCTCCTACTGTAAACAAATAATGACGTCACTGAGCATGTGTATTATTCAAAATTGTGTACACGCTGATTAAAAAGTAACAACAAAATACTTTCAAAAGTATTTTTATAATTGATTTAATACAGCTATGGTCAATGCAAAACAGACCTCCTTTAAACTCAACTATAACTTTTGTTATGACTTATTCTAGAAAAACTATGAGTACACCCTTGGTCATGAGGAAATCGTAAGAAAGACCAGCACCACGGACCTTGGTGTGTTGTTTGACTCCAAGCTATTATTCCGTGAGCAAGTAGCTTCAATAGCTGCAAAAGCTCGAAGGAATTTACGACTCATAACTTGGATTAGTCGTGATTTCAAATTTGAGAAGTCAGTACTTAGACTTTATAAGAACTTTGTGCGTCCCGTCCTCGAATATTGTTCGACGGTGTGGAACTATAGCAGAGACGTCACAGAAAAGGAACTAGAGATAGTGCAGAAAAGATTAATTCATAAGTTGGAATGTAGATCTGGGAGAAAATTTGATGGCTATGAGGATGCCCTGTCATTCTACGGGCTGCAGAGTCTGAGCACGCGGCGTAGAGTGATGGAAGTTCTATACATTTACAACATTCTGCATTCACGAGTTGATGTTCCGGATATCTCGAAGATTTTTCTGAGGGTGATTTTTTCTGAGGGTTTTCCGTATTATTAAGCCAAACTAAGGTTGGTTTTCATTTTGTATCATTCACTCCTGATTATAATAAGGTTATATTTTTTTAGGTTAGTTTTTTTATTTATTCCTAATGTTAGGTTATATTATTCATTTTTGCATTTCCGAGAGGAAGTTGTGTAAATGTTTCACAATAATTTTTTTTTACAATAGTAATCAAAAAACATTCCTTCTTAAAGTTATACTAATACATTTACAATTCACAATGTACGAGGAGGAGGAAATTGACCTACCCAACTATGATTAAAAGCCATGTCCTACTATCGGTTTCATATTCATCGACACCCGAGTTTGAACCCTTGCATCTCCAAAACTATGAGTCGGATTATAACATACTTTACATCAAAATTTAGTTCATTTTATTCTGCGTTGACCTATAATAGTCCTATATTTTTAATGTTGTTTAAAAATTGCCATATCGAGATTGGAAGACAAAAACACCCGGTTTTTATTTGCTACCGCAAAGAATTTCATGCGTTTAGAGGCGTACAACTCAAGAATTATTTGACCAAAAAGTTTTAAATTTTAACATTACGTAGACAATTATATCCTTACAGCGTGTACGAAATTTCAAATTCGTACGTTATTTAAATTTTGATTTATTAACTTTCTGAACACTTCTTATCTCGGTAACCACTCGAGCGTTCGGTACGGACAAACTAGTTTTATTCAGCGTAAAAAACGTAGTACAAATATGTTAATAACATGAAATATTGATTAGCCAATATTTTAGTCAAATTTTTAAAATTTTGAAAAATAGACTTGGTAATACGGGAGCTGGGCACTACTATCCATGTTGCCTGAATGTGACTGTCTATCTGAATTGACAATGCATTCTGTCTATTCAGGTAGACAGTCCCACAGGATATCACATACACAACCTGGCAACATGGATAGTAGTTTCCACCCCCGCATTACACAGTCTATTTTTCAAAATTTTAAAAATTCGACTACAATATTGGTCAATCAATATTTCATGATTAACATATTTGTACTACGTTTTTTACGTTGAATAAAACTGTAGTTTACCCGTGCCGAACGCTCGAGCGGTTACTGAGATAGGAAGTGTTCAGAGTACTGTTAATGAATCAAAATTTAAATAACGTACGAATTTGAAAATTCGTACACGCTGTAAGAATATGATTGTCTTGATTGTCTATGGTGTGTTAAAATTTCAAACTTTTCGGTCGAATGATTATCAAGTTACACGCCTCTAAATGCATGAAATTTGTTTCGGTAGAAAAATAACCGGGTGTTTTTGTCTTCCAACCTCGATATAGCAATTTTTAAACAACATTAAACATATAGGAGTATTATGGGTCAACGCAGAATAAAATGAGCTAAATTTTTATGTAAAATATGTTGAAATCCGAATCAAAGTTTTGGAGATGCAAGGGTTCAAACTCGGGTGCCTATGATTATGAAACCGATAGTTGGGTAGGTGTTCTAGGAGACGAACATAAAGGGTAGTAACTCAGACAGGAGAACAATAATTTTCGCGCGGCTAATGCGAGCGACTTTTTGAACGCTCTGTATTTAACGATGAAAATCTCTATTTTGAACGAAATTTATACATTCCGATGATAATAATAATAATAATAATTGTATATTTTATTATCGAGCGGTTAACCTTATAAAGTGAGGTTAATATTCAGACCAAGGTAAACTATTCACAATTTTCGCAATACTTATTAAAAATTTCTAGGTCTCATATAAAAAAATTGTGAATCTAAAAAAAAATGCTGGGTTCTTACAATGTTAATCTATAATAGTTTTATTTTAAATTGTATCCTTTTAAAGTATAATATAAGATAGCATTGAACTTAATAAATTAATTATGTGCACAGTAATTATTTTTACTTTCTCTTGCCCTATTTGATATACATACATATATATATAGAGAGAAAGGATATTATTGTTTACTTGTCAATTTTTAAAAATCGATTTTTCACTGATAATATATGTTTTCAGACCTCCTGATCTAAAAGAAACATGTTTTTAGTAGCGATAGGTTTGAGTGTGTGTAAACAAAATATCTTAAGAATAGTATATTGTACGACAGTGATTCTCAACCTGAGGGTCGCGACCCCCATGGGGGTCGTAGTAATATTATAAGGGTGGGGGGGGTGGGGTCGTGAAACAATAATGAAATCATTTTATGAGAAAAAATTAATTATTACAAACTTACTTTTTGTTGGTGTTTAGGTAATCAGACGAAAGACTGGTTTGAACCTGTAGAGGTTTTGGTGTTTACCAAAACCTCTACTCGTTCATTAAAACAAAGAGTGAGGTGGTTTACCATTGCCTTCCTTACTAAATGAAAAATTACGCTTATCAGCATGACGGGCCCTCTGAAAAGCACATATTTTCCACTCTGAAAATGACACCTTCACTTCATTCACCACAGGGTCTGGCTGTATAATGAAATTAATTACTTTCAGAGGGGATAACTCTGATTAGTGACTTTTACACTTCTACCTCTTCTGTTTTAAACCGATTCAGTCATTTAATTGGCTGACCATGTGATAAGAAACAGAACTATTTATTTTAGCCCTTATAAACTTATAAACTTACTTACTTACTTACTAACTAAACTTACTTCCTGACTAAACTAACTAAACTTACTTATAACAAATTTTACATGCAATAAGTATTGTATGAGTCCCAGCTCCTTGTAGTTGGAAGGAATGCAGTGCGTTGTTATAGTAGTGGGAGAATGAATGAGTTAGTAGTGTTTCACAGCTGATGCATTTGTAGTGGTAGCGTCAACTAACTAGACTAAAAAATATTAGATATTCGATCGGTATTAATCACAAAGAGAAACAAAAGCATTGTTGGGATAGGCTGTAATTAAAAATGCTATAACATAACAATATACATTTCACCGTTCGATGCTTATGGATATGTATGTAGTTACTGTATGAAAAAATAGAGAAAGTGATGGAAGAAGCCCACGGTGTTCGTTAGCTGAGCTCACGCCTTAGACGATGACTGTATAATCAATGACAGGTTATACATTTATAGATTAATGTCTTTTCTATTTGCTTATTAGAAAATACGAAGTAATGACAATGTGTTTTCTTATGTAGTTGTTAACAATCTGTTCCGGATGTTGGCAAATACTCGTACATTAGCTATCAATATTATGTTTACCGACGCCCTCCATTACTTTGTTACAATCATGAAGTAACTAGAACTACTTTAATTCCAAGTGGGTGTACGTTGCAATCTATTCAAAGAACAATAACCAACAACCCCATGACCCAATTAGACGGTGGTTAAATAACCCCATCACCATTGTCGTCTTTTACTATACAATATATTTTTATTTTTACTTTCTCTTGCCTATATGAATATATAGGAAGGAAAGTATTGTTTTCATGTCAATTTTTCAAAATCGAGTTTTCACCGGATCTACACGTTTTCAGACTCCCTGAACCCAAAAAACATGTTTTTAGTGATTGGTGTGTGTGTGTGTGTGTGTGTAAACAAAATATCTCAAGAACGGAACATTGTACAACTTGAAACTTAAATAAGATACCACTAGATAACCCGACACGAACATTATCGTCAAGTTCGTTCAACCGGAAGTAATAGTTTATTCGTGTCATTTTCCAACTTTTTGCCATTTTCTCAAAAACGGCTCTTACGATTTTTTTAAAAATCAATTCATTTACTAAATTTTTTATGCTCTACAAGATAGGGTAGGCGCCATGTCTACTGAAATTCTTTGGGAGATTATTTTCTCGTAAAAACATTGTTTTTATAAGATTGAAATTTTAAAATTCATTTTAGAGCAAAAATGTAAAATAAATTAAAGTTTACATAAATGTAAAAGTTGTAGATAATTTAAAAATCTACAACTTTTATTTCAAATATTTTTTTATATAACGCTTAGTTTAGTGGTAATTAGTGATTTTATTTTGTTTTCATGAAAATCTGTAAAAAAATTGGATTTTTTAAGATTTCAGCCTTAGTATGCATTTTAGACAAAAGTGCATATAATTAAATTTATGGTAAATTAAAAGATCTACAACTTTTGTTTAAGCATTTTTCTCTACAGAGCATAGTTCAGCGTGAAAGAGTAATTTTCCGTATTATTAAGCCAAACTAAGGTTGATTTTCATTTTGCATAATTCACTCATGATTAATAACGTTATGTTTTTGAGATTAGTTTTTTGTCTATTTCTAATCTTTTATTACTAATGTTAGGTTTTGTTTAGGTAATCAGTCGAAAGGCTGGTTTGAACCTGTAGAGGTTTTACTAAGTAAAACGAGGAGTGAGTTAATTTACATTTGCCTTCCTCACTGAGTGGAAAAGTACGCTTATCAGCATGACGGGCCCTCTGAAAAGCACATATTTTCCACTCTGCAAATGACACCTTCACTTCATTCACCACAGGGTCAGGCTGTGTAATAAAATTCACTACTTTCAGAGGAGATAACTCTGATTAGTATCTTTTACACCTCTACCTTTTCGGTTCTTAAATGATTCAGTCATTTAATTGGCTGACCACGTGATAAGAAACAGAAGTATTTATTTTAGCTCTTTAACGAACAGATTGAGTGTAAACAATTTGACACTCCACCTATCTGTTATGGGCAGATTATTGTTATTGGCAAGAGAAAATCGTGTGAGTGTTTCACACCAGACTTTTATAATTGTATTACTTCTTCGCATAGAGCAGACTCCACTACCAAAGATTGGACACAAATCTGGTTAATCGTTGTCTATCATTAACGACCCTGAAAACCCTCATATTTTTTCGTCGTTAATATTCCTACCCACCGGGTTGGTCTAAAGGTAAAGTCGTCACCACGAGTCAGCTGTTAAACAACTGATTGAGTACTAGACAGTGGTTACCGGTGTACTTTGATGGTTGTGATTCAATAAACCATACTCTTTTAGGAATAGTCGGCCAGGGTCTGTACAATAATATACCTTATTTTCACGTCATACGCATCATCTTCATCTCATTGGGTCAAGGGGTTGCTTATTGTTCTGAATTGAACAGATATTGCGACGTACACACAATAGGAATTAAAAAAACAAAAATTAAAATTCTTCAACCATGACGTGTGTCATCCACTGGTCTCCCCTCAAGGTACAATTTTATCACCGATTTTATTTTTGTTTTGATAATCATCAAAATCATTGTAATCACCCTCGACTCTTCATTTTATCAAGATCAAAATTTAATTAAATACTAATTTTTAAGTTTTATTTTTTTCATGCACACTTTTGAGTGGTGTATGTGTAATTTCAATTAACAGATTTCAAAAATTATTCTGAACTGAAAGTCGGAATGTCCTGAGTTTGAATATTAACATACTTCAGTATATTTTAACAATTTATTAATTAGTTTATATTTTCTCGTTCATCCGAATATTCAGTTATCCGAGTTCAATTATCGAAAATTACTATACTTCCTGATTTTATATTGAAACTAATATTGGAGAAAGTAGGTGCAGTGTTTTTCTTTTCCAAACATTTTATTTTGTCCTAATTTAAAGATGAACCAATAACAACATCATTTTAGTAAAGAAAAGTATTTTTTATTTAGATTTTTTTAAGTGTCATTTCTTGTTATGGCTGGTTAAACAAAAGCAAAAAGAAAGAAAGTCAGGATATTAGGTGGAACAAAAAAATTAAGGTCATTGAATAAAACAGGTCGATAAATAGGAATTAACCAAACACAATGTAAAATGTCTCGTTTTCATTAAAAAAAAAATATATATATATATATATATAAACAACGTGACAAATTTGTTGTTCTAGACATTTTTAAACAACATTATTTTTCAAATGTTTACTCATCCTTTGCACATCATACGGAGAGATTCAAAATCTCAACATTTCTCTCAGGATCTGATTGTAAAGTCAAAAATCTGGTGTGAAACACTCTCACAACTTTCTCTTGCCAATGCAAATAATGAACACTATAACCTAATATTAGTAATAAAACATTACAAATAAACAAAAAAACTAAGCTCAAAAAACATAACCTTGTTTTAATCATGAGTTAATGATACAAAATGAAAACCAACCTTAGTTTGGTTTAATAATATGGAAAATCACACTTTGAAACTAGCGTCTGTAGAGAAATATGCTTGAAATAAAAGTTGTAGATCTTTTAATTTTCTATAAATTTGATTGTGTATTTTTGTCGTAAAATAGATACTACGGCCGAAATTTTAAAAAAATCGATTGTTTACAGATTTTCATAAAAAAAACCAGAAAATCACTGATTACCGCTAAACTAAGCGTTGTACATAAAAATGTTTGAAACAAAACTTGTAGATTTTTAAATTGTCTACAACTTTTATTATACACTTTTGCGCTAAAATGCAAATTAAGGACGCAATCTTACAAAAAAACATTTTCTACGAGAAAACAGCCTCCCCAAAAATTTCAGTAGATGTGGCGCCTACCGTATCTTATAGAGCATAAACATTTAGTAAATGAGGCGATATTAAAAACATCTTAAGAGCCGTTTTTAAGAAAATTGCAAAAAAGTAAAAAATGACACGAATAAACTACTTCTTCCGGTTGACCGATTTTGATGAAAATGTTCGTGTCGGGACCTGTAGTAGGCCTAGTACCTAACTTAAGTTTCAAGTTCGTACGATGTTCAGTTTTTTAGATATTCTGTTCACACGCGCGCACGCACACACATACACACACGGGCCACTCGCTAAAAACATGTTTTTTGTTTCAGGGGGTCTGAAAACGTGTATATCAGGTGAAAAATCGACGTGAAAACAATACTTTCCTTCCTATACATTCATATAGGCAAAAGAAAGTAAAAATGCTCTAAAAAAACGGGTAAATATTTTTTTCAAATCACCAGAAAATGCCTAACACAGGTCAGGTCAGGTCTGGCATTTTTTCATCTGTACATCACCTCATATCATTACCTACGCACAAACCCAAAGTTTATGTAGGCATTATCACTCAATAAAAAAAAAAAAAAAAAACGAGCCTTACCTAAAATTTTTCTGTTACTCGATGAGATACGCGGTTCCAAACAAAGGCTTCATCTTTTTTTACGTACCATAGTGTCTTTTACACCTGTACCTCTTCTGTTCTTAAATGCTTCGGTAACTAGCTGACCATGTGATACGAAATAGATAAATTTTTTGTAGCCCTGGAATTAACAGATCGAGTCCAAATAATTTAAGACTCAACCTCCCCGTTATGGGCAAACATAATAATAATAAAAGCTTTCTAATTTTAGATAGCTAAAATTAAAAAATTCATTTCCGCCAAAATTGGGGGATGTTTGTCACCTTCCCCTCTCTAACCGCTTCCCCTCTCTTAACAGATCGAGTCCAAATAATGTAAGACTCAACTGCCTGTTATGAGAAAACATAATAATAATAAAAGCTTTCTAATTTTAAAAAGCTAAAATTAAAAAAATCATTTCCGTCAAAATTGGGGGATATTGTCACCTTCCCCTCTCTAATCGCCTCCAAATATTGAAAATCTGCCCAGTAAACGTTTATCATGAATAATAAAGTAAATACGTAACTTAAAACTATAAACCACAAGTCTTGTATTAAAAATATTTCCGGTATTTTGCCTGAAGTAGATTCTAGTTGCGTGTGGTATAAAGGGTCACGGTTTGTAACTGTACACGCCGTCATGTAGGACTCAATTATGGCCTGACCTCGCGTGAGACATGTTCTTAAAAGAATCCAACTGAAAATGAAAGTATTGCCTATATGAGGAACATTGTCTACAGGATGCATAAACATGCATTGATTAAATTTACTTCAAAGTTCATCCGCTGTGGAGGACAAACGTTCAATCTCTATGTTAATGGTAAATGAAATGACAACAGAGTTAATATAAAAAAAAAAATGGTGTGAAACACACACAACTTTTTCTTGCCAATGCAAATAATTACCAATATAACCTAATATTATTAATAAAACATTTGAAATAAACAAAAAACTAACCTCAAAAAACATAACCTAATTTTAATCATGAGTGAATGATGCAAAATTAAAATCAACCTCAGTTTGGCTTAAAAATACAGAAAATCACTCTTTCACGCTAAACTAGGCTCTGTAGAGAAAAATGCTTTAAATAAAAGTTGTAGATCTTTTAATTTTCTATAAATTTGATTTTATACACTTTAGTCATAAAATGCATAATAAGGCCGAAATCTTTAAAAAAAATCAATTTTTCACACGTTTTCGTGAGAAAAAAATATAAAATAGCTAATTACCGCTAAACTAAGCGTTATACAAAAAGATGTTACAAATAAAAGATTTTATTAATAAAAGATTTTTAATTCTCTACAACTTATATTATAGGGTTATACATTTTTGCGCTTAAATGCATATTAAAGTCGCAATCTTAAGAAAACAATTTTTTTGTATGAAAAACAACCTCACCAAGAATTTCAGCAGACATGGCGCCTACCCTATCTTATAGAACATAAAAATTTAGTAAACCAGGCGATTTTAAAAAAACCGTAGAACCCGTTTTTGAGAAAATCGCAAAAAAGTGAAAAATTACACAATAAACTACTACTTCCGCTTGACCAATTTTGATGAAAATGTTCTTGTCGGGTCCGGTAGTGGTATCTAACTTAAGTTTCAAGTTTGTACGATGTTCCGTTCTTGAGATTTCTTGAGTTCTGTTCACACAAACACACACACACACACACAAACACACACACACACACACACACAGACTAATCGCTAAAACATGTTTTTATAGGGTTCAGGGGGTCTGAAAACGTGTAGATCTGGTGAAAACTCAATTTCGAAAAATCGACATGAAAACAATAGTTTCCTTCCTATATATTCATATAGGCAAGAGAAAATAATAAAAAAAATTAGAATATAAATTATTCTAACATTCCCTTAATACTGAAGATTTATCGTGCTTAATCAGTTTGCGGCTTCCATAAAGACAAGTTGGTGCAATTTTGCGGAAGTTTAGCACAACGTAATGACGGTAGATTATAGAAAAATTTATCAACAAATTTTTACGGTTATATTTGTCTCCGTAGATATTTTCTTATGATTAAATTTTTTTTAAAGAATTTAACCGTAAGGAAATCAACAGTCACTAAAAAAAATTTTATGACTTTCACATTCCTTTATCCAGATTTAGTAAAGAGAAATTTTTGATTTATACTTTTTACTTACATATTTTTATGCAATTTAAAAAAAATTCCCTTGCCTTATTTTTATTACATATTGAAATGTTCAAAAATTGTAAGACAAATCGTATATTACTCTTAATTTTTTAATAATTTTTATTTTCCCTTGCCTATATGAAAATATTGGAAGGAAAGTATTGTTTTCATGTCGATTTTTCGAAATCAAGTTTTCACCGGATATACACGTTTTCAGACCCTCTGAACCCTAAAAAACATGTTTTTAGCAATTGGTCTGTGTGTGTGTGTGCGCGCGCGCGTGAACAAAATATCTCAAAACTGAACATCTTACGAAGTTGAAACTTGAAAACTTAAGTTAAACTAAGTGATGCATAAAAATATGTTTTAGTTAAGATTTAACTTAAGTTAAATACCACAAGAGGGACCCGACACGAACATTTTAATCAAAATCGGTCAACCGGAAGTAGTTGTTTATTCGTGTAATTTTTCACTTTTTTGAGATTATCTAAAAAACGGCTCATAGGCTACAATTTTTTTAAAAATCGCCTCATTTACTCAATTTTTTATGCTCTACAAGATAGGGTAGGCGCCTTGTCAGCTGAAATTCTTGGGAAGGCTGTTTTCTCGTAAAAAAATTGTTTTTTTAAGATTGCGGCTTTAAAATGCATTTTAGCGCAAAAGTGTATATAATAAATGTTGTAGAGAATTTAAAATCCTACAACTTTTATTTGTATTATTTTTTTGTATAACGCTTAGTTTAACGGCAATTAAGTGATTTTCTGGGGGTTTTCAAAAAAATCGGTAAAAAATAGATTTTTTAAGATTTCAGCCTTAGTATTCATTTAACGACAAAATGCTTACAATTAAAATTATAGGAAATTAAAAAATCTACAACTTTTATTATATCATTTTTGCTACAGAGCCTAGTTTAGCGTGAAAGAGTGATTTTCCGTATTTTTTACGCCAAACTGAGGTTGATTTTCATTTTGCATCATTCACTCATGATTAAAACATGGTTATGTTTTTTGAGGTTAGTTTTTTGTTTATTTGAAATGTTGTATTACTAATACTGGTTATATTGTTAATTTTCTACAAAGGCAAGAGAAAGTTATGTGAGTGTTTCACACCAGATTTTTTTTTATCTGTAATGTGTGTACGTTGCAATTTGTTAAATTCAGAACAATAAGCAACCCTATGACCCAATGAGATGAGGATGATGTGTATGGAATGTAAATAAGGTGTAGTCTTGTACAGGCCCAGGCAGACCATTCCTGAGAGAGTATGGTTAATTTAAAACAAAAAACATATTTTCCGCCCTTTTCTGCGTCAGTCCAGGGACTACCCACGTTTGTTTATTATACAGGTTCACACATGTTCAAGCAAAGTGAACTGTTCTTGCAAAGCTGTTATTCGTCAGCAAATAATGAAGTACGTGTGTATCAAATTTGACTGCCATCTTAAATGGACTGAGCACATTCAAGGTCTTTGTCAGCGTGTAAGAAAATTGATATTTACATTCAAGAAATTTAGAGGAGTACTGAATGGGGATACATTAAAAATTGTTTACTTATCTATTGTGCAGTCGGTACTAAAGTACGGTATAATTGGGTGAGGTGGTACCAATTTGTCTCCTTTGGACTCCGTACAGAAGGTGCAGAAGTTGATCTTACGAATAATCAATAAAAGACAGCCAAGGCATCAATCGGAACAGCTTTTTCAAGAATTCAACGTACTTGAAAACCGCCAAATATTTGCAAGAGAAGCTCTCATTTTCGCCTATAAAAATATAAACGATTTTGCTACAAGAGCACACCATTAATACTAGGAACAAGGATCTTTTACTTTTACACAAGGCCTCAAAAACTTTACACCAAAGGCATTTCTGCTATTTAGCGCCCAAACTGCTCAATCTGCTCCCTCTGCAAATTAAAAATATGCCAGACATCATAAGGTATAAAACAGCTGTAACCATTTGGCTATTGGAAGTAGGGAGAGACGCTATAGGAAAAATGGTTACGCCAGGAAACATATAGTTTTGTGAGCTCGGCTACCAGTTTCAATTGTAGTTTTCTATTTTTACATAAATTCTTTTGTCTCGCATATTATACTATTGTTTGTTTTGTTTTTCATTTGTACATGTAATTATATAACAGCATATTATTTATTTAATATAAATGTTTTATTAGTTTAATTAGTATTTAAGTAAGTAACATGTAGTTGTAATTACTAACACACTAATAGATTACCCAAGTACAGTAGTTGCAGTAGTATAATGGACAAAGAAGCACTAAACTGATCTACCCTTTAAACATAGGAAACCATAGTTGGGTGGATTAATTTCCCCACCGCGAATTAAAATTAATAGTTTTTAGATTATCAAAGTATAATTAAGGAAATTAACATTTATTTTGTATTGATATTTTTTTGTAAGCAATGGGAAATAAATAAATAAATTGAACCCCAACCATCAAAGTACACCGGTAACCACTGCCTAGTATTCAAAACCGTAACTATCTTTACTAGGATTTGAACCAGAACCTTTGTCTCTGAAAATCAGCTGTTAAACTCCTGACTCACGGCAACGATTTTACCTCTAGACCAACCCGATGGATGGGTTCCAATCAATAATAACTTTTCTATTTTAATGTATTAATAAAATCTTCAACAAATAAAACTAAACAACCATTCTTTCATATTTATTTAAAATTAAACAGATTATAATGTACATACACGGATTACGGATAAAATAAATTAATAACCTGAAGTTAATTATCCTGAAATGTCCTTTTCATAAACAATAAAACACCATTTGAGTGAACACACAATGAAAGAGTTACGACCGAATAAGGTTATGTTTATTTACATAAAAATCAGTTAGATTGTCTAGCTTTACCTTAGAAAAGGACTTAATCGTTTGTATGAAAGAGTAAAGCCGTTATTGGTAAGATGTTGACATGTCTGTGAATGAATTGTAAATAAATAATTCTCGGAATTTTATGTGGAGTTATACGGTACTTAATGCCGTTGAACAAAGGATTTATATGTGTAAGTCATAAGTCCAAGATGTCACGCGATGCACTTTTTATAAATGTAAGACCGCTTTTATTCATGCGATTAGTGTCGTGCGTTATGACAAATGAATCGAAACAAACCAATTATGTACGAGTTATGTACGAGGGGGTACCCAAAAGAAACCGGAATTATTTTTCAAAAGCTATTTATTTTCAATTTTTTTACAAAACAACCTTATCCTCTTCAAAATACTCTCCATTACAACATTTATCCCGCCGGTGCTTCTACTGTTCGAAACATTTTTTTGTAGTCATCTTTAGAAATGGCTGACAGCTCCTCCCTCGGTTTTTCTTGACGGCTTCAATGTTGTTAAATTAGTGTCCTTTAATGTCCCTTTCCATGCATGGAAATAAGAAAAAGTCGCTCAGAGCCAGGTCAGGCGAGTAAGGTGCGTGGGGCAGCGGAATCATGCCATTTTTAGTCAAAAAATTTTTCACCTAGATGGCTATGTTGTGCAGGTGCATTGTCGTGGTGGAAAAACCAGTCTCCTGTCTGCCACAAATCGGATTTTTTTTGACGAACACTGTTGCGCAATCATCTTAAAACTTCCAAATTGTCAGTCGACGGTCTGAGAGCAGACGCTCTCGAATTTTTTGACCATTTTCGTCGATCGGGCAGTTGATGGACGTCCAGAACGAGGTTTGTCATCAATCGACATGTCGCCATTTTTAAACCGGTAAAACTACTGGTATACTTGAGATTTTCCCGTAGCGTCATCTTAGTAAGCTGTTTTCAACATTAAAACAGTTTCAGCAGCACTTTTACAGAGTAGAAAACAAAATTTCACAGCAACACGTTCACTTAAACTCGCCATCATAAAAAACGAAACAAGAACAAAACAGCGCTAGCAAAAACAATCACTGCAGATGAATATTGAACTCGCAATGAGTTTCAATCACTGCACTGAACTCGCAATGATTTGCGCTATACTCGTCTGTGAGGCAGAAATGCGTACTACACAAGCACCGCCCACGGCAATGCTATTCCGGTTACTTTTGGGTACCCCTCGTACAGTCATGCGTAAGGGAAGAAGGATTTCAAAATGTTTGTTAATTACGATGGATCGAATTGGTAAAGTTTTAAAAAGGAAGCTTTAAATATGTTGTTCAGTAGTTAAATTTGTAGAAAAACGGTAACCTATGACTTTCCAATCGTATTACTAAGATAAAATATAGAAATGGATGTATTTATACATAATAATATTGTATAACATGTAAAAACAGTGAGGTTTCTAAGAGTGTCACAAGATCTTTATCGTGGTATTCTTATACCTATCAAATCTATGCTTAAATATAATCTGGGGTATTTGCATTAAAGTAAATTGCCAGATTAAATGATAAAAATCTGGTGTAAATTACTAACAATACTGTCACTTGCCAGTGAAAATAATAAATAATATAACCTAACATTAGTAATAAAACATTAGAAATAAACAAAAAACTAACCTCAAAAAACATAACATAATTTTAATCATAAGTGAAAGTATCAGCGTAGTTGGTAACGTGCTCGCCTCTCATCATGCGGTCTTGGGTTCGAATCCCATTCAGGAACGGCATATTTTCATACGTTACAAAAAATCATTTCATCCTTCACCGTCTGCATTAGCAGTAATTGCAGAACAGTCGGACGTTAAACCAAAAACAACATAAGTGAAAGACGCAAAATAAAAATCAACCTAAGTTTGGCTTAAAAATACGGAAAATCGCTCTTTCACGCTAAACTAAGCTAACTAACTAGGCTTGAATGTCATCTTCCAGGTCATTTCCTTGTAGGAAAACTTCGCGTTTGGGTGAGAATGTCTCCACTGACTACAGAAAAAAAGAGTCTTGCTCTTTCTTGCAAAAACCATGAGTAGTAAGCCGGCTCGGCATTAGGTTTACCTGTTACTTTCAATGTTTTTTTTTCAGTGGCCCGCACTCCATTTACTACACGTTTTAAAGAATTTTTCTAAATGCTAAAAAAAATAATTAATAACATGACAATAAGGGATCGTTCGGATTACTGGAGGTTTCGGTGTACCCGGGGTTCGGATTACTGCGACCATATTGTATATCAGAAACCAAATCGAATTTTTAATTTCCTTTACTTATAAATGAATATACAGAAAGGAAAGTATTGTTTTCATGTCGATTTTTCGAAACTGAGTTTTCACCGGACATAATTACGTGTTTTCAGACCCCTGAACCCAAAAACATGTTTTTAGCGATTGGTGTGTGTGTGTGTGTGTGCGCGCGCGCGTGTGCGTGTGTGTGTGTGAACAGAATATCTCAAGAACGGAACATCGTACGAACTTGAAACTCGAAACTTAAGTTAGATACCACTAGAGAACCTGACAAGAACATTTTCATAAAAATCGGTCAACCGTAAGTAGTAAATTATTCGTGTTATTTTTCACTTTTTTGCGATTTGCTGAAAAACGGCTCCTACGATTTTTTTAAAAATCGCCTCATTTACTAAATTTTTTATATTATATACGATAGGATAGGCGCCATGTCTGCTGAAATTCTTGGGAAGGCCTTAATATCCATTTTAGAGCAAAAGTGTATTAAATAAAAGTAGTAAAGAATTTAAAATCCTACAACTTTTATTTGAAACACTTTTTTGTATAACGCTTAGTTTAGCGGTAATAAGTGATTTTCTGGGTTGTTTTCATGAAAATCTGTAAAAAAATAGATTTTTTTAAGATTTCAGCCTTAGTATCCATTTTACGACAAAAATGCATATAATTAAAATTATAGGAAATTAAAAAATTTACAACTTTTATCATAGCATCATTTTTTGCTACAGAGCCTAGTTTAGCGTGACAGAGTGATTTTCCGTATTTTTAAGTCAAACTAAGGTTGATTTTCATTTTGCATCATTCACTCATGATTAAAATACGTTATGTTTTTTGAGTTTAGTTTCTTTTTATCTCTAATGTTATATTATTAATGTTAGTTTACACTGTTATTTGCATTGGCAAGGGAAAGTTGTGTGAGTGTTTCACACCAGATTTTATTTTAATTTCTAGTAGTTTATTACTAATGTTAGGTTATATTGTTCATTATTTACGTTGGTAAGAGAAAGTTGTGTGAGTGTTTCGCACCAGATTTTTTTATATCCTAAATAATTTTTAAAATTGATAGTACCGTGACAAATTATTATAGTTAGTGTACAAAAGGAAAATTGTTTTTCTTTTTTATTTTGAATTGTACTTTTTACGTTAGTTTAACTGCTACATTAAATTAAACAAACTACAATGAACTAAATAATAGTTATAGTGTAACTAAAATAGTTAGTTACATTAAAACGAAATTCAGGAAGGAAATTACACCGTTGTCACCATGTTCCTGCCTCCACCCGTCTCCTTATAAATTTAAATGTAAAGAATGACATAAAACATTCGTTTAGTTTCCCTAACCTACATTGTACATACGAAAACATCACTAAAATTAGAACATTTTTTACAAAATGTTAAAGAAAATCGAACTATTTTTACTTTCTCTTGCCTATATGAATATATAAAAAGGAAAGTATTGTTTTCATGTCGATTTTTCGAAATCGAGTTTTCACCGGATCTACACGTTTTCAGGCCCCCTGAACCCAAAAAACATATTTATAGCGATTGGTGTGCGTGTGTGTGTGTGTGTGTGAACAGAACATGCCAAGAACGGAACATCATTTGAACTTAAAACTTAAGTTAGATACCACTACCGGACCCGACACGAATATTTTCATCAAAATCGGTCAACCGGAACTAGTAGTTTATTAGAGTCATTTTTCACTTTTTTGCGCTTTCCTCAAAACGGCTCCTACGATTTTTTTAAAAATCACCTTATTTACTAAATTTTTTATGCTCTACAAGATAGGGTAGACGCCATGTCTGCTGAATTCTTGGAAAGGCTGTTTTCTCGTAGAAAAATTTTTTTTTTTTTAAGATTGCGACTTAAATATGCATTTTAGCGCAAAAATTTATACAATAAAAGTTGTAGGGAATTATATGATAAAAGATAATTTTCTTCCTGGGACACATACTGAAAACTCCAGCAACACGCCTTCTAAGAAGAACCACTGAATACCTACTTACCGCTAAATCTGAAAAAGCTATCTAGCTCAGAGAAATTCAAAATGATATGAAAGAACTCGACCTACCATAGAGGACCTAACGCAACGTACACCTTGGTGTAAACACCAAATGGGAAGTCACAAAGTTCGATTAACCACCAAAACAGTCAAACGCACAATTGGGGTTCGTTCAGATGAACTAAAAAATATAAGATCTGAAAAAGTTTTGGAACAGCAAGAAGTTGAAATTGAAGAACCATCAAAAATGACTTAAAGTGATCCTATGTGGTCATAAAATAAAAAAAGGTATAGAGAATTTAAAATCCTACAACTTTTATTACGAATATTTTTTTGTATAACGCTTAGTTAGCGGTAAACAGCGATTTTCGTTTTTTCTCACGAAAACTGTAAACAATCGATTTTTTTAGGATTTCAGCCTTAGTATGCATTTTACAACAAATGTGTATATAATCAAATTTATAGGAAATTAAAATATCTACAACTTTTCTATTACGAATTTTTGTCTACAGAGCCTAGTTTAGCGTGAAAGAGTGATTTTCCGTATTTTTAAGTCAAACTGAGGTTGATTTTAATTTTGCGTCTTTCACTTATGATTAAAATAAGGTTAGTTGTTTTGTTTATTTCTATTGTTTTATTACTAATATTAGGTTATATTGTTCATTATTTGCATTGTCCCGCCGCATTTGCGTAGTTGGTAATGTCCTCGCCTCTCATCGTGCGGTCTTGGGTTCGAATCCCATTCAGGCACGGCATATTTTCATACGTTACAAAAAATCATTTCATCCTTCACCGTCTGCATTAGCAGTAATTGCAGAACAGTCGGACGTTAAACCACAAAAAAATTTGCATTGGCGCAAGTTGTGTAAGTGTTCCACACCAGATATTTGTAAATAAATATAGGGTGATTCAAAAAGAGCGCCGGTTTTGATATATCAAATTAAGAGATTTATTTTATTGAAAAACTGAAATTAAATACATCAACAAGTTCATCTTTCCTTCCGATTTTATGTATGAAAAACGATGTCATGCATGTGTCCTCCTCTACTGCGCTGGCACGCATCAACTCTGTCCATGAAATTGGATATTACTGCTTGACAAGTTTCGACTTCCATTTGCCCGATAACCCGTTGGATTTCCTCCTTCAAGTCATTGATGTTTCGGGGTTTATTGGCATACACCAATGACTTCAGATGACCCCAAAGATGAAAGTCACAAGGCGTCAAGTCACACGACCTTGGTAGCCATTGATGGTCGGAATTACGAGAAATGATGCGATCCTGGAACCGTTCACGGAGCAACAACATTGTTTCTCGTGCAGCGTGACAGGTGGCACCATCCTTCTGAAACCACAACTCGTCAATGTCCATTCCATCCAAATGACGCCACAAAAACTCCCTAATCATCGTACGGTATCGGTCTCCATTTACTGTCACGGCTTGTCCTTCTTGATTTTCAAAAAAGTAAGGGCCGATGACACCGCTCGACCAAAAGCCGCACCAAACTGTCCCTCGCTGTGCATACAAGAAAAACTACAACTAAATCGTCAATCGGAATGTTCTCCAAAATAGAAATGAGGTCAAACAATGTTGCCAACCGATAAACAAAAATTTACCAGCCGTTTAAAAACCGGCGCTCTTTTTGAATCACCCTTTATATAACGGAAATTGTATAGCTCCTAGTCAACTGTTCCCCAACGTACACACGCGCGCACACACACGTTTTCATAAATTCCCCCGCGAACGTCTCTCGATAGTCTTTATCCGTATATATAGTAACCGGTGTTTTATTAAGGACGCAACCCTGATTATAAGAAGATAAAAGTAATACATCGGTAAATTTTCTGTCCCCAATCGGTATGTTGGCAACAGTGTACTCAAGGCCAACACCTAAAACAGTTAAAATGTTCCAGTCAAGCATTAGTGTGGTGACAGCAGTCGTTTCGTTATATTGTGTCAGCAATGGTTTTTTCCAAGGAAGAACGCGTGTTTATTGTAGAGACTTACGTAGCGAGTAAATCTTACAAATGTGTGCAAAATAAGTTTCAGTTGAAATTTCCCCGTTCTGTCGTTCCGAATAAATCGTCAATATTGCGCTTGATAAATAAATTCCGTAGAACTGGGAGTGTACTCGATGAGAAACCACCTCGCCAGCCAACAAAGTTAACCGCGGATGTTCGCAAAGATTTGAAAAATCGTTTGACTCAATCACCTAAAAAATCGCTTAGAAGATTATCATCGCAAGCTGGGCTAACATTAACTACTGTTTTTAGAGCTACGAAAAAGTTACATTTGCATCCTTAGTTAATGCGATTTTTTAGGTGATCGAGTCAAACGATTTTTCAAATCTTCGAGAACATCCGCGGTTAACTTTGTTGGCTGGCGAGGTGGTTTCTCATCGAGTACACTCCCAGTTCTACGGAATTTATTTATCAAGCGCAATATTGACGATTTATTCGGAACGACAGAACGGGGAAATTTCAACTGAAACTTATTTTGCACACATTTGTAAGATTTACTCGCTACGTAAGTCTCTACAATAAACACGCGTTCTTCCTTGGAAAAACAATTGCTGACACAATATAACGAAACGACTGCTGTCACCACAATAATGCTTGACTGGAACATTTTAACTGTCTTAGTAGTTGAACTTGAGTACACTGTTGCCAACATACCGATTGGGGGACAGAAAATTTACCGATTTATTACTTCTATCTTCTTATATTCAGGGTTGCGTCCTTAATAAAACACCCGTTACAATAGTCTTTTTATATAATAGTCTTAAACACACGCGCGCACACACACACACACACACACACACACACACACACACACACACAGACGACATTTTGATAATTTCCCTCGCGTACGTCTCTCGTTTATAGGCACTTACATTTACACACTAGCGCGCGCGCGCACACACACACACACAGACACATATACATATTTAGAAAATCTTCATTAGAGCTTTTAGGGTTACCATTTTTGAAAAATTAAAAATGAAATGTTACTGTGAATACAAATACGAATATGCAGTCAAAATTTCATGAAAATCCGTTCAGTAGTTATGCAAATTCGCCAGCACAAAAAACAAACTTTGCCTTTATAATTTTAGTATAGATTTCATTACAAATTAAAAATATTTTTTATAGAATTATTCAATTTTCAAAATTTCCCGTTTTTTTGTATCACCCGGTACAATCCAAAACATAACCAATATGATGCTAGTAATTTCGTCCGAACTACCTGCGGGCGCATTGCTAGTATATATTTTATTACCCCAATGATGTTATTTTTTATTTATTTATTTATTTAACGTCGCATCAACTACATTGGTCGCGATGACGTTGGGTTGTAACAGTGAAGGATGAAATGATGTTTTGTAACGTATGAAAATGCCGTGCCTGAGTGGGATTTGAACCCAAGACCGCATTATGAGAGGCGAGCACGTTACCAACTACGCTAATGCGGCCGGCCCAATGACTTTAACTTACCCAATTTTAACGGAAATTTCTTTAAAGCTCTATTAAATTCGAATGTTGCAGCACTGGTAAAAAACCGTGTAATTTTTTTATACAAGGATACTTAACATTTTCTACGTATGTCATTTTATGAACATTAAGGCAGTGACTCACGTCCTATGTTACAAAGCTCGATCAATTTGTCACACTTTCCAATCGCTATTTTAATTTCTCCAAGCTCAGACCCCATTACTTAATAACTTTATTTTAATAACATCGTATTATTTACATTATCGTAAAATGTTAACGGTAAATCGCATATTATTTGTCGCATTTTTTACTTTCTCTAGCCTATATGAATGTGGGCTATAAAGGGCTTCTGTCGTCAACTGGAAGGAGACCCCTTAATTCCTTTTACAAAAGGCTTACGGGAACCAGCCGGGATAGAAGGCTAGTGTCCTATCCATACATTCACGTTGTGTGGCCTGTTAGTAACCATGTGACCGCTCATCAGCACGATAACCGGCTCATGGTGAACGGAACTGGAAGGGCTGCCCATTCCACCCTGGCAGTCGGTGGCTTGGGGCACTCAGTCTGCCAACCAAAAAGCTGAAAGCAACAGTAAACTACAGCTTTTTCTGTCTGACTAGAATTATCGTAAGGAAACTCCTTCATGTATGATTCTGGTTAGGCTTACTTAGTATATGCAGATCTTCAAGAACTTCGAGAACTTCAAAATATGAAAAATTTATGATGGCGTCCTCTCTGGTAAAACATTCCGGAGATAAACTAGTCCTCCATTCGGATCTCCGGGCGAGGACTATCAGAGGGGACTTCATCGAAAAAATAAAAGTTTCTGAAATTCTGCGAGTTGGAACATGGAATGTTAGGAGTTTAAAACAAACTGGTAGGTTAGAGAATTTAAAAAGGGAAATGGATAGGTTGAAGTTAGATATTGTAGGCATTGGTGAGGTACGCTGGGATGATGATCAAGACTTTTGGTCCAGGGATTATAGGGTTATTAACACTAAAGCCATCGGAGGGCAGGGCGGAGTGGGTCTAGTAATGAATAAAAAAATTGAACAAAGAGTGACTTACTATAAGCAGTGTAGTGATAGGATTATCATGGTTAGAGTAGATACGAAACCAAAGTTTACCACTATAGTGCAGGTCTACATGCCTACGTCTTCACACAGAGAGGAAGAAATAGAACAAGTATATGAGGAATTAGATGAAGTAATAAAATATGTCAAGGGTGATGAAAATTTGATAGTTATGGGAGACTGGAATGCAGTAGTTGGAGAAGGAAAAGAAGGAAAGATAGTCGGAGAATATGGTCTAGGGAAGAGAAATGACAGAGGGAGTCGGCTGGTAGATTTCTGCTCCAAATATAATTTAGTGATAGGCAATACACTTTTTAAGAATCACAAAAGGAGGTTATACACTTGGATGATGCCAGGTGACAAGGGAAGATACCAAATAGATTACATAATGGTTAGACAAAGATTCAGAAACAAGATTATGAACTGTAAAGCCTATCCAGGTGCAGACATAGGGAGTGATCATAACTTAGTAGTAATGGATAGCAGGCTTAAACTTAAAAAACTGAAGAAGGGACAGGGAAATGCTAGGTGGGATGTAGACAAACTAAGAGAACAAGACAACCAGGTAGGTTTCCAGGAGAGTATTCAAAAAGGGATAGAAGAAAGAGGTAATGACACAGGAAATGTCGAGGAGGAGTGGATAAACTTCAAGGAGGTGGTAGTGAAAGCAGCGGAAGAATGGTTAGGACATACTAAAAGAAGAGGTAGGAAACCGTGGATTACTAATGATATTTTAGAACTGATGGATGAGCGAAGAAAATATAAAAACGCAAAGGACGAGAGAGGTAAAAGGCAATATTGCTACTTGAGAAATACCATAAACAAAAGGTGTAAGAAAGCGAAGGAAGAGTGGATCAGAGCGAAATGTACGGACATTGAAAGTAAAATGGCAGTTGGTAAAGTGGACGCAGCTTATAGAAAAATAAGGGAAAACTTTGGAGAACGAAAGATGAAAGCTGTTAATTTACAAAGCGCAGGTGGTAAACCATTGTTGAATGGCCAAGAGAGAGCTGAAAGATGGAAGGAATACGTAAATCAACTCTACATGGGAAAAGAATTAGAATATGATGCGATAGAACAAGAAACTGATGTTGAAGAAGATCAAAAAGGGGACCCTATACTACAAGAAGAATTTGATCGGGCACTTAAGGAAATGAATATGAATAAGACACCAGGAATAGATAATATACCATCGGAATTATTATTACGATGTGGCAAAGTTGCTCAAAACAAATTATACAAACTTGTGTGCAGAATGTATGAGAGTGGAGAGGTACCATCGGACTTTAAAAAAAATATTATGATTCCAATACCAAAAAAGTCAGGAGCGGAGAAGTGTGAACATTACAGAACCATCAGCCTAACATGCCATGCATCTAAGATACTGACAAGAATATATACAGGAGAATAGAACACCGAGTAGAAGAAGTATTGGACGATGACCAATTTGGATTTAGAAGGAGAATGGGAACTCGAGATGCAATATTGGCTCTGAGACTGATTATTGAGAAAAGGATACAGAAAAATAAAACTACTTTTATGGCATTTGTAGATTTAGAGAAAGCATTTGACAATCTGGACTGGAGTAAAATGTTTAAAACTTTGAAAAGGCTAGGAATTAAATACAAAGAAAGGAAAGTTATCTACAGTCTGTATAAGAATCAAACGGCTGTTTTGAGAATCGAGGGGTTCGAAAAAGAGGCTGCTGTAAGTAAAGGTGTACGACAAGGTTGTTCTTTGTCACCACTACTTTTTAACTTGTATATAGAAGAGGCTATAAATGAAGTGAAGGAGAAATTTGACGTAGGAATAAAAATTCAAGGAGAAACAATAAAAATCATGAGATTCGCCGATGATATAGTAGTATTAGCCGAGGCAAAGAATGAACTAGAGGATGCCTTAAATGGAATGGATGAGATCTTGAGGAAGGATTACTTCATGAAAATTAATAAGAACAAAACGAAAGTGTTGTGCAGCAGCAAGAGTGGTTTAGAAGAGATAGGAAATTTAAAAGTAGGCAACGAGAACATACAGGAAGTTGGGGAATTCTGCTATCTAGGGAGTAAAATAACAAAGGATGGTAGAAGCACGAGTGATATCAAGAGTAGAATTGCTCAAGCTAGAAAAGCCTTTGAAATGAAAAACAGCTTACTGACTACAAACATTGATTTACAGATTAGGAAAAATTTCTTAAAACATTATGTTTGGAGTGTAGCATTATACGGAAGTGAAACGTGGGTGATAGGGGCTGTAGAACGGAAGAGGATAGAAGCTTTTGAAATGTGGTGTTATAGGAAAATGTTAAAGATTAGGTGGGTGGACAAAATAAGTAATTTACAGGTTCTTAGGCGAGTGGATGAAAAAAGAAGTATATGGAAGCATCTGACCAAAAGAAGGGATAGGCTAGTGGGGCATATCCTAAGGCATCCAGGTATTGGGCTATCAATAATGGAGGGTAACATTGAGGGAGTAAATTGTAGAGGGAGGCAAAGATTAGAATATATAAAGCAAATTACAAAAGATGTAGGGTGTTACAGGTATGTAGATATGAAACGACTTGCGCAAGATAGAACAGGTTGGAGAACTGCATCAAACCAGTCGAGAGACTGATGACAAAAAAAAAATATGAATGTATAGGAAGGAAAGTATTGTTTTCATGTCGATTTTTCAAAATCTACATGATTTTTCAACGAATCTACACGTTTTCAGACCCCCCGAACCCAAAAAACATGTTTTTTGCGAGCGTTCTTTGTGCGTGTCTGAAAAAAATATCTCAAGAACGGAAAATCGTACGAACTTGAAACTTAAAACTTAAGTTACATACCACTACCGAACCCGACACGATATTTTCATTGAAAACGGTCAACCGGAAGTAGTAGTTTATTCGTGTCATTTTTCACGTTTTGCGATTTTCTCAAAACAGCTCCTACGATATTTTTAAAAATAGCCTTGTTTACTAAATTTTTATATATTACAAGATAGGGTAGGCACCATGTCTGCTGAAATTCTTAGAGAGGTTGTTTTCTCGTAAAAAATTTGTATTTTTAAGATTACGACTTTTATATGAATTTTAGCACAAAAATGTATATAATAAAAGTAGTAGAGTAGGTATTTAAAATCCTACAACTTTTATTTCAAACATTTCTTTGTATAACGCATAGTTTAGCGGTAACTAGCGATATTTTGTTTTTTTCTCACTAACACGTGTTAAAAGTCGATTTTTTAAAGACACAGAATAATTGAACAATTGACGTGGAATTGGTTTTATTTTAAAGATAATTATTTGCCATTTTTATTTAAAAATAATTTCCGGCATGTGGCCGCCGCGGCTGGCTCGGACGTGGTCCAATCGAGACGTCCAATTTGTTACCACTTTTGCAGTATTTTGGGCTGTATATTGGTAATAACGCGGCGAATGTTGCCTTCCGAGTCGTCAATTGTCTGTGGCTTATTGGCATAGACTAGCGACTGCACATACCCCCACAGAAAATAGTCCAGCGGTGTTAGATCGAACGACCTTGGAGGCCAATTTACAGGTCCAGAACGTGAAATTATGCGTTTACCAAACGTTTCCTTCAGTAAATCGATTGTGGCACGCGCTGTGTGACACGTTGCACCATCTTGTTGAAACCACAGCTCTCCAACATTAAGGCGATTCAATTCAGGAACAAAAAAGTCATTGATCATGGCTCTGTAGCGGTCACCATTGACTGTAACATTCTGCCCGGCATCATTTTTGAAGAAGTAAGGACCATTGACTCCACCAGCCCATAAAGCACACCAAACAGTCACTTTTTCTGGATGTAAAGGCTTCTCAGCAATATATCGAGGATTACCTTCACTCCAAATGCAGCAGTTTTGTTTATTCACGTAGCCATTCAATTAAAAATGGGCTTCATCACAGAACAAAATTTTCATGTGTAAATCGGGATCAACAGCAATCATGTTCTGGGCCCATTCTCCAAATGCACGCCGTGCCAGGTGGTCGTGCGGCTTTAATTCGTGAACGAGTTGGATTTTGTAAGCACGCAAATTAAGATCAGACCGCAAAATCTTCCATAAAGTTGATGGACACAGCTCCAAGTGTTGTGCAGTTGGCACTCCAAGTGGGTTGGAGTGGCCAAGGCGATTGGACTCATTCGGGTCTTCCTCAATGCTACGCTCTACAGCGCAATAGCTTCTTCAGTACGCACTGTATGACATCTCAAAGGACGTGTGTTGTCATTCAGAGTAAATGTTGACCGAAAACGTTTCATTGTTGAGCGAATTATTTGCTCTGATGGACGATTATGTCGATCATAAAACGGACGTAGTGCGCGATAAGTTTCACGAACCGAACCATGATTTTCAAAATAAATCTGCACAATTTGCAAGCGTTGTTCAGGCGTCAGTCTATTCATTATACAATGGCAAACCAAACTGAACATAAATTACAAAACAGTTCTCAAAATGGCCGCCATGGAAATCAGTACTGCCAACTTAAAGTTCTATACCTCTAAAAAAAAAAAAACACCCGTTATATGCTTTTCTCCATTCTTCTGACCACCGGGTGTTCTGTTTCTGCTCTTCATGGAAGCCCATAAAGCCGGTAATTAGTTGTCTGAATCTGGTTCGGTTCATTAAAGTTTTCTCAATTTATTCCGGGTTTTTCAGTATCCTTTCTGACATGTTTAAACCATTTATCCGACACCTTAGGTCTATTGTTTAGTATCTTAAAAATCTGGTGTGAAACACTCACACGACTTTCTCTGACCAATGCCAATAATGAACAATATAACTTGATATTAGTAATAAAACATTAAAAAACAAAATAACCAACGTCAAAAACATAACCTAATTTTAATCGTGAGTGAATGATGCAAAATGAAACCCAACCTTACTTTGGCTTAATAATACGGAAAATCACTCATTCACGCCAAACTAGGCCCTGTAGAGAAAATGCTCTAAATACAAGTTTTATATCGTTAAATTTCCTATAAATTTGATTGTATTCCTTTTTGTCGTAAAATGGATAGGCCTACTACGGCTAAAATCTTAAAAAATTCGATTTTTTAACAAATTTTCATGAAAAAAACACAAAATCACTAACTGCAGCTAAATTAACCGTCATACAAAAACATGTTACAGTTAAAAGTTGTGGATTTTTAAATTGTCTACAACTTTTATTATGTACAATTTTGCGCTAAAATTCATATTAAGGCTGAAATCTTAAAAACACGTTTTATTCTACGAGAGAACAGCTTCCCCAAGAATTTCAGCATACAAGGCGCCTACCCTATCTTGTAGAGCATAAAAAATTGAGTTAATGAGGCGATTTTAAATAAAATTTTGTAGGAGCAGTTTTTGAGAAAATTGCAAAAAAGTGAAATATGAAACGAATAAACTTCCGGTTGACCGATTTTGATGAAAATGTTCGTGTCGAGTCCGGTAGTAGTATCGAACTTAAGTTTCAAGTTTCAAGTTCGTACGATGTTCCGTTCTTTAGATACTTTGTTCACGCGCGCGCGCACACACATACACAGGCCAATCGCTAAAAACGTTTTTTTGGTTCGGCGGGTTTGAAAACGTAGATCAGGTAAAAACTCGATTTCGAAAAATCGACATGAAAACAATAGACTTTCTTTCCAAAATATTCATATAGGCTAGGCAAAATTTCTATTGTGCGTAGGCTATAATTATAATTACTAACGAAAATCAAAAACTGGTATCGGCAATTTTTTTCACAATAATCAACATTCCTTAGATTTTTGTAATTTTCGAACCGTTATATTTACTCAAGAGATAAGTCCGTTAAATTGGAAATCCGATAAATCAAAGTCCGTTAAATCGAGTTTTGATAAGTACGTAAAATATTTCAATTTTCTAGGCGTTAAAGTTCTGCAAATTTCGTGATTGAGAAAACGAGTGGATTTCGCTTTTAGTTTTAATATTGATAAATAGTAAGAAATTAAAAAATGCAGAATAACTTGGTTAGCTAGATTATCAGAAATAATTTTAGAATAACTTGAAATATTATTACAATAGTCTCTCACTAGAGAAAGTGAATAAACAAATCAGGTACTTTGAATATTACTACTAAAATATCAAATTACCCATTAAATTTCACTAATAATATTACTTAATAGAACACGATATGAACTGGTATTTAAAAATAATCATTCAAGGTAGATATTTTATAACTCAATTAGCCAAAATGTAACACAATTATATTGATTTTCACTAGTTTTCTAATTTCGTGGGGACCGCCTCCGTGACGTAGTGACTAGCGCACCAGCCTACAAAGCGAAAGGTCCCGGGTTAGATTCCCAGTTAGTTTAGAAAAGTTTTTTACTTTCTCTTGCTGCTTGTATGAATATACAGTATAGGAAGGAAAGTATTGTTTTCATGTCGATTTACGAAATCAAGTTTTCATATACACGTTTCAGACCCCTAAACCCAAAAATCTGATTTAGCGATAGGTGTGTGTGTGTGTGTGTGTGTGTGTGTGTGTGTGTGTGTGTGTGTGTGTGTGTGTGCGTGCGTGCGTGCGTGCGTGTGTGTGTGTGTGAACAAAATATCTCAAGAACGAAACATCGTACGAAGTTGAAACTTGAAACTTAAGTTAGTTACTAATAGAAGACACGACACGAAAATTTTCATCAAAATCGGTCAACCGGAAGTAGTAGTTTATTTGTATCATTTTTCACTTTAACCCACCGGATTGGTATAGAGGTAAAGTCGCCACCAAAATCAGCTGTTTAACAGCTGATTTTCGGAGACGAAGGTTCCTGGTTTAAATCCAAGTAAAGGTAGTTACTTTTATACGGATTTGAATGCTAGACAGTGGTTACCGGTGTACTTTGATGGTTGGGGTTCAATTAACCATACTCTCTCAGGAATGGTCGACCTGAGTCTGTACAAGACTAAACCTCATATACACGTCATACACATCTCATTGGTTCATGGGGTTGCTTATTGTTCTGAATTGAACAGATTGCAACGTACAAAAATTAGGGATTACAAAAAAAATTCACTTTCTTGCGATTTTCTCAAAAACGGCTCGTACGGTTTTTTTTAAAAATCGCCTCATTTACTACATCTTTTATGGTCCACATGATAGGATAGGCGCCATTTCTGCTGAAAATCATAGGGAGGCTGTGCTCTCAAAGAATTTTTTTTTTTAAGATTACGGTCTTTATATTCATTTTAGGGCAAAAGTGTTCATAATGAAAGATGTAGAAAATTGAAATAAGTACAACTTTTATTTCAAACATGTTTTTGTATAACCCTTAGTTTAGCAGTAATTAGCGATTTTCTGTTTTCTCACAAAAACGAGTAAAAAAATTGATTTATTAACATTTCAGTCTTAGCATGCATTTTACGACAAAAACATATAATCAAATTAATAGGAAGTTAAAAGATCTAAAACTTTTATTTAGAGCATTTTTCTCTACAGAGCCTAGTTTAGCATGTAAGAGTGATTTTCGTATAATAAGCCAAACTAAGGTTGGTTTACATTTTGCATCATTCGCTCATTATTAAAATAAGGTTATGCTTTTTTAGGTTAGTTTTTTTCTTATTTCTAATTTTGTATTACTAATGATAGGTAATATTGTTTATTATTTGCATTGGCAAGAGAAATTCGCGTGAGTGTTTCACACCAGATTTTATTGATTTTTAATGTGGGTATGTTATTCAATTCAGAACAAAAAGCAACCCCATGACCCAATGAGATGAGTATGATGTGTATGACGTGTAGTCTTGTACAGACCCAGGTCGACCATTCCTGAGAGAGTATTGTTAATTGAACCCCAACCATCAAATTACACAGGTAACCACTGTCTAGTATTTAAATCTGTATAAAAGTACCGTTACTAGGATTTGAACAAGAAACCTTCGTCTCCAAAAATTAGCTGTTAAACAGCTGACTCGCGGCGACGACCTTTACCTCGAGACCAACCCGGTAAGTCTGGAATTTTTCATACTTTAAAAACAGCCGTAATAGAACCAAAAAATTCACAAAAGTAGCTAATAACCAATCGGTCGATTCGACTTTAAATAAATTTTTTAAAAAATTCGAGGGATTTTCAAAAAAAAAGTCCATTTATTTTACCTACTCTTGTCCTATCTAAAATACCGGGAAGGAAAGTATTGTTTTCAATCGAGTTTTCAACGAAAAAAACGTTTTCAGGTCCCCTGAACCCAAAAAGCATGTTTTACCGATCAGTCTATGTGTGTAAACAGAATTTTTCAAAAATGGAAATTTGTACGAAGTTGAAAATAGGAACTTAAGTTAGGTAGGTCCTAAAAAGTAGAAACTTAACACGAATATTTTCATCAAAATCAGTCAAAAAAAATTTTTTTTTGCGCCCTGGAGACTCCAGGAGGAATGTAGGACGTGTCAGTTAAAACACCTGAAATACATATAAGAATCACACAATGTATCACTACTATAAAGAAAGAAATTCTTGTATGCTATAAAAAGTTTCACCAATCAAGTAATTTTTCAAATTTTTTTAAAGGAATGCAAATTATCACAACATTTTAAAAATTGAGGAAATTTATTCATGAATTTTCTCCCTCCATAAGTAGGATTTTGTTCAAAAAATTTTGTGGAGTGATTAGCCACATAATAATCATTTCTGTTTCTCGTGTTATGATTGTGAACATTGAAATTCTGCATAAAATTATTTTGCCTAACATACATAATCACCTCAAAAAAGTAGAGAGTGAGAACTGTAAGCAATTTAAGCTCCTTAAATAGTGGCCTGCATGAGGTTAGCTGGTTAGCTCCCACCATACACCTAATAGCTATCTTTTGAATTTTAATAACCCTATTCATATTACCCATGCTAGAGTTACCCCATTACTAAGATATTATAACGGATATAAAACAGAATGAGGCCATGATAATATGAAAAATAATAATAATAATATGAAAATATGAAAGTAAGCACCAAAATTCAGTAAATAAGGCGATTTTTAAATATCTGGTGTAAAACACTCACACGACTTTTTCTTGCTAATGTAGATAATGAACAATATAACCTAATTTTAATGATGATTGAATGACGTAAATTGAAAATCAACGTCTTTCTGTAGAACTTAAAAACACGGAAAATCGGTAATTGCCTCTAAACTAGGCCCTGTAGAGAAAAATGATTGAAATAAAAGTTGTAGGTATTTTAATTTTAAATAAATTTGATTATACACACGTTTGTCGTAAAATGCATACTAAGGCCGAAATTTTAAAAAATACAAGTTTTTACCGATTTTGATGAGAAAAAACACAAATAAAATCACTAATTAACGCTAAACCAAGCGTTGTAGAAAACATGTTTGGAATAAAAGTTTTAGTTTTTTTTAAATTTTCAACAATTTTAATTATATACCCTTTTGTTGTAAAATTTATGTTAAGGCCGCAAACTTAAAAAGAAAAACACATTTTTTACCACGATAACACAGCATTCCTAAGAATTTAGACAGCCGCAACGATTATTTTATCTTGTAAAGCACAAACAATGTTCTAAATGAGGCAATTTAAAAAAAAATCATGGAAGCCGGTTTTGAAAAAATCGCAAAAAAGTGAAAAATGACACGAATGAACAGGAAATACTACTTCCGGTTGACCGATTTTGATGAAAATGTTAGTGTCGGGTCCTCTCGCAGTACCTAACTTAAGTTTCATTCAAGTTCGTACAATGTTCCGTTTTTGAGATAGTCCATTCACACACGCGCGCGCGCACACACACATGGCTAAAACCATGTTTTTTTGGGTTCAGGGGGTCTGAAAACGTGTTAATCTAGTGAAAAATCGACGTGAAAACAATACTTTCCTTTCTATATATGACAAGAGAAATTAAAAATATGTTTTATAAAATATTTGATTCATCTAAAGTTTCTTTTTTGTGGACAGGTTGGGATGGAGGCACAAAATGGGCCAGTCCAGAAATGGAAGCGTTGGATGAAAGACATGACGCCGAATTACTGAAGGCAGTACAAGAGAGCGTGGCAGCATGGGAGAAGCGCAGACAATATCACAACAGGTATGCTTATATTTACTGATAAATTAAACATAAAAACCAGTGACTTTTTGCATCCTTTGGTAGTAACATTTTTAATAAACAACTGTTTCAACATCCTGATTACTTCCCGACTAAAGAGCAGGCGGTTTGTTGTTTAGGTCAGCAGCCGAAAGGCTGATTTGAACCTCTATATCTTTTTTTTTTTTTTGTTTAACGTCCGACTGTTTTGCAATTACTGCTAATGCAGACGGTGAAGGATGAAATGATTTTTTTGTAACGTATGAAAATATGCTGTGCCTGAGTGGGATTCGAACCCAAGACCGGATGATGAGAAGCGAGCACGTTACCAACTATGCCAATACCGCCGGCTTGAACCTCTATAGGTCATCTCTAAGTAAAAACGAGGAGAGAGGTGGTTTACTATTGCCTTCCTCACTGAGTTGAAAAAATTTGCTTATCAGCATGCCAGGCCCTCTGAAAAACATCTACTTTCCACCCTGCAAATGACACCTTCACTTCTTCAACCACAGGGTCTGGCTGTATACTGAAATTCATTACTCTCATAGGAGATAACTCTGACTAGTGACTTTTACACCTCTACCACATTTTTTGCCTAACATACATAATCACCTCAAAAATATTGAGTAATCTGTGTAATCCAAAAAAAATGTGTGTACATTGCAATCTGTTCAATTCAGAACAATAAGCAACCCGATGACCCAATGAAATGAGGATGATGTATAAATGAGGTGTAGTCTTGTACAGACCCAGGCCGACCATTCCTGAGAGAGTATGGTTATATGAACTCTAACCATCAAAGTACACTGGTAACCACAGGTAATTTAAATCCATATAAAAGTAAACTACCTTTACTAGGATTTGAACCAGGAACCTTTGTCTCCGAAAATCAGCTGTTAAACAGCTGATTCGAGGTGACGACTTTACCTCCAGACCAACCTGGTGGGTCTTATTAGGGTTAAAAAAAATTCTTATTATTTTGTTACAATACAAGTGGAAGTTTAAAATTTTGGATGTAACTGTTGTTGTTGTTGTTTAGGTTGACCAAAAGGCTGGTTTGGACCTCTAGAGGCTTTACTAAGTAAAACAAGGAGTGAGGTGGTTTACCATTGCCTTCTTCACACAAAAGTATGCTTATCAGGTTGCCAGACCCTCTGAAAAGCATCTACCTTCCACATTGCAAATGACACTTTCACTTCATTTACCACAGGGTCTGGCTGTATAATGAAATTCATTACTCTCAGCGAAGATAACGGTGACTAGTGTATTTTACACCTTTACATCTTCTGTTGTTAAATTCTTCATTCATATAATTGGCTGATTACGTTATAAGAAACAGAACTATTTTTTGTAGCCCTGGAACTAACAGCTCGAGTGCAAATAATTTAACATTCCACCTGCCTGTTTTGGGAGTATTGCAACTGTAAGAAACGTTTATTATCTGTATGTGGACTTCCATTGATCCAAACTGAGATCTAGTCCGAGCAAGTCCGGTTTAACAAGAGTTTATTGTATTTGTGTAGTAACAAAAAAAATTTACTTTTTTATATGTGATATTTTTCAGTCGGCAGAAAAGAGCAGATGCCGGCGTTTGTTATGACGGAATTGGTTGTTTCCGTGACTCAGGGCCTTATGGATATATTGATATGTTACCAAGTTCCCCACAAGAGGTAAACCAACATAATTTATCTAATATTAATATTTCCATCTACAATCTTAACCTTATAAATTTTAGTGTTTGTATCTCATAAATACTAATTCTTTAAATTTTTAAGTTTATACTTCAACCTGAAGTGTAATTCTTTTGCAATCAGTTTTTTTTTTTAATGCAAGGTAATTATGTAGAATCAGGGCCCATCACCGATTGTAAAGAATTTTTTTAAATCGATACTTTTTTGTGTGCTGAATCCGAATATGAAATTATTTTTCTCCGCAAATCAACAGGAAATTAGTTATAAGCCCTTTTATGTCATGAAACTGCATAACCTCACTTTGGAATTCATGTCCAATTCAAGTCACGTGTAATTTGTTTATCAACAGTGCAGGATTCCTTGTATTGTTTCCTGAAACTTGATTATTTTATTACTAATAAGAAACTTGGTAATATGTATTGTTTGTTACAGGTCAACACAAGGTTCCTTATGTACAGTGCAAGTAGAAATAGAAGAGCAGATACTCCACTGTTAGATGTGGGTTTTGCTAATTTAACTGAAGTTTACCATTGGGCAGGCAAAGCGTTCAACGTGTCAGCACCAACCAAAATTATCGTTCACGGTTTTGGATCATCATGTTCCCACGTGTGGGTTTACGAGATGCGTTCTGCACTTATGTCTGTCGTAAGTTGCATTTAATTACGTTAATGTAAATAGTAACTCATTAAGTCGACCAATTGGTAATCGTCGCCTTGAGTCAAATATTTAACAGCCGATTTTTTGAGACAAAGGTTCTGTGGTTCAAATCCTAGTAAAGGTAGTTTCTTTTATATGGATTTCAATACCAGATAGTGGATATTGGTGTACTTTTATAGTTGAATTTAATTAACTATACTCTCTTGAAATGGTCAGCCTGAGTCTGTATAAGACTACACCTAATTAACATGTCATACATGGATGTACTGCACACAACCATGTACTATGAATAGCACATGGAGGTGCTACGGCCAGCGCCCATTACCTTGAAGGCAGGCGAGGATACGGTAGCTAAACCGCAGTTTTATGGGCACACTCTGTGTGGTCTGGGTCATGCCCCCACACACAGTACAGTTAGAAAAATCAAAAAAGCTTTATATTTACTACAGTAACTTGTATAATAGAAGAGGCTATAAAAATGAAGTGAAGGAAAAATTTGACGCAGGAATAAAAATTCTAAGAGAAACAATAAAAATTCTGAGATTCACTGATGATATAATAGTATTAGCCGAGACAACGAAAGAACTAAAAGATATCTTAAATGAAATGGATTAGATCTAAAGAAAGGATTACTTCATGAAAATTAATATGAACAAAACGAAAGTGTTGTGCAGCAGCAAGAGTGGTTTAGAAGAGATGGGAATTTTAAAAGTAGGCAATGAAAACATACAGGAAGTTGGAGAATTCTGCTATCTAAGGAGTAAAATAACAAAGGATGGTAGAAGCACAAGTGATATCAAAAGAAGGATTGCTCAAACTAGAAAACCCTTTGAAATGAAAAACAGCTTACTGACTACAAACATTGACTTACAGATTAGAAAAAATTTCTTAAAACATTATCTTTGGAGTGTAGTATTATACGGGAGTGAAACGTAAGTAATAGGGCTGTAGAAAGGAAGAGGACAAAACCTTTTGAAATGTATAGGAAAATGTTAAAGATTAGGTGGGTGGACAAAATAAGTAATTTAGAGGTTCTCAGGTGAGTGGATGAAAAAAGAAGTATATGGAAGCATCTGACCAGAAGAAGGGATAGGCTAGTGGGGCATATCTTAAGACTTTCAGGTATTGATCTATCAATAATGGAGGGTAATATTGAGGGAGTGAATTGTAGGGGAGGCAAAGGTTAGAATATACAAAACAAATTACAAACAATGTAGGGTGTTACAAGTATGCAGATATAAAATGACTTGCCCAAGATAGAACAGCTTGGAGAACTGCATCCAACCAGTCAAGAGACTGATGACAAAAAAAAATTTACTACAGGCCCAATCATTCAGCTGGTAAAAAAAATTGATTTCATTGGTTAAGTAACACCGGTTGGGCAAGCAACTTTGCATGGTGACAAGCTGACAGACATCTGTGAACAAACTTGACACAACCTTCAACTTTTTTTCAAGAATCTGTCTCTAAATTGCTTAGTTTAACGTCAATTAGTGAATTTTTGAAATTTGTTGTTGAAATTGGTAAAAATGAGGACTTTTAAAGATTGCGGCCTTAGTATGACTTAACGTATCACTTAACGACAAAATTGTATGCAATCAAAGTTATAGAAAATTTTAAGCTCTACAACTTTTATTTCAAGCATTTTTTTCTACAAACCTTAGTTTAGTGGCAAATAGTTTTTTTGTATTTTTAAATCAAACAGAAGTTAATTTTCATTTAGCATCAATCACTCAAGATTGAAAAGTGACAATACAAAATTTTACATTAAATTATATGTATATGTACTATATGTATATGATTACATTATTATGTATCATTATTTACACTGCCAAGAGAGAGACGAGTGATAGTTTCACACCAGATATTTTCTTCTCAATTATAGATTTTTTTTAAGTTACCGTACCTAACAGGCATGACAACTGTAGTTGCGTTACAAAGACCACGTGACGCTACTTGAAGTTTAATAAAAATCTGGTGGGAAACACTCACACGACTTATTCTTACCAATGTAAATAATTTTTTTTTTTTTTTTTTTTTTTTTTTTTTTTGCTACTTGCATCCTGGAGACTCCAAAGGGAGTATAGGACATGTCAAGGTAAAATTGATGAACTGAAAGTTTATCACCAATGTAATAAATTTACTACTTACCACCAAAATTTGTTTTTGCTACTGCTTACTTCAGTAGGCTTGTCATGAACCCTAATGAATTAAATATCACACACAATAAATAATAAAAATAAATCAAACACAATGATAAATTCATCACTTACCAATAATTTCCCCCTACCACTGGTTAACTCAGCAGGCTTGTCATGAACCCCTTTGTATCAAATTGTACACAATATTTGTTTAATTCAAGTTAAATACCAAAACTATTTAGAAAGGAATTCGTGCACACTGTAAAATGTTTCATCAATCAAATATTGTTTTAGCTTTTTTTTAAAATGACTTAAATTGTCACAACTTTTTAAACCTTGAGGCAATTTATTGATGTATTTTCTACCTGCATAAGTTGGTTTTTGTTCAAACAATTTAGTGTTGTGATTAGCAACATAATAATCGATTCTGTTTCTTGTGTAGTGGTTGTGAACATCTAAATTCTGTAAAAAGGTATTTTTCTTTACGTACATTATCACTTCAAAAATGTACAAAGAAGGAACCGTGAGCAATTGCAGATCTTTAAATAGTGATCTGCATGAGGTAAGGTGGTTGACTCCCATCATACACCTAATAGCTTTTTTCTGTATTTTAAAAACTCTTTCCATGTTACCCTGTGATGAATTACCCCATACTAATATGGCATACCTGATATGAGATAAAATTAAACCATGATAAGCTGCTATAAGCAATTTTTTATCATTTAATCTGGTAATTTGTTTTAATGCAAATACCCCAGATGATATTTTACTACAAATTTGATCGGTGTAATAATCCCACGATAGGGTCCTATCTAGTGACACTCCTAGAAACTTCACTGTTTGCACATGATCTAGGATATTATTTTGTATCAAGACATCCACTTCTCTGTTTTCCCTTACATTGTGTTTGTTTTTGAACTGTAAGAACTGACACTTTTTCCCATTAACTGTTAACATTAATTCATTCAGAAATTGGACTACAGATTCTACGCTAATCTGTGTGTTAACTTCGAGACTATCTACCAGTAAACTTTTGTTTATGATTGAAGTATCATCAGCAAACAATAAAGCTTTACTGTTGGGTAAGATATCTGGTAATCTATTTATATACAACAAAAACAAAATGGGACCTAAAATTGAACCCTGTGGAACACCAGCTTTGACATCAAGCTTTTCAGACAAAATTTTTGTAAGTTTCCCCCTAACTACTCTAGTTATTTCTACGCACTGTACTCTACCTACCAGATAAGACTGAAACCATTTAAGTTCTACGCCCCTAATACCTAATGACTCTAACATTTTCAACAAAACTTCATGATCAACACAGTCGAAAGCTTTACTGAGATCTAAAAACACAGCTAAGGCTTTCTCTCCTGCATCCAATATATCAACTATCTGCTCAAAAAGTGAGACAATAGCAGTTTTGGTTGACTTACCCTTTTGGAAACCATGCTGATCTATTGAGATGATAAGGTTTTCAGTCAAAAAATTGATTAACCTATTGAACACTACCTTTTCAAAAATTTTGCTGATAGTGTTTAATATACTTATGGGCCTATAACTTTCAACTACTTGGGTATTGCCATTCTTAAACACAGGCAATATTTTACCTTCCTTCAGTTGCTTTGGAAATACACCTCTTTCCAGGGAGAAGTTAATTAGATGAAGGAGAGGTGTTAATAAAAACTTTTTACATTTTTTAACAACAATACTTGAGATCCCATCTAACCCTACCGTTTTCTTACTTTTTAAGCTATCGATAACTGATTCTAGTTCCTCATATGAAACTGAGCTAAATACAAAATTATCTACAACTCTATCCCCCCTAACTTCATAATATCCCTCAGTTTCCGTAATCTGCTGTTTAAGCTTTGAAGCTACTTCCTGATAATACTTATTAAAATAATTACTAATTTCTGATCCATTCTCTATAACTTCATTATTACTATTAACAATTTTTGGTATATCTGTGTATCCCCTATTACTAACTACATTCCGATTCCTATTTATTGTTTCCCATATTGCTGAGTTTAAATTAGTTGATTTACGAAGGACTTCAGCAGTTTTTTTGCATTTAGCACTCTGAACTTTTTTAGCATAATATTTTTTAATTTGTTTGTATCTTTGCTCATTCAATTCATTTTTATCTGATTTGAACTCAGAGTAGACATCTCTGACTTCAGATTTCAGTTTCAAAATATCTCCTGTAATCCATTGGTCTATTTCACTAATTCTCTTTGTTAAAACTACCCTTTTTACTGGACAACTACTATTATAGTGAAATTTTAAAGTTTCAATAAAATAATGATATTTTTGATTAATTTCGGAAGCATTGATAACAGTCTTCCAATCTTCTTTGGATAAACTGTGCAATAAACAATTTATATTACCCTTGTCCTCTTGCCTAATTTCTTTATTAACTTTTTGATTCAGGGCCTGACCACCTAAATGCTGAATTTCTATTACTTGGTACCCGTGATCAGAGAATTCTGAACCCCCTAACCTAACCTGACAACTAACAATATTTGTTAGAATATTATCTATTATCGTTTGAGAATGGCTAGTAATCCTTGTATAATCACTAACTTTTATATCCAGATTATTCATGTTCACGATATCCCTGAACAATATAGCCTATGTTTAGTCATTAAAACAATGTAAAATGAAAAATATAACTTAATTCTAATTAAGAGTGAATGATACAAAAATAAGCCAAAAACTACTTTTTGAAAAATTACTTATTGCCACTAAACTAGGCTCTGTAGAAGAAAATGTCTGATATAAGAGTTGTAGATTTTTTTATTTCCTACAACATTATTTATATACTATACATTGATCTAAAAATCCTCAAGACCGTAATCTTACAAAAAAATTTTTTTATAGATTTTGATAAAAAAAAATACAGGAAACCACTAATTGATGCTAAATAAGCATTCTACAAAACAAACTTGAAATATAGTTATAGGAATATAAACTGCCCATAACGGACAGGTGGAGTGTCAAATTATTTACACTCACTCTGTTCGTTGCAGGGCTAAAATAAATAGTTCTGTTTCTTATCACATGGTCAGCCAATTAAATGACTGAATCATTTAAGAACAGAAGAGGTAGAGGTGTAAAAGACACTAATCAGAGTTATCTCCTCTGAAAGTAATGAATTTCATTATACAGCCAGACCCTGTGGTGAATAAAGTGAAGGTGTCATTTCCAGAGTGGAAAATATGTGCTTTTCAGAGGGCCCGGCATGCTGATAAGCGTACTTTTCCACTCAGTGAGGAAGGCAATGGTAAACCACCTCACTCCTCGTTTTACTTAGTAAAACCTCTAGAGGTTCAAACCAGCCTTTCGGCTGATGACCTAAACAACAACAGGAATATAAAAGGAATATAGTTATAGAAATACAGATGTAGGTTTTTAAAAGTTTTACAACTTTGATTACATACACTTTTGTCATAAAATGCATAATATGCAATTTTAAGTCTGCAATCTTAAAAAAAAAATTTCTGTGAAAGCACAGACTTCCTCCCAAGAATTCACCAGACATGGCAGTAATCCAATTTTGTAAAGCATAAAAAATGTAGAAACGAGACGATTTTTAAAACAGTCGTAGGATCTGAATTGTAGTATAATATTCTCTTAATGTATTGTAGTTCGTAATATAAAATATTAAATTTCATAAATTGAACCAGAATGGAAATAAGTTAGTATTCAGTTCTTGTTGTTCCTCACTGTATGGTAAGAAGCTGCCACTGCTACTATGGCGATAAATTTGTTTGATTTAGTTCATACGATTAACTCTAAAGTAAAGGCTGTGGAATATCTACAAGAACACAATGATTCTGCACAAGGAGCGCGTCTGTAGAAATGGTCATGATCTGAATTTGTCACTTACAGACAAAAACTAACGATGGTGTTGTCACAGCCGCGAGTGACGTGTTGAAGTGGGATTAAGAGTAGGTACATGGCTTTTAAGTAGGAGATTATCCCTGAAAAAAGTTGTTTGGTTCATTTACTGTTGATGTAAAGAATATACCACAATGAAATTTGGATATTGGGACATTTTACCCATTGGAACTAATGTGCAGTAGAAATAGTAAGTGGTAAGAGAGTTATTAATAATTAAGACATAATTGCAGTGGGTGGATTTAATAACTTAATTAATTTGTAAAATATTATGTAGGATTTCCAAATATTTTCCCGTTTTTATCGTTAAAAATGCTATAAGTTACATACAAAATATCCACAAAATATAAAAAACCATGCAGGCGGGGGGAATAAGAGAAAAGACCCTTAACTACTACTTCCGGTTGACTAACTTTGAAGAAAATTTTCGTGTTGGCTCCTATAGCGGTTGCAAGTTTCAACTTTTTACAGTGTTCCGTTTATATATTTTGTTCACACATACATACCAATAGCTAAAAACATCTTTTTGGGTTCAAGGGGCCTGAAAACATGTACAGTAGACTCTCAGAAATCCGGACTAATGTGGCGGACGGCCGGTCCGGATTTCGAAAAATCCGGATTTCCCAGAGGTTGGCAATTTCGTCTTTATGGCGAATAATTATGACAATAAGCATTAACATTTATCTGCTAATATAAGAGTGAGCTTCTGAAAAAACTTTAAAACACTGTAGGCGTAATAAATTACAGTAGGCTACTGGTACTGTAATTATTGGTAACTAAACTTAACGGTACTGTTCCGTAATAAGATTCGATTGCACTCTTTGTAAGATTTGCAAGTTACGGATTTCAAACATGTAACAATGAATGTCATATATGTCTCAATTATAGAGTAATTACACGATCAACTAAATAAAATCTAAATGTACTGTAGTACGGTACTGTGCTCAGTAAAGTACGGTTCTGGAATTAAATAAAATGCCTCGTAAAATCATAAACATAGATTTTACTGAAGCACAGAGCTCCCGACGACGCAAACTACTGTGGGCCCTAAATGACAAAAAATATCATTTACATACATTTTATATACGCAATTATTACTAAAAAGTACATACACACAAATTATAGTGCTAATCGTATGATTGTTCATCGGGCCAATCCCATGAAAACTTTTTACTGGTTGTTAATTTAAAAGTTGTAAATTTTCAGAAAATAAAGTAAAAAAAAAAAATCATCGTCCGGACTATGCGGAATCCGGACTAGCGCGATCCGAATTTTTGAGAGTCTACTGTATTTCCAGTAAAAATAGACTTAAAAGCAATACTTTCTTTTCCTATAATTATATTCATATAGAGCAAGAGAAGGTAAAAGTGAGTGACTTACAATCAATGATGACTTTCAATTCTGATTGGATCTAAGATTATCAGGCCTTATAATCCTTATCTCTTTTATTTAAAAACCTTTTACACATAAATAATTTCTCCTAATAACCTGCAATATTCTGATATGATTTCTTTTTTAAATTTACAGGAAAACTGCAATGTGATATGTGTAGATTGGGAAAATGGAGCGACTTTTCCTAACTATGTAAGAGCAGCTGCAAATGCAAGATTAGTTGGAAAACAATTGGCAATGTTGATATCAGGATTGAATACTGAATTAGGATTACAATTCAATGATGTTCATTTGATCGGATTTTCTTTGGGTGCGCATGTCGCTGGATTTGCTGGGGCTGAATTAAAAAATGTTAGCAGGATAACAGGTAAATTTTTTTTCAAATTTCTTACATACAAGGGTAAATCATATTATAAAAACGGGATTTCTTTTTAATTTATTCATTGGAAAATAAAAGTGAAATATAATTTATTTTTCTACATAGTTTCCTGCTTCAGAAATACATTTTTCAAAGCGAGAAGGATTTTTTATCACTGGGTCATAAAATGAAATTGGTTGAGTCGGGAGGTAATTGCACATGAATCCCTCTTCACCTTCGTCATCTTCAAATCGTTGCCTTCCTAATTTTTCTGCAAGTGACCCAAACAAATGAAAATCGCAGGGCGCAAGGTCCGGGCTGTACGGATGATGTTTAAGTTGAGTGTAGTGCATTTCTTCCAGTTTTGAGACCGTTAGAGTTGCAGTATGGAACCTCGCATTGTCGTGGAAGAGGATCCGTGGAACGGATTGGTCTCGTCTTTTAATCAAATTCTAAAACATCAACTATACCATGCTTCCCGACTAATTTGATGTTCAGGGAAATTATCATTGGACAATGTACAGGGTGTTTCATAATGTACTTTGGGGTTACAAAAATTCAGTACAAAAAAAAGTATTTCACTTATAAGAATGAAACAAGTACTGTACGAAAGAGCACTTCAAATAGTTTTTTCCACATATTCTGGGCAGTTAGTTAACCATTTGCCCGCTAAATGTAGACAGTACAGAAAATAGCTGCCATGGGAAGCGAGAAGTCGTTTTGTGTGTTAGAATTTCACATGCCAAAGTCAGTAATTACAGTGCAATGTGAGTTTCGTTTGAAATTTATTAAGGATCCACCGAGTGACAATTCAATTCGTGCATGGTATAAACAATTCAGTGAAACTAGTTGCTTGTGCAAGCGGAAATCAACTGGTCGGCCATCAACCTCAGATGGTCCATCAGCCAGTGTATGGGCCACTCTTTTTTACGGAAACGACAGTAAATGGCATGATTTACCTGGATATGTTACAATTACGGCTTATGCCTCAGCTACTCAACGACTTCATTTTCTAGCAAGATGGTTGTCCTGCCCATTTTCATAACAAGGTTCAACGTTACCTTAACATAACATTGCCTCGGTGCTGGATAGGACGAGCATCTGAAGATGACCAACACATTACGCAGTGGCCACCAAGATCATCAGACCTCACGCCATGTGATTTCTTTCTCTGGGGTTATGTGAAAGACAAGGTGTTTATCCCATCAATGGCAAATGATATTGCTGAGCTGAAGGATTGCATAATCAATGCAATCAACTCTATTGAAAGGAACATGTTAGAATGTGTTTGGCAAGAGCTAGACTTTCATGTTGATGTGTGCCGTGTCATCAAAGGGGTACACATTGAACATTTATAGATGTTTAAAAATAACTGTTTGAGTCCCTGCATCGGCCCGTACAACTTTCATTTAGAAAAGTGAAATAGTTTTTTTGTACTGAATTCTCGTAACCCCGAATAACATTATGAAACGCCCTGTACTATCAACATTAATCTAATAAGAATGTAATCTTACTTTTATTACTCCAGTCGTTTGGAAATAGAATAAAAATGAGTCTACAAAAGATTTTAATAATTTAATTATTAATAAATAAACACAAAATTGTTATTCAATTTCAACATAACGCAGTACTTACATAAGAAAAAGATTCACACCATTGTTGTCTGAACATTAGCCGTACGTGTTTAGGGACAGCTAATATATTACTTTTGATATTACCGTACAAGAGGCGAGAATTTGAATCCCTCATACTATTTAAATTTTTTTTATTTTGCTACATAATTTTATTAAAAATATTAGGGTGATTCAAATGAGAACCTTAAAAGTTCCATAAAATTTTGAAAAGTAGTGTAATGGAGTTAATAGGTGGCAGTAGTGTTCCTTGAGGTTCACAAAGTGACTGACAGGTGGCAGGGTGATGCTACAATGCAGGAGGCACCAGTGTCCACAAGAAGATGGCTGCCTCACTGTCAACATGCACCGCGATTGAGCAGCGATCTGTGATGCGTTTTGTTTTTGTAGTGAAGGGGTTGAACCAATCGAAATTTTATCGCAGAATGACAGCGCATGACGGTGACGAGACTTTGGTCCACTATCACCAACCACAAACAAAAAGGTCACGCAGGGAATGGCGCCATAGCTCAATGCCGAAACCAAAAAAAATTCTGCACTCTCCGTGTCTGCTGGAAAAGTCATGCTCATTCTCTTCAGGGATGGAAATGGAGTAATTTTGGAGCAGTACATGGATAGGAGAGTGACTGTAAGCAGTACTTCTTATTCAGACATGCTGAAAAATCACCTTCGCCCTGCAATCAGGAGAAAACTATGAGGACTTCTGATTTCTGGAGTATTGCTACAGCACGACAACGCCCAACCAAATACTGCCCGTAAGACAGTTGAGACTGTTCAGGAAATTAAATTTAAATGTCTGGTACATCCTCCTTATTCACCAGACCTTGCTCCTAGTGACTTCTATTCGGTATCTGTTTGGTGCACTCGAAGAACCAATGGGAGGCAGGAATTTCAGAAGTGACGGAAGAGGTGAAAACCTCTTCATACAAACAGCTGATTATATTATAAAGTATTACATGTTAACGGGCTCTATAATTGATGTGTTCAGTACGAGATGCAAGACGAGAGTGAACTATTGCGGCTCTTATACGCATGCGTGCGTAATGTTTGTCAGGTACAATCTGACAACGCTGGCAAACACTCTGATTGGTCTAAATGTGTGGAACAGCAGAGCTCATCAACCGTGAAAAGCATATTAACTGCTAAAATCTTTAGGAGACTAATTTTTATTCCATTACTAGAGTAATAAAAACAAATTTGTTGGAGAGCACTGTACTTGCAAAATTTACAATTTTTACCTAAGGATCTATCAATTTTATCCTTTTGAACATGGTCTTTTTTATAATTGACTCAATTTTCTTGTAGGTTTAGATCCAGCGGGGCCTTTATTTGAAAGTCAAGATCCACGTGCGAGGCTGGATTCATCAGACGCAGCATTTGTTGACGTGATTCATTCGAATGGAGAGAATTTAATATTAGGAGGATTGGGTTCATGGCAACCGATGGGACATGTTGATTACTACCCAAATGGAGGACGTATGCAAAAAGGTTGTAGTAATTTATTCGTAGGAGCCGTTTCCGATATTATATGGTGTAAGTTCTAAATTTAAATTAATTATTAAAGTAAACTAGTAACAATACGTAGCAATTAGATTTAGTGGTGTGCCCAATGTGAGGTATCATGCAGGGCTGCATTCTTAACCCTTTCTTTTTTGATACACATTACAAAAAGGTTTTCAAAAGAGTATTGCGTTAACAAGCATATGGTGTGAAGGTAAGCGAATTTACCGTAGATATGCTGATAACATAGCATTGACGATCTTCGACATTTACTTTTTGGGGTGAGTCAAGCAGGAGTAGAGATGGGTTTGGAAACAAAGTCTGTGACTTCAAATTGTCAACAATCTCCTGAAGCTTCTAAGATTTTTATACATAAATAAATAAAAATTGGTTGTCAAACACTCACACGACTTTCTTTCACCAATGTAAATAATAAATCATATAGCCTATGTTTAAACATAAGTAAACATGTAAAATGAAAAATGTAAGGTGAAACACTCACATGACTTTCTCTTGCCAATGTAAATAATGAACAATATAACCTAACATAAGTAATAAAACATTAGAAATAAACAAAAAGACTAACCTTAAAAAACGTAACGTTATTTTAATCTTGTGTGAATGACTGAAAATGAAAGTCAACCTCAGTTTGGCTTAAAAATAAAGAAAAAAAATTTTTCACGCAAAACTAGGCTCTGTAGAGAAAAATGCTCTAAATAAAAGTTGTAGATCTTTTAATTTCCTATAAATTTGATTAAACATTTTTGTCGTAAAATGGATACTAATCCTAAAATCATAAAAAAATTAACTTTTTACACGTTTTTCTAAGAAAAAAACATAAAATCGCTAATCACCGCTAAACTAAGCATTATACAAAAAATGTTTAAAATAAAAGTTGTAGGATTTTGAATTCTCTATAGCTTTCATAATATACATTTTTGCACTAAAATGCATATTAAAGCAGCAATCTTAAAAAAAACAATTTTTTTACGTGAAAACAGCCTCTCCAAGAATTTCAGCAGACATGAAGCCTACCCTATCTTGTTAAGCATAAACAATTTAGTAAATGTGGCGATTTTTAAAAAAATTGTAGGACCAGTTTTTGAGAAAATCACAAAAAAGTGAAAAATTACATGGAAAAACTACTACTTCCGGTTGACCGATTTTGATGAAAATGTTCGTGTCGGGTCCAGTAGCGGTGTCTAACTTAAGTTTTAAGTTTCAAGTTCGTACAATGTTCCGTTCTTGAGATCTGTTCACACACACACACACAATTTATGAAAACTACTAATTTATGCTTAACTAAGCTCTGTATAGAAAAATGCTTGAAATAAAAGTTGTAGATTTTCTAATTTCCTATAACATTCATTATACATAGAAACTTTTGTCGTAAAATACATACTGAGACCGCAACATTAAAATATCTCATTTTTTATAGATTTTAATGAAAAATTACAGAAAAACAGAAATTGTAGCCAAATTAAGCATTGTACAAAAAATCACTTGAAATAAAAGTTATAGATTTTAAAAATTTTTACAACTTTTCATACTTTTTTGCCCTAGAATGCATTTAAAGGCCACAATCTTAAAAAAAAAAACATTTTTTTCAACGAGAGCTCCGGCCCCCCAAAAATTTCAGCAGACATAGTGCTAATCGTATCATGTAGAGAATAAAAAATGTAGTAAATGAGGCGATTTTTAAAACAATCATAGAAGCCATTTTTGAGACAATCACAAAAAATTAAAAAATTGCACGAATAAACTACTACTTCCAATTGACCGATTTTGATGAAAATGTATATCAGGTCCTCTTATGGTACCTTACATAAGTTCAAAGTTTCAACATCGTACAATATTCCGTTCTTGAGATATTTTGTTCATATACACACAGACCAATCGCTAAAAACATGTTTTTTGGGTTCAGGAGGCCTGAAAAAGTATATATCCAGTGAAAATTTGACAGGAAAACAATACTTTTCATTCCTATATACTTAAATAGGGCAAGAGAAAGTAAAAATCTTTTACAGAGAGAGTCAGTCAGTTTAAATACGTCAGGAAGTACATTACAAACAGTTGGACTATGGGTTGAAGATTAAAATGTAGAACATAAACTGTTCAAATAATCTGTCTTAATAAGAACATCGTTTTGCAATAATAATGAAAATAATTATTTCATAATTAATTATTAATAACAATAAGGAATTAATAATAATTTGCCTATAACAGGAGTTTAATAGATGGATTAAAATGGTAAAAAAATTTACATTGGTATGACTAGTCGTAATTTTCAAGTGAGGTATAATGAACATAAAAAAGCACTGAAATGTGACTACATTATATCTAACTATACCAATCATATAAAAGAAGAAAAACATAAATTTGGTAAAATAGATGAACATTTCAATATAATAGAACAATGTAATATAGAGAATAAAAATAAAATTGAAAAATATGAGATGTTCCATATTTATAAATATTTAAAAGAGCAAAAGCAGGACATTTTGAATGAACAGATAAAATTTAGGAATGATGAAGTGATATTGACTGCTGCTGCTATCTACAGTAAATATGAGAAGGGATAAATTAAAATAAATTAATTTTAAATCAGTTTTATACAAGTGACTGAAGGATGTATCATCTTCTGTAAATTTTAAATAAATGAAAAAAATTTTTAGTTTCAATTTTTCATTTACTCTGATGATGGTGGATCCACCGAAACACGTGTAAGTAGGAATAAAATAAAGGTGACGCAGTTTAAAAAGAAGGTTAGTGAAATTATTATATTAATTCATTATATGAAATAGAAATATTTCAAACTGCAGGATGCATTATAAAGATTTATTTTTAATAGATGGAGTGTTAAATTAATTTGTTAATAATTTTTTCTGAAAATTTTTCAGCTGTTTCAGAAGCAGAAGGTCGTAGTTTATGCAATCATCGAAGAGCTTATAAATTTTTTACGGACAGCGTCAGTCCGAAATGTCAATTTCCAGCAATGTCTTGTGAAAGTTTCGATAAATTTTTAGCCGGACATTGTTTTCCTTGTCCGGAAGGTGACAATTGCGGTAATATGGGATATTATGCAGATAAAGCCAAAGGACGTGGTACTTTGTACCTAGTAACAAGAGAAGAAGAACCATTTTGTGGTCAGTACTCAAATTTTTCACATTCGTAAATTAATCACTTATTTATGAGAATAACAATACTTACAACAGACATACAGTGGATCGAAAAACGGTAGTTTTTTTTTATTTATTCCGCTTTTCTCAATACCATTTCTGACTTCTTTAAACCATTGATCTGACACCTTAGGTATATAGTTTAGTGTCCAAAAAATTTGTTTTTCCAACCGATTGTCATCCATTCTATACAGTGTCAGTAAAATTTTAGTCTTCTTATTCTAATTGTTAATTTTCCTTGTAAAGTTCTTCTCGACCTCGTAACCTATATTGCCCGTCTACTATTTTCAACCAGTTATCTTGCAGAGGATCTTCCTCTAAAATTTCTCTGATTCTCTTTGACCAGCCTTCCTAGTAATTCGAAGGCACTCACTCATATACAGACACACAGGTTTAATCACAGTACAGTCAATTCTGGATAATTGGGGCACATCGGGACCGGAGTATTTTGGTCCAATTAAACGGCTGGCCCTAATAAACGAATTCATAAACTGTGGTGTATACGATACTGTATTTTATTAAAATTATCACTTACATAAATTTTACATGCAAGTTCTATCCATATACACACGAAACAAATAAAAGGGTATCAGAATAATGATTAACTTTTTAGCTTTGGTTTTAAGCATTGGACCATTAACACAAACACCTTGCAAAGTTACAATGGCGAACCATTCATACAACGCTTCTCAAAATTGGACCCTTCCTTCACGTTTTCTTTTTCTGAGATGATCCATGATCTTTTAATGCCCACTCTTGGCATATTTTCTTTTCTTGGAGCACGATACAAGATATCATAATTTTCAGTACACCGGTTAGTTCCGATAGTTTACGTTGGCTTAAGTTACGTAAGTTTTTATTTTGTCTAGAAGCTTTATTCATTCACACAGTCATATCGTTACATGGCATTTAACTCACAAAGACGTTGATAGTAGGTACTTTACTGTAAGCCTACGCAAAAAAATATCAACAAAATGTATGAAACGAATGGAAATTAAAAAAAAAGAAGTATGCCTGCAGAAAACAATAACAATCAGACTCGAAAAACAGTGTGTTAAGAGTACACTCATGAAATCAAAAAAATTGATGAGAAGCATGGAATTACGAATGTTCTATGTACGTATGACAAGTGACAACTAACCATAAGTTGCAAGGAGGCTATGCAGCTTGTAAGATTGGTCATAACTAGTGGATATGACTCACTGAAATTTGTGCAATGACGATTACGTAGCCTACACATTCTACTGTAAATAACATCTTTATTATAACTGATGTGCGATTACTGTTGTTCATCTGTCAAAATGTTTACTACCTCTATCCTGCCCATTATCTTATCTTGCCGCTTAGAACCACATGTTGTTTGTCACTGGCCTGTAATGGTTTTAATTAAACCTATACTGTACATACATCACATTGGCCCCAATAAGCAGCTTTATGGACCGAATAAACGGAGTACGTATCAATGTAAAATCCCGTTCTGTTTTTGTTCATTAAAGAACTGTTCCAAAAAACCGGCTGCCCCAATTAACCAGTGGACCAATTATCCGGAATCGACTGTATTATAATGTCTAATATTGGTTTGTCTTGAGAGTGCTTTCTTCTTATACAAGAGGAGAGTTCCTCGGAGTGCACTGGCCATCTTTCCTCGTCTGTTGTTGTTCGCATCTTTTTCGCTGGTCTTTGGTTGTACGAGGTGTGGCTATTAAATAACAAGACTGATGTAAAAACTTTTATTTTTATTTTATACATAATCACTTATTGTCACCTTCAATACACACTCCTTCTCTATCCCTACAATGCTCCAAGCGAATTTTCCATTTTTGGAAACAGTGGTGGAAGTCAACTTCTGTCAGCTCCTTCAGGACACGTGCCGCTTTTTCTTTTACAGCTTCCACAGACTCAAATCTTGTCCCTTTTAATGGAGATTTCACCTTAGGAAACAGGTAGAAGATAATAACATGTGATGAAATGTGGTTTTTTACTTATGATCCAGAAACGAAGTGCCAATCCATGCACTGGAAGAGCCGAACTTCACCGAGAGCCAAAAAAGCTCGAATGAGCAAGTCAAAATTCAAAGCAATGATGATTGTTTTTTTGATACCCATAGGATTGTGTACCTTCACTGGGTTCCTGAAGGTCAAACAATTAATCAATATTACTACTTTGAGGTACTTTCTAAACTACATCAAGAGTAAGGAAAAACACCCCGAAATGTGGAAGGACAAATCATGGGTTCTCTACCAAAACAATGCGACAGCTCATTCCACGTTATCTGTCAAGAGGTTCCTAGCCAAGTACAGCATCTCAGTGTTAAAACATCCACCTTATTCACCAGATATTGCAACATGTGACTTCTATCTGTTTCCTAAGGTTAAATCTGCATCAAAAGGGACAAGATTTGAGTCTATGTAAGCTGTAAAAGAGGAAGCGGCACGTGTCCTGAAGGAGCTGACAGAAGACGACTTCTAGCACTGTTTCCAATAATGGAAAATTCGCATGGAGCGTTGTAGGGATAGAGAAGGGGTGTATATTGAAGGTGACAAGTGATGATGTATAAAATTAAAATAAAAGTTTTTACATCAGTCTTGTTATTTAATAGCCACACCTCATATTATTCCCTGAGGTACTTTAAGCTATCAACTTCCCCAATTTTTCTGTACAGTGTCTTCAAATGACATGGAGCTGTTTTGATGTCCGTTATGAATTTAGTTTTCTCAAAAGAAATTTGTAGTCCTGCTTTTTCTGCTTGTTCTTTTAAAACATTGATTTGTTCTATTGCTGCTTCCATGTTCTTAGAAACAACTACTAGGTAGTCTGCAAAACCAAGACAGTTTATCTTTATACCGATCCGTTTATCTTTATACTGATTTGCTATTTCCAGGGCTACAAAAAATAGTTCTGTTTCTTATCACATGGTCAGCCAATTATATGACTGAACTATTTAAGAACAGAAGAGGTAAAGGTGTAAACGACACTATAGTTGATTTTACGTTCCGAATGCAGTACAGAAAGTCCATAAGCAATGTATTTCAGATAGGAGTTTGAACACTACTACACCAAGTAAAAATATTGACTCCACGCCACAACACGTTCTCATTTACAAACACCTATTAAATAACATACTGTAGCAACACTACAGTTGTACAAATTTAAAATAAAATAAATAGACACAAGATTTAAATTTTATAGCTTTTAATTGAATAAATAAATAGATAATTGATGATTTTACAAAATGATGACTCTAATTTTAAATGATCTCAGGGTTTTTAAATATTATAATTGTTTATTGTTCTTTATTAATACATCTTAAATTATACAACAATGAAAAAATTTTAATATTAAACAAATGACAATCGGAATTTTTTAATAATTTTATCGTATTACTGGACTTTTAAAATTAAATTTAGAATATTATTTAGATAATTTTGAATAAGTTGTTAAACAAAAAAATATCAGTTAATTATTTACTTGAAATGTTATTTTTATTTGCCGGTTGAATTTAATAAAATTATGAATTACTGAAGCGAAGCTTTGTTCATTTTAGATGGCGTCTATAGACAGCTTAATAATCTTGAATTTAAATATGAATTTCTTGATATATTGATAATTAATGTTTGTTAATTATATGGAAAATGTTGCTTACGTGTTTATCTTCTTACTGATACATATTTTGTTATACTTCCATCAGTTTTTACTTATTAATTTTAATATTTAACTGGAGCACTTTCATATATGATGTTCACACAAAGCTTGTCTCTGGCCTAAAGCTCAACGAATCAATGGTTCAAGTTACCATATTAAATTTTAAATTTTGATTTCATATTTTAAAAATGTTCGTAAAATTCAAATCACTGTTTTAAAAGATATTATATATATTATTTCAGTTATTCATGTATTTATTTTAATTGTTTATCTTCATTTCGATTTTTTAATTCACTTTTTATTACTTATAGATTAGTTGCACTTTTGAACCACGTAGTACTTCATTTTAATCTCGTTGTCGCTCGTAGTTATTATACATTTTTAAAACTATCGAAGATTAACTGATATTAAATATTAATTAACAAATAACTATTTATATTATGCCAGTATTTATATTTTATAAATTATAATTTATAATTTAATTATAATTATAATTTAATAATAATTATAATTTATAATTATATTACTGGAGTTGTTAATTTTTTAATTAAAAAAAATGTAGTGTATAACCTGACGATGTGACCTTGTCCACTACTTAGAATATGGGTCAAGTTCACGCTACAATACTATGAAACATACTTAATATTTGTATCGTATTAAAGATCAGGTACAGACAATTATTATAGTAATGGTATAGTCCTTTTTTAACTATTTTAAAGTAAAGAACAGTTATTGTTTAAATCAAGTTTGAATAACAGTCGTTAGTATCTCAGAAAGGTCTAAAAATGGTAATAAAACTCTCCAGGCCCGTAAGTGAGGGTGACGAAGAGAGAGACATCATACCTCTTTCTCTTATATGTACCTACGATCTTTTATCTTAATATCAGAGTAGAATAACATTTACAGCGTAATAAAATACGATTTATTAGGAAACGAAAGTATTTTTCCAGAATTTGTTATTAAAAATGAGCTTGTTAGAGCGTAGTAAGCGAAACTCTAAATATTTTTGCCCGTGACCTTCGGTTGGTGTCGGCGAAGGAAGGTTAATTTTTCCATACGCCTAATAACACAGCAGGTTCTCATGAGAGCTGTACTGCATTCTGAACGTGAAACAGAGTACAGTCAGAGTTATCTCCTCTGAAAGTAACAAATTTCATTATACAGCCAGACCTTGTGGTGAATGAAGTGAAGGTGTCATTTGCAGGGTGCAGAGTAGATGCTTTTTGGAGAGCCTGGCATGCTGATAAGAATAGGCTACTTTTGTACTCAGTGAGGAAGGCAATGGTTAAACACCTCACTCCTCATTTTACTTAGTAAAACATCTAGAGGTTCAAACCAGCCTTTTGGCTGTTGACCTAAACAACAAAACCGTTCTTTGATCCTCCAATATGTACTTGGTTTAACAATCCTTCATTGGCAGAAAAAGATACAAATTTTATAATTTTCAAATATTTAGGAACAGCATTGAAGTTCTACAAATGGAAAACGAATATAACTTAGTTCTTAATAAAAAGATGTAGCTAAATAAAATGTGTTCACTTGTATTTCTTCTAGTTCATAAGTGATTACGAGGGCTGTTCAAAGAGTATCGGACCTTCTGTCCTCCCGCTGAAACGAATGAAGTGCTGGCGGCCAAGCTTAGTGGGGATGTGGAAGGGACTGTCATGCGGGCGCATGTACTGTTTCGTGTCATGACAAAGCTTCCGTCGCCGGCAGTCAGCCTAGTAGTGTAGACCTCTCTGTTGTGCTCGGCGATTTTTATCAAGTTATAAAATAACAGAAAAACTTGAGCAGCGTTACTGCATTAAGTTTTGCCAAAAGCTTGGCGATTCGCAAGTGGAAACAATTCGCAAAATTCAACAGGCTTTTGGGGAGTCTGCCATGAGGTGTACTCGAATAAAAGAGTGGTACAATCGATTCAAAAATGGTTAAACATCAGTGGAAAGTGAATCACGTTCAGGCAGGCCATTGACAAGCCGGAATGAGAATGTTACTGAACAAGTGTGAACTTTAGTCACCGAGGACCAAAAGAATACTATCTTGAGGTTCTTCATTGCCTACGATGCTGTGCAGCGCAAACGACCGAATCTGTGGGCAACAAAAACTTGGCAGCTCCATCACGACAATCCACCTGCCCACTCTGCACATCTAATTCAGAGTTTTCTCGCTAAAAACAACACTCCTCTGGTTCGCCAAGCTCCATACTCCCCCAACATGGCTCCCTGCAACTTCTGGCTCTTTCCTAAGCTGAAAATGCCCCTGAAAGGAACTCGATTTCAAGAAAGAGAAGATATTAAACAGAATACGACGGCCGAGCTTAACAGCATTCCAAAAGATTCCTTCGAGAGAAATGTTTTAACCAGTGGCAGAAGTGTGTGCATCACCAAGGAGACTACTTTGAAGGGGATTAGAAGTTTGAAGCTCTAGTTCAATAAATCCACTTTTAATTAACAATAGTCCGATACTTTTTGAACAGCCCTCGTACAAGAATTTATACATTTTCAGCACTACTAAGCTGAAAAAAATCTTTAATTGTTTGCTGTAATAATGGTTAATGTGTCATAATATCAAAAAACTTGATGACACACTAATTCACCAGCATCTCATAAACATAACGCCTGTGTGCATAGTGCTGTTGTGCTGTTCTGTATACAGTGACAACCATTCATTCATACAAACTGATTATTTTTGTTATTTAACTAGTTTTTGCTATTAAGCACATACAGGGTGTTTCATAATCTACTTCGGGGTTAAGAAAATTCAGTACAAAAATTATTTCACTAATAAAATTTAACAAGTACTGAATGAAAGAGCACTTCAAATAGTTTTTCCCACATATTCTGGGCAGTAAGTAAACCATTTGCCCGCTATCGTAGACAGTAGAGAAAATAGGTGCCACGAGAAGCGAGAAGTCGTTTTGTGTGTTAGAATTTCACGTCTCAAAGTCAGTAATAATTACTGTGCAATGTGCGTTTCGGTTGAAATTTAATAAGGATCCACCAAGTGACAATTCAATTTGTGCATGGTACAAACAATTCAGTGAAACTGGTTGCTTGTGCAAGTGGAAATCAACTGATTGTCCATCAATCTTAGATGGCATTGTCAAAGAAGTGCGTACAAGTTTTTAATTCGCAACCTGTCAAAATCGACTGCATCTGCAGAAAGAGAGTTAGGAATTCGGAAAAAGAAACGGTGTGGAGAGTTCATTTTCCAGCAAGATGGTTGTCCTGCCCATTTTCATAACGAGGTTCGATGGTACCTTAACACAACATTGCCTCGACACTGGATATAGTCCAGTCAACCTGTGTTTTTTAGAGGAAAAAAATAGTATAAAGCTAATTTTTTTTCCATCGATTACTATAGTTTAGACATGTGTACTGCCAAAAGTCCCCACCCCTACCCCCTTGCTTCCCCCCCAGCGACCCCCCAAAGTTACAAATTGCAAGGGTTTCGTAAATCCCGTTTATCTCAAAAACTAAACAAGGTATCGGATTAAACTTTTTTTGTTGTCTTTCTAATAATATTTCCTACAATTAATGTCCTTATATTTTTTATCGTATCTTTTACCGTTCGGTAGTTATTCATAACAAAGCTGCTAAAACATTATAAATTTAATTACGTAATTTTACTTTTTGGTTTACAACTATTTACACTTACATTTTACACAAAAATGTTTCAAACAAAACTTTTAGTCCTTTTTAAGATCTATAAAATGATATATAACAGTACTTACTTTATTGTAGTAATATGGCAAAACCAGCCGCTGCAATGTAGTGTGCTCAGTTGTGGCGGCGTTCGGTGATAGAAGGTCGAGGCCGTCGGTTGCTATGTTGCAGTTATATTTTTCACGTAATTTAAGCGCCACTAGGACATTTTCTTTTTTAAATTAATAAACTTATTTCACAAGTGTCTTAGTGTGTATTTTTATGTGTAAGAGCAAACATTTATGTAATATAAAAAGTTTCCGTTTTTCAGACTACATTTAAGAACTGTATACAAAACCATTTTTAATTTGAGTTTAAAAATATGATCAGGCCTAAAGGCTATTTATTGTCCAAAAGATTATGTACATATATGATGGCTTAAACATCCTCGACTTCAACGACCGTGACATTACTGCAGAATCCTCCACAAGTCCCACACATTTCTGTACAATCCAGGGATGCCTTAAAGCAGCTGCATTTGCTTTTGCATGACACTTTTCAGTCGCAGGAAACTAAGTTGATTACTTCTTCAGATACCGGTGGTTATTTTTTAGTGAACCGAATATAACATGTTGTTTGTTAGAGTCCAACCCCAATCCGTAGCAGCCATATTCTTATCTCCAATCCATTTTTGAAACTGGTAGTGAGTTCAAAATGATTGTTGCTCAGCAGCATTAAATGTTGGAGGAAGAGACGCCACGTTAAATTTGGATTTTAATGACATTTTTACAACTGCTTTGAGGTATAAGGAATATCTACTTTCGTTTAAACTTTTAGACCTAGTACATTTGAATAGTTTCAGTATAAAATTCTCTCCTATTTCTTTTAAGAGTATTATTGTTAGCTTCCTTTTCATAAAACAGTTAAGCTTTCGCGCGTACCTCCTCAGAAGTACTTAGCATATTGTAAGCGTTGAGTTTGCCTTTTCCAAAAAAAAAAATAAGACGTAGTGTCAGATCCAGTCATAGCGTAGATAAACAACATCACATTCTTCAATTCTCCTATCTCTTCACGAATTTTCCTGATATCATATGTTGATGGTGTACCAGAGGGTTTGTGGAAGAATATTTGTAGTTTCTCACACTGTGGTAGACCAATTAATAAAACAAAAATATCAGTGTCTTGTCCAACAACAACTATTGACCTATCACTGTGGATCTTGGAGACGTTTATTGCCATCAAACACAATTAATTTAGTTTAATCTAGCCATCAAACACAATATTGCAATCCTTCCCATACCTTTTGACTACGATGTCTTTCAATGATATCTTTCAATGATTCTGCCGTATATTTCTGTGTTGAGCCACAAAACAGATAATATCTCCGCATTTGTTGTTGAAGAAGATGCAGATATTGAAATAGTTGAAAGGGCAATAAACGTCTCCAAGAGCAGCGATGATAGGTCATAGTTGTTGTTGTATGTTGCAGTTCGTATTGTTGCAATGTGCTGTTTACAGTATTAGTTCAAAATGTTTCAAACAATTGATCAGCTTGCCGACTGTGAAATTAGTTCCGTTATACGGTTTTTGACAGCAAAGAACATTTCAGCGGCAGAAATTCATCACCAGATAACTGAAGTGTACGGCCTCAATGCGATGAGTGAGAGCAACGTTCGTAAGTGAGTGAGAAATTTTAAGAATGGACGGGACAATGTCCATGATGAACCGCGATCAGGCTGACCATCAGTGGTGACAGAAGATTTGGTTAATGCCGTGGAAAAAAGATTCGTGAAGACCGGCGATTCACAATTTCAAGTTTATCATTGGAGTTTCTGAATGTGAGCAGAACAACTTTGTACATAATTGTGTCTGAAAATTTGCAATTTCACAAATTGTGTTCACGTTGGGTTCCCAGACTGCTTACTGAGGATAACAAAATGAAAAGAATGGCTTCTCTTAAATTTTTGGACTGACACCATACAGAAGGTGATGAACTTTTAGAACATATTGTCACAGGGGACGAAACATGGGTTTCTCACATTACCCCAAAGTTGAAACGTCAGTCTATAGAATGGCGTCACACGTCAATGTCAAGGACAAGCAGACAATCTCAACACGCAAGATTATGGCTACAGTGTTTTGGGATAAACATGGAGTCTTATTAATCGAGTTTATGCAGCGAGACAACAATAAATTCTTCCGCTTACTGTGCCACCCTGACTAATCTTCGCCGCGCAATACAGAATAAGCGACGTGGCCATCTGACGTCTGGAGTTTTGTTGATGCACGACAATGCCAGGTCCCAATCTGCCATTCGAACGCAAAATCTGATCAGATCATTTGGATGGGAACAGGTTGACCACCCCCCCGTATAGTCCAGACTTGAAACCAAGTGATTTTCACTTGTTCCGCTACCTAAAGGAGTTTCTCGGTGGCAAGCGGTTCGGCACAGATGACGACGTGAAAGAAGCTGTTCACAGACAACAGTTTAAATTTTGCAAATACGAGTAACTAAGACAGTACATTACAAATTTATACACTTAAAAATTAAACTGTCCCAATATTACGTGGAAAAATAAAGAAAGATGTAACAAATACAATAAAAAAGGTTTTTGGAAAAAATCTTACGTTGTTGATTTTTTTTTAGAAATCGGACCTTACTTTCTGAATAACCCTCGTGCATAATCTTTTGGACAATAAATAGCCTTTAGGCCTGATCATATTATTAAACTCAAATTAAAAATGGTTTTGTATACAGTTCTTAAATGTAGTCTGAAAAACGGAAACTTTTTATATTACATAAATGTTTGCTCTTACACATAAAAATACACACTAAGACACTTGTGAAATAAGTTTATTAATTTAAAAAAGAAAATGTCCTAGTGGCGCTTAAATTACGTGAAAAATATAACTGCAACATAGCAACCGACGGCCTCGACCTTCTATCACCAAACGCCGCCACAACTGAGCACTCTACATTGCAGCGGCTGGTTTTGCCATATTACTACAATAAAGTAAGTACTGTTATATATCACTTTATAGATCTTAAAAAGGACTAAAAGTTTTGTTTGAAACATTTTTGTGTAAAATGTAAGTGTAAATAGTTGTAAACCAAAAAGTAAAATTACGAAATTAAATTTATAATGTTTTAGCAGCTTTGTTATGAATAACTACCGAACGGTAAAAGATATGATAAAAAAGATAAGGACATTAATTGTAGGAAATATTATTAGAAAGACAACAAAAAAAATTTAATCCGATACCTTGTTTAGTTTTTGAGATAAACGGGATTTACGAAACCCTTGCAATTTGTAACTTTGGGGGGTCGCTGGGGGGGAAGCAAGGGGGTAGGGGTGGGGACTTTTGGCAGTACACATGTCTAAACTATAGTAATCGATGGAAAAAATTTAGCTTTGTACTATTTTTTTCCTCTATCGGGTATTTCTCGACACAGGTTGACTGGACTAATAGGAAGCATGTCTGAAGAAGACCAACATTATGCAGTGACCACCAAGATCACCAGACCTCACGCCATGTGACTTCTTTCTCAGGGGTTATGTAAAAGACAAGGTGTTTATCCTACCAATGCCGAACGATATCGCTGAGCTGAAGGATCGCTTAATCAATGCGATCAATTTTATCAAAAGGGACATGTTAGAACGTGTTTTGCAAGAGCTAGACTTTCATGTTGTGTGCTGTGTCACCAAAGGAGCACATATTGAACATTTATAGATGTTTAGAAATAACTGTTTGAGTCCCTGCATTGGACCATACAACTTTCATTTAGGTAAGTGAAATAGTTTTTTGTACTGAATTTTCGTAACCCCAAAGAACATTATGAAATGCCCTGTATTTTCAGATATCCGAAGATTATGAAATCCAAACAGGTCCCAGACCCAATATAAGTTCAGATTTGCGGGATTGTCGTCAACTAATTGATACACAACAAAGCATAAATGGATAATTTAAATTATTTTTTTCAGCTTACCAATACCTTGTTAAAGTGGAAAGTACTCCGAGTGTATTACCAGTTGTAAGTTACGGAAAAATACAATTAACGTTAATTGGAAATGCTGATCTCAATGAGACATTTACGTTAACACAGTAAGTAATTTAAAATATTTGAGTTATTATAATTTCTATAATAATTATTTCACGATAAATATTAGGAAATTTGAGTATTTGGGATATATAATGAGCAACAAAAAAATATATGGGTTGATCTAATCTGTATTACAAGGAATAGCTGTGCAACGTAGCGTGGAGAGAAGACGTATTTTCTGGTACATAAATCTGAAATGTGGTACTCGAACACGACAACAAAACTATTTTGAGCAGCAGATTGTAAATATGGTGGCCAACATCCGGAATGGATAGGAACCTAAAGAAGACGAAGAAGATAATTTCCATATGATTTAGTCGTAAAGAAATAAAGGTAAGAATAATTCTAGCAAAGCGTTTAATACTAAAAGATAATTGAAGAAGTGAAGAGATGAAGATGCTATGTAACATTTTTTCAGAGACTTGCAGGGTTGGTTCAATAAGTACTAATACAAATCTGAATCTTTTCTGCCGAGGGGAAACAACAGAAGGCGGTCACTATGGGTGAGATTGGTGTTTCGGGATGTTAGCCAAGTGGAGAGATCCGACTCAACTATTTCTGAGGCTTGAAAGGGTGTAGATCATGCGATAAGTGAACCCTTCTTATCACTACTTGTCTGTAGTCAAGATCCAGCCAGTGATGACCTTAGCTGAAGTGGGGCCCGGTCTTTTTTTTTGCAAGACCCCTTTCTGGGAGAGATGAAATACCCCTTCCTTTACCACTGTTTTAGGTCATCAAGGGAGGGGCACCAGTTAACCATCCCTAAGGCCAGAACTGTCAAAAAAAGTTTTTTTTTTATCAAACCGAGGTTGACTTAATAAAAATAAAAGGTAAAATTAATAAATCCTGTTATATTTAACCTTTTTAAATCCCGTCCGAGTTCACTGGCTGTTCAATAAATGGAGTCGGATTTAGTGGGATTCTACCGTCATATAAGTATAGGTATCAGACGAACTACTGTCCCATAGCCGAGCGAGTGAGAGGGAGATATGTGGCATAACTACGCATGCGCTCAAAGGTCTTTACCGTTATGATCCAAATCTGAAAACATACACACAGTCGTTATCTTGCTTGTTAGTTTACTGCATGCATAAACGCTTGCTCACAACAATGAGTAAAATTATACGACAATGTTATTGGAACAGCACGTATGGCTTGTGCGAGTAAGAGCATTGTGCATTCTCTCACTCCCACAGCTAGGGGACATTAGTTCATCTGAATACTGTATTTGTTATCAGAGAACATACATTTCACAACCATCCAAGTTTTTCGTTGTTTTTCACCGACATTTTTTATGTGTAAGCTTAATTTTAAATGGGACACACAGTTAAATATGTGTTTATATTTTGGTCAGCTGGTTAATTTACCAAGAAGTTAGTCCTAAACGTGTTGCTTAACTTGTTAAAGTTAAAACAGTGTTACAGCATTTGTAATCTTTAAATTTTTGCAGCCGTACAAGCCCAGAATGGTTGCCTTGCTCACCCCTGGCTCTGGATCCAGTGAAACCTGAAGTACTGTTGTCATTAAGTTTTGTGTTAAACAAAACCCTGTCTGAGGCTCTCTGAATATTTCAAATGGGTTTTTCCAGGACCTCATAAACCATAAACATGTTTTTGAGTAGCACAAAAAATTTAGGAGAGCTCAGACGAGACTAAAGATGAACAACCTGCAAAATGTCCATTTTCAATAATAACCGGTCATAATATAATCAAGAACTGTCTACAGAGAGTTTGTGTCTCCTGGACAGACAGTTAACGGTAAATTTTACAAGTAAGAAGTGCTCAAACGTACCTGGCTGAGGGTCCATCACATCTGACTGGAGATGGCAGATACCTAATTTTGAAATTCATGGAGAAGCATTATTCTCATGATAAAAAACATTTTTTCTTTAAGATTGTGGCCTTAATGTGAATTTTATACAAACATCTATAATCAAAGTTGTTGAGAAACTATTAAAAATCTACAATTATTGTTTCAAGCATTTTTTCTACAGGGCTTAGTTTAGCGCCATTTAGTGATTTTCTGTATTTTTATGTTGACAGAGGTTAATTTTCATTTAGTGTCATTCACTCATGATTGGTGGCAATTTTAATTGTCATCAATCATTTTCCTTTGTCCATCCGTCACACCCAGACATCAGAAACTACAAGAGATATGAACAAATGGTTTCCAGATTTGTAATCTGCACAAAAAGTTAGTGGGCCTGGATTGGGTTTGAAGTTTCAGTTTCAACCAGAAATGGCCCAAAACCGGGAGTCAAGAAATCAAAGTAAAAGATATAGCCTTAAACGGTTTTCAAATTCATAATTTACACAAAAAGTTAGTTGGCCTGGATTGGGTTTGACGTTCCGGTTTCAACCGGAAGTGGCCATAAATCGGGAGTCAAGAAATCAAAGTCAAAAACTAAAAGAGATAGCAACAAACGGTTTTCAAATTCACAATTCACACAAAATGTTAGTGGGCATGATTGGGTTTGAAGTTCCTGTTTCAACCGGAAGTGGCCCAAAATCGGGAGTCAAGAAATCAAAGTCAAAAACTAAAAGAGATAGCAACAAACGGTTTTCAAATTCAAAATTCACACAAAATGTTAGTGGGCATGATTGGGTTTGAAGTTCCGGTTTCAACCGGAAGTGGCCCAAAATCGGGAGTCAAGAAATCAAAGTCAAAAACTAAAAGAGATAGCAACAAAAGGTAATTGAATTCATAATTTACACAAAAAGTTAGTGGGCCTGGATTGGGTTTGAGGTTCTGGTTTTAACCAGAAGTGGCCCAAAATTAGGAGTCAAGAAATCAAAGTCAAAAACTACATAAGATAGCAGCAAAAGGTTTTCGAGTTCATAATTTACACAAAAAGTTAGTGGGCATGGATTGGGTTTGAAGTTCCGGTTTCAACCAGAAGTGGCCCAAAACCGAAAGTCAAGAAATCAAAGTCGGAACTTGGAAACAAAAACAGTGCCATTCGATTTCTCTTAAAGAGTAGATACAGAAATCACAAATGGTTTTGGCCATAAGTCAAAGGTAAGCCTTTTTAAAAATTACCACCAGCCATGAGACGCGTCGTCTTATGAAAAGGATTTTTAATATCGGGTTATATTTTTCATTTTATATTGTTTACTCGTGATTAGACATAGTTTATATTTTTCATTATAACAATAACAAGAAAAAATCGTTAGAATTTTAAACAACAATTTTTTTCTACAGAAAAGACGATGAACAATTAGTAGTTGGCGGATCATTAAGTCGGATAATTGTACCACATCCGGCAGTACAAGAACCAATGGCAGTACAGATATTGTACACAGCTTACAGCGGTTGGATCTCAAGTGGATTAGCAAAATGGAGTATTGATAAAATAAAACTGGTCGACAGCTTCGGTCACAGGTATGTAAATTTAGAAAATTATCCTCATAAGGGATTGTAAATATCACAGGGTTAGTTTAACAATTATACAAGGGACATTCAATAATAAACGAGACAAATTTCAATAGAGAAAAAGTTCATTTAATGACAATGAAACTTAATGGTGAAAAGTGTTCAAGAAGGGGGAATCTGCCTTCAAAAAATCTTTCTCCTATGTCAGATTGTTTTGTTCCTAATGTGTGTACGTTGCAATCTGTTCAATTCAGAACAATCAGCAATCCCATGACCCAATGAGATGAGGATGATATGTATGATGTGTAAATGAGGTGTAGTCTTGTACAGACTCAGGCCCATTCCTGAGAACATATGGTTAATTGAAACTCAACCATCAATGTATACCTTGGACAATTCGAATTGGCACAAGCAGCTTCGGTGTTTATCTACTCCACTCTTCGCCCCTCGCCATGCAACGACGGTACAGTCACAAAAGTACACAATCGTTACTGTAATGTGCGACTCACACAAGGTCGCTTTGTTTTCACTTTTATTATTAATAATCTGTCATACATAATGTTGTAACTAATTTGTTTTCATATATGATTTTCTGTTAATTATATTCTAACCAATTTGTTTAGTTATTTGCATGCGTCTGTAGAGTACAGTTTCGTGAGTTTTTGCAGTTCAGTTCTTGTAATTTATAATTTAAATTTTTACTGGGACAAATTATTTACATATTTTAATATGAAATAATTATTTGTATGTTTGTCCATTGTAATAAAGGTTGTAGGCATTTGCGTACATTAAAATTTGTAGACCTTGTTGAAAGAATAGGTTATGGATATACTTTACGTGGAACTGTGTGTACATGTAGAGTTCCAGTGTGTACATGTAGTTGTGTACAATGATTTGTGCACTTACAGTTATTATTGCATATTTTACATATTTTTAATTGCGTAATAATTATGGTCATATAATAAAGAACGTAACAAAAACGATAAAAAAATGTAACGGTTATCGTTACATTAATTATCGCTCCCGTTATGCCTACCACCGCTTTTATTTCTTTATTCACCGCTTTTATTTATTAAGTCACCGCTTTTATTTCAGTATAACAAACACAACAACTTATACTATACCCAGAGCATATACAGTATATTGCGGAACCTTTTGTAGGTTAACTGTACCGATATAACTGTCTGTTACCATAAACAGAAATGTTAGTTTCTCGAAAATGTGGGCAGACTATTCACAGTGCTGAACAAAATCTAATATGCAGTGAAATAAAATTCTGTGAAGTTGAAGCTAAACAAAAATGTCTTTCTGTGCCTCTTAACAAAAGCCATGAGCAAGTGGCTAACTACTGTGATGTTTCTCTTTCCACAATTTTCAAAATATAAAGAAGGAAATTAAAGACGTGAAGAAACTATTCTTCAATAGTTTTGTTGACAAATGGTAAGAAAAAGAAAACGGTTACATAGATACTAGTGAGACTGATAGAGAAGACGCTGGTGACAGCAATAATAAAGAAGGCGATTTACTTTTGTTCCAATGGAATAAGGTAGGTAATTATAGTAAATCAAACATTTCTAGTCATGTAATTAAGCTATAGGCAATATTACAGGTCAAATGTATTTCTTATAAGATTTATGAAGAACAATTTTTTTGGAATAAACCACAGCTTACAAAATGTATGTAGAAACTGTACGGAAGCGTAATGTGAAAACAGTGTCACACTGTTGAGGTTGGCAGCGCTGTCAAATTTTCACTTCCCTTCCTCACAGCCCATCCATAACCAAAAGGCAATATCGTGACTTCAGTATCTATAATAAACCTCTTAAGGCTTTACTAAGTAAAACGAGGAGTGAAGTGGTTTACCTCGCCTTTCTCACTGAATGGAAAAGTATGCTTATCAGCATGCCAGGGCCTCTGAAAAGCATCCATTTTCACCTTGCAAAAACACCTTTACTTCAATCACCACAGGGTCTGGTGATATTAATGAAATTCATTACTCAGAGGAGATAACTTTGACTAGTGTCTTTTACACCTCTACTTCTTCCGTTGTTAAATGCTTCAGTTGTATAATTGACTGACCATGAGATAAGAAACAGAACTACTTTTTGTAGCCCTGAAACTAGCAGATTAAGTACAAATAATTTAATAATCCACTTGCCTACGGTGTTTATACTGCTTCATTCTGTACATCCCCAGCGTGGCATACCATAAGTTCTGACAGACTTTTGCATTTGTTATAAACGATAATGAAAAAATTTCTTTCCAGCAATCAAAACAATTTTTGAGTTCCTCATTTTTTTAAAAATGTGCTTACATATTAAATCTATCGTAACTTATTTAAATAATTGTTTCAGTTTATCAGTATGTAAAAGAGGACTTATATTGGAATCTGGAGTGGCAGCCATGTTACCATTATACTCGGGCGATTGTAAACATCAACCAGGTCAACATAATGTGAATAATTTGTGGTCTATTAATAATGTAAGTCAAATACCATATAAATTAAAATATCAGTCAATACATACTGTAAATTTTAACTATGAGGGGGTACCCAAAAGAAACCGAAATTATTTTTCAAATGCTATTTATTTCCAATTTTTTTACAAAACAACCTTATCCCCTTCAAAATACTCTATATTACAATTATTACATTTATCCCGCCGGTGCTTCCACTGAACAAAACATTTTTTGTAGTCATCTTTAGAAATGGCTGACAGCTCCTCCCTCGTTTTTTTCCTTGACCGCTTCAATGTTGTCAAATCGGTGTCCTTTAATGTCCCTTTTCATGTGTGGAAATAAGAAAAAGTCACACAGAGCCAGGTCAGGCGAGTAAGGTGCGTAGGACAGTGGAACCATGGCATTTTTAGTCAAAAAATCTTTCACCGAGATGGCTATTTGTGCAGGTGCATTGTCGTGGTGGAAGAACCAGTCTCCTGTCTGCCACAAATCTCGGATCTTTTTTGACGAACACTGTTGCGCAATCTTCTTAAAACTTCCAAATTGTCAGTCAACGGTCTGAGAGCAAACGCTCTCAAATTTTTTAAACATTTTCGTCAATTCGGGCAGTAGATGGACGTCCAGAATGAGGTTTGTCATTAATCGACATGTCGCCATTTTTAAACCAAGAATACCAATCGTATACTTGAGATTTTTCCATAGTCATCTTTGTAAGCTTTTTCAACATTCATACAGTTTCAGCAGTACTTTTATTGAGTAAAAAACAAAATTTCACAGCTACACGTTGTTCACTTAAACTTGCAATCATAAAAAACGAAACAAGAACAGAACAGCGCTAGCAAAAACAATCACTGCAGATGAATATTGAACTCGCAATGAGTTGCACTATACATGTCTGTGTGGCAGAAATGCGTACTACACAAGCACCGCCCACGGCAATGCAATTCTGGTTACTTTTGGGTACCCCTCTTACATATTGTATAGAAAAATTACAATACTGCAATTTGGGCCTCTGATAAACTGATCTTCACTTTGCAGGAGAGACACAATAAAGATAAAAATTTGTGTGAAACACTCACATGACCATTCTCTTCCCAATGAAAATAACAAAAACATAATAACCTATGTTTAACCATTAGTAAACAAAATAAAATGAAAAACGTAACCTAATTTAAACATTTCAAAATCTGGTGTGAAACTCACGACTTTCTCTTAGCAATGAAAATAATGAACCATATAATCTAACATTAATAATAAAACATTAAAAATAAACAAAAAAAATTAACTTCAAAAACACAACCTTATTTTAATCATGAGTGAATGATGCAAAATTAAAACCAACCTTAGTTTGGCTTAATAATATGGAAAATCACTCTTTGCCGCTGAACTAGGCTCTGTACGGAAAAATGCTTCAAATAAAAGTTGTAGACCTTTTAATTTTCTATAAATTTGATTATATGCATTTTTGTCATAAAATGGATACTACGGCCAAAATCTTGAAAATTCAATTTTTTTACAGATTTTCATGAAAAAAAAAACAGAAAATTACTAATTACCGCTAAACTAAGCGTTATACAAAAAAATGTTTCAAATAACAGTAGTAGGATTTTAAATTCTCTACAACTTTTATTATATACATTTTTGCGCTAAAATGCGTATTAAGTCGAAATCTTAAAAAACCATTTTTTTACCAGAAAACAACCTCCCCAAGAATTTCAGCAGTTGCCCTATCCTACCCTATCTTGTAGAGCATAAAAATTTTAGTAAATGAGGCGATTTTTAAAAAAATCGTAGGAGCCGTTTTTGAGAAAATCGCAAAAAAGTTAAAAATGACACGAATAAACTACCTACTAACGGTTGACCGATTTTGATGAAAATGTTCATGTTGGGTCCTCTAGAGGTATCTAACTTAAGTTTCAAGTTTCAACTGATCATACAATGTTCCGTTCTTGAGATATTCTATTCACACACACGCGATGCACGCACGCACGCGCACACACACACAGACCAATCGCTAAAAACATACTTTTTGGGTTCAGGGGGTCTGAAAAGGTGTAGATCCAATGAAAACTCGATTTCAATAGATTGACATGAAAACAATACCTACTTCCTTCCTATATATTCATATAGGCAAGATAAGGTAAAAAAACAAGAAGAACAAAATGATACTGAAGAACTTAAATTTATTTTATGTGGGATTTATAAACTTATGCCTTACAACAAAAGATTAATTAGAGTTAATAATGAGAAACTTAAGCTTGTCGCTTCTTACATAAAAAGTTCAATTGGTGGTGAAATTGAAGACAAACACACACACATTTCCTATTCAACTGAGAGAAGTCTATCGCAATTTTTGTTTTTTATGTTTGTCTCGAACAACCCCAGCAAAGTAGGTGGTAGAAAAATGTAACAGGTTATGCTCCCGTTGCTATTATTGGGTAATCTTTCTTACTAACTCGTACATTAGTGTGCCGTGTCCAAAAAAAAAGTTAAGAACTACTGTTCTAGAGATTCAAACCAGCCTTTCGGTTGATGACCACCGTGAATTAAGAGCTAGATAGATCTTTGTCTTGGGATTTCTATACCAATCAAGTTTGTAGTAAAATATCATCTGGGGTATTTGCACTAAAACAAATTGCCCGATTAAATGGTAAAAAGTTACTAATGGCAGCTTATCATGGCCTCATTGTCTCATATCCGTTATGGTATCTTAGTACGGGGTAATTCTAGCATGGGTAATATGAATAGGGTTTTTAAAATTCAAAAGAAAGCTATTAGGTGTATGGTGGGAGCTAACCAGCAAACCTCATGCAGGCCACTATTTAAGGAGCTTAAATTGCTTAAAGTTCCCTCTCTCTACATTTTTGAGGTGATTATGTATGTTAGGCAAAATAATTTCATGCAGAATTTCAATGTTCACAATCATAATACAAGAAACAGAAATGATTATTATGTGGCTAATCACTCCACAAAATTGAACAAAAACCTGTTTATGCAGGGAGAAAATTCATGAATAAATTACCCCAATTTTTAAAATGTTGTGAGGATTTGAATTCCTTTAAAAGGAATCTGAAAAATTACTTGTTCGGTGAAACTTTTTATAGCGTACAAGAATTTTTTTCTTGATAAGTGATACATTGTTTGATTCTTATATATATTTCAGGTGTTATAGCTGACATGTCCTATACTCCTCCTGGAGTCCCCAGGGCGCAAAAAAAAAATAAAAGTTAATAATATATTATTAATTTATTTTTCAGATTTCGCAATCGAATAACTCATCTGATAATGTGACATCATCAAATACAAAATACATCCCGACACAAGTCGTCCACGTAGGAGATGAAGTTCTGTATAACATAACCACATCGACAACCGTAATGTCAACATTAAATCCAACTGTAACCATGAATAATAAAAACGAAGATATTTATTTAAACAACAATAACAATAATAATAATTATTATTGGAAACCTGTACCGGAATATCCGGATAAATCGGGAAACACCGGTAACGGTTTAGAAACGAATAATAATATATTAGAAGATCTAGGAGGCCGTGGATTTATCAATGTACGTCATATAATAAACGAAACGGTGAATGACACCGACGTTAAAAATAATGAAGGTGTTTATATAATATATAAAAACGGAACTTATATGTATAACAATGAAAGTTTGAACGAAACAGAGTTCATAGATAAATTGAAAAAAAATATTAATATTAATTTATTTAATCTGCATAATAATTTCAATAATAGTAACGAAAAATTTAAGAGAAATGATAAAAATATTAGTACAACAATAACTGAATCAATATTGTCGTCAACGACACCGAAACATGAGATAAAAGAACCGATTTTATCGAGTACAACACCGCGTAATAAAGAAAATGATTTAAATCGAACACCGAAATCCGATTTAGCACCTCCACCTGTAACCGCGACTGAATCATGGTTACATTGGGATAGCAGTACATCGATGAACGACGCGAATAATAAAAAATTCAAAAAATTAAACTTCGAACAACAATTACAAGCAAACGATACAGAATCTACGATAATTTCATTACATGACCGACCGTTTGTCGTACAATTATTTCCGCAACGATTAGTATCATTATTAGAACAAGCTGAAAAATACGCTAGATTAGCTTTTTCACCGTTTGTCACAACACCATCAAGTGATTCTACGAGTTCATCATCTTCGACAACAAACACCGAATCACGAGTACAAAGAATGTTAAAATATCTACCGTCATTTTGGTCGACTACAACGAATACAAACGATTCGACCCCACCAACGATAATATCAAAACGAACGAATCGTCAAGTACCATCATCGACATCTGAAAACGATTATGATAAAATACCGTTAAAATATAACGATTTTAAAAGAACAACAAAATTTCAACCTCGATTTATACCTTTAAATTATTACACCAATAATAATAATAACGATGAAAATTTAAAAATGAAAGACGATGAAAATGACGGTGAAAAAATTGTAAGAAAAGAATTTAATTTACCTCCAGTTATAGTGGATCATATTGAAACACCAGTCAATCATGATAACAGTGAATATGATTTGACGTTATTTGAAAGAAGTGAACGTAAAAGGCGTAGGAGACGACGGAGAAGAAGAGATTTAACGGAGAGATGATTTAGGATTAAATTTTTAATATATTACTGACTGATTCTGTAAATTATAGTCCATTTGAATTCATCTTACAAGTGAAGGTCATGGAATTTTCTCCTCTTCCACTGTATAAGCTTTTTCTGTTCTATCTATCCAATACCAGAGTAGAGCATTTTTGTTTACAACCGTTCCAAAAATAAGTGGAATAAACTCTTGACGGCCTCTTCTTAATGATCAATTCAGTGCCACACCACGCCACTCCACTCCACAGCAAATACAGCTGTGTTAATGGTCAACAGTGGCTGATGCCATCTTCTGCAACCGAGGGACACACAAAAACCTTTATTACTCCCATCCACTTTCTACCCAAAGTCTGCCACAAGAAAATCATTAATTTGTATTGAGGTTTCTTAATGGTCAACATGTCCGCAACTGAATCTGGTGAATTTTTAGATGCAGAACGCTTTAATGACGCGGTTCACGTTAGACCATCGTTGTGGGATTGCGTTGCGTTGATTACGCAAATTGTGTAAAGAAGCAAGAGTGCTGGCAACAAATTTGTAAAGAAATCAGAGCAATTTTGATAGCTTACAAAAAAAAACAGAAATTTGTAGATACAAAAATATTTTATTACTAGTTTAAGGATAACATTTTGCAATAAACAACCTGAAACATTATGCATTAGATTATTATAATTCAAGTTATAAATACGAGTGCAATATTCAAGTACATAAATATAACATAAATGATGTTACGACAGATCGGATGCCTAGGCATCCGATTTGAATTACAAAATTCAAACATCAATCCACCAATGTATTTGAACAACAAGCTGTAAAGATAGCGAGTCACAAGATTGCCTTTTGCGTATGGATGGGCTGTGAGGAAGGGAAGTGAAAATTTGACAGTGCTGGCAACCTCAACAAAAAGGCACTACTCGTACATTTCACAACTGTTCAGTTTCTATATACATTTTGTAAGGTGTTGATTATTCCGAGAAAATTTTTTTTTTCATGTACCTTATAAGAAATAAGTATTGCGTATAGCTTAATAACATGAATAGAAATGTTTGATTTACTGTAGACTAATTACCAGCTACCTTATTCCATTGGAACAAAATTTTCTACGAATAATCGTCTTCTTCACTATCACTGTAACCGCCATCTTCACTATCAGTCTCACTAGCATCTACCTAACCATTTCCTTTTTTTTACTAGGTCTCAACAAAACTGTTGAAAAATACCTTCCTTCCATCTTAAATTTTCTTTCTTTATTTTTCGAATTGTGAAAAGAGAAATATCCCAGTAGTTAGCCACTCGCTCATGGCTTTTGTTAAGCGGCACGGAAAGACATTTTTGTTTAGCTTTACTTCACAGCATTTTATTACACTGCATATCAGATTTCGTTCAGCACTGTGAATAGTCTGCCCACGTTTTCAAGAAACTAACATTCCTGTTTATGGTAACAAACAGTTGTATTCATACACTTAATCTACAAAAGGTTCTGCGATATACTGAATATGCTCTGGGTGTAGTATAAGTTGTTGTGTTTGTTATACTGAAATTAAAGTAGTCGCGCATGCGCACTGATGCTCTCCCCCTTTATCCCTCGATGCAAACAAGGGCAAACTCGTGACTCAAGTAACCATAGTTATAGTTGAATTAAAAGTAAAACAAACCTGGAGCTAGCGAGGGTGAAGGGAGCCGAAAAAAGCCGAAGCCACTGGTCGGGGGCTCGCCTCACTCTTAGCCAACCAGAGCTGAGCAGTTTCATGGCAACCTTTCGTGAAAGCGTTGTCATATATCATTGGCGCTCTGCTCTTGCAATGAAGAATGTACTGTACTTTCTTAAACTGCAAACAAGTTTGTAGTGATTTTTGGAACCATTTCCACTGTAAAATGCATCTCATAAAGAGAAAGCGAAGCGAAGAGAGAGGGAGTGGAGGCACGCAAATGATGCGTACAGCGCCAGTGCTGGTAACACACTGAACATCGCAGCAATACTGGAGGCTGAGAGCCCCAGCGCTCCCCCTACCATGTGCCTACCAGGTGCCGGCCGCATTGGCGTAGTTGGTAACGTGCTTGCCTCTCATCATGCGGTCTTGGGTTCAAATCCCATTCAGGCACGACATATTTCCATAAATTACAAAAAAAATCATTTCATTCTTCACAGTCTGCGTTAGCAGAAATTGCAGAACAGTCGGACGTTAAACCAAAAAAAAAAACTGCTTCAGGTTTGTTTTACTTTTAATTCTACTATAACATTTTTAGTGAGTGGCGTGGCTATGCATTAGCTGTGGAGTGGAGCAGCGTGACGTGGCACAGAGTTGATCATTAAGAAGAGGCCGAAGTGTCACCTGACTTAAAAATGTATAAATTACATATGTTTCCATACTGCATTCTGAACATGAAATCAACTACAGTCGCAAGTTATCTCATCTGAGAGTAATGAATTTCATTATACAGCCAAACCCTGTGGTGAACGGAAGGTGTCATTTGAAGGGTGGAAAGTAAATATTTTTTTAGAGGGCCTGACATGCTGATAAGCAAACTTTTCCACTCAGTGAGGAAGACAATGGTAAATTACCTCACTCCTCGTTTTATTTAGTAAAGCCTCTAGAGGTTCAAACCAGCCTTTCAGCTGATGACCTAAACAACAACTAAAAGTAGGCACAAAAACATCTAAACATTAACTTAGAACTGGGTCCTACGATTACAACATCTGTATTATTGGATTCTATTTCTTGCCCTGGAGTGATGTGATATTGTGCCCTAGACAAGTGTGATATTCCTCAGGTGACAGTACTTTTCCACAGAACACCTGAACAGTTTACATTTTTTCTTAAAAGTCTACACAAGACATCTTTTAATGGTCTATCATCGCTGGATACAATGTTATGAACTTCTAAATAAAAAAAATAAAAACAGCGAAATTTCCCGACCGATGAGTTTACAAAGATATCCGAATATCCCGGACTATCCGGGCTAATCCAGGATGTATGGTAAGCCTAGATAAAAAGGAATTTAACGATGAACATCTGCATCCCCCAAGTATTCCATTATAGTGGGCGCCAACTGTACCATTATAGTTTTTTAAAGTTTCATATGGCGTCCAGGGGGCTAAAAAACAAGTCGGGGTTCGGATGAACCCTGACTAAATACACTACATCACTGCTCTCATATACTTTGAAAACTAACTGTAAGATGCAGTTTTTTTCACTAAATAAATGACGGGTAATTCAAGATTTAAGTTTGTACATAAAACCTGATTAATTTGTAGCGATAACCAAACATTGTGCATTGTACAGGTCATTTGTTTTAGCTAGAAGCTTTCCCTCTAACGCTGTCTGCCGCTGAGCTGTTCTGTTTAGTGGTGGGGGAAGCACCTCGTAGTTGTAACATAGTATACGGTTAGAAAGAGAGGGAATGATCATTAAGTGAGAAGGAGACAACACTTTCCCCTTTGAAACTATCCCTACTCTACCTACTCACCCTCCCCTTACAAGCTTCTTCCTAAAACAAACGAACTATACATTTATGTTTAATTATTTTATTTAATATGACTGAATTAGATGCATTTTATTGTAGCAGAATTTTGTAAAAATGAAACCAAATTATTAATTATATTTAATTATTGCTAAGTTAACTGGTGTTCGTTATTTTCAATTCCTTATCATCATTATCTTAACAATATGGATCTGAATTGTTTTTACTGCCCGTTCCCAAGCTTTGTGCAGCTGAGAGGTATACATAACGTCACTACTACTGTGAGAGATTGCGTTAGTAGTAGTAATGTTTTACTTGTATTATGTTTGTAGTAGTCAAGGGTATTATCCAAACTACATATATTGTGTGTCGCCATCTACAGCGAATAGTCAAAACACCCATGTATGTCACCACACTAGGCAGCCTACTGCCTAGCGAATACCAATGAGATGATTAGTAGAGTGTTATGACAAAGCAACAGTCTGGTACTTTGTCTTTCCCCTTCATCCCGCAGCTACACAAAACTTAGATTCATACAGTATATACAACGGTTCAAAAGACATTACTGTTTAAAGACAAGTGTTTTCTTTCATGAATCGAACTACAGTCAAGATTAATATTGTTAAACAAAATTTAATATTTTAATAAAATTATACGTCGAATATCAAACTAATATACAACATTTGCATATTAAAAATACTTTATAATCTATAAAACCTAAATTTAGATAAAAATCTACTTAGAACATTTTTTTTTAATTTCAGATTATTACTGAAAATTTAGTATTTCTCCAAATTTAATAACATAATACAAATTATCATTTAAAATTTTTTTTTTATTCCTAATGTGTGCACGTTGCAATCTGTTCAATTTAGAACAATAAGCAACACCATGACCCAATGAGATGAAGATGATGTGTATGACATGTAAATGAGGTGTAGTCTTGTACAGACCCAGGCCGACTATTCCTAAGAGAGTATGGTTAATTGAACCCCAACCATCAAAGTACACCGGTAACCACTGTCTAGTATTCACATCCGTATAAAAGTAACTACCTTTACTAGGATTTGAACCAGGAACTTTCGTCTCCGAAAATCAGCTGACTCGCAGCGACGACTTTACCTCTAGACCAACTCGGTGGGTTATTTTAAAAATTTAATATGAGAAAATATAATTTAACATCGTTCCGAACAAAGAGATTTATATTTGCCAATGTAACATCAAACTAAACTGATGTGTTTTAAAACTGGTAATTAAAAATTTGAAAAATTCAATACATAAAATAATTTATGTAAAATATAAAACAATGGAGTGATGTAAATCAGTAATTAAAAGTTGGTATGGATAAAAATTCAAGAAATTAAGAACAAAATACGGAAAAATCAACAGAGCGAAATTCTTTAAGTATCTGGGGGAGATAATCGAACCAAACGGAGCCGAAAAACTCTCACAAATCCTTAGATTACAAAAAATGAAAAAAGCATTGGGACAAGTTCAGAATCTGTACAACAAGAAATCAATGTCAATAAAACTAAATATCAGGCACTACAACACGGTTGTGAAACCAGCAGCATTGTATGCAAGCGAGACTTTAGCTTTGGATAAAAGAAACAAAATGGAAGACATCAAGAAAGAGGAAAGAAAAATAATCCGGAAAATTTTAGGACCAAGACAGACCAAAGACGGATACAGGTTACAGATGATAGAAACGACAGAAAAATTCTCTAATATCGAAATTGATATGAGAAAGACAAGAGCGAAATTCTACGGACACATACAGAGATTACCGACACAAAGATTAACAAGATAGATTCTCGATCAAATTACTAAGTGGCAATCAACAACAAACTGGGTAACACAAACCAAGGGTGATCTACAGAAGGTGAATATTGAAACGGAGGAAATTTTCCACAGAGATAGTTTTAGAAGCAAAATCAACAAATGGGAAGTTACCCTAGAGCCAAAGGAACCGAAGCCATACAGGCCAAAATGGGATGAGGAACGAAAAAAGCAACACAGCATAAGAATGAAACTGTATTGGCAGGATAAGAAAAACAAAACGAAGCATTTGCTTAGCATCTTCCATTTCAAGGGAGTATTCGCATTTAATATAACAATAATAATAATAATTTATGTAAAATATAAAACAACGGAGTGATGTAAATCAGTAATAAAAAGATGGTATGGATAAAAATTTGAATTTATAAATTATTTAATAAGAAAATATCAAAGAGTAAAGCGCAAATAATTAATTACAATACCTATACAAAAAAATTTTGAAACATTTAGTAGTCTACCTGTAGAATTGACAGCAGTTAAGCAAGACAAAATATTTCAGATAAAATTTTCCAAAAAGTTAATTAATTCTTATACGGTAGATAAACATTTAAACTAGTAAAGCAATATTTTCAGTAATAACGAATTTAATGACTGTGTATTTTCATTAAAACTACATAAAAATATTCCATAATCAACATCTGTCAAGGATTAGGCACAATGGCCTGTTCCGGGATCCTTTTTTTTAGATCTTCCCAAGTCTCACTTCCCTGTGGATTAAGATTTTCATGCTCGCAGAGGTACTGGCATGCGAAGTAAATGGTTAGACCAGTTTCTTTAATATATTCTTAACGTTTCCAACAGTGACTAAACATTTCAGTCACTCGGGCGGATCAACTGAGATGAAAACTCTCGAAGGCGGAATTTTCCCAATGGAGAGGGCGAACGAACCTAGGAGGTGGGTTTCCAAATGAAACCCAGGGCCCATCTAGAGACTCTAAGGTGGCAGCCCCAATACTGGACTACGCAGCACTGGGCTCATAATTTCGCCTGGGGAAAACTTTATCAATGGCAAGCGTCAAAAGTTAACCTTCATAATCTTTTGACTGAAACGGTAGACATATCAGGAACTTCCAGAATGTTGTTAAAAATGAAAACAAATGAGTTTACTATTGTTTTGATACTTTTTTAACAAAATATTATAGTTAGCTTCAGAAAATAACAAAACTTTAATCAAACATTTCATCATTTAAAATGATATTACCTATTGAAATTTTTCAATATCTGATAAATTAGCTTTATTATGTATGGATGTAATACATAAATTTATAATCCATTCGAATAGATTACCTGTAAAATGGTATAAATTCAATTTAGATAACTTGGTTGTACTTGGTAAAGAACACTCTGTTTTAGTGTATTCGAATGAAGATGTTATTTTATAATAAAACACATAAATTCTGAAACTGTAAATTGATCCCCAACCAAATTCTGAAATTTGTGTACATCCAGTCTTTATACGAGATGTACCTGTTAATAAAATTTTGTTGACAACCGTGGTAAACTGTTTTGTAACCGGATTATGAAGTTTCAGAAGTAATTTTTATTTATATTTCAAATTTCGTAAGTTTAAGTTTAGCCTTGATCAATTTTTTGATATTAGAATACCATTGCACTAGATTTTTACGTATTAAAGTTTTTTGAACGACAGTAAATTTCATTTTTAATTGTTAATAAAAATACGTTCCGAAATAAATAAAAGGTTTTTGGTTAAAGACTTTAATAAAAGGAACAAAATACAAAAGAAGTTGATATTTTACCAAATTGTAGTACACCGTGCGAGGTTAAAATATTGTTTTGAATAACCATTATGATCTGGGCATGGCAAAGTAGAATGAATTTGTTTCTTGAACTAGTTCCAGATAATCCCACTGCGATGTGAAGTAAAACGTTCGGTAATAACATTTGATTTGATAAAGAAGGTATGGAGGGAATTGCAAAACTACCATTACAACAACGAAAATAGAACAAAATATGCTATATGTTATAAATATGTTAACATATTAATAAGAAATATTACGAAAATTTATAAAATACTTTAAACACATCAAATATGTATCCGGTTTTATGATTACTAAACGTAACATTCGCGCCCCAAATGACCAGAAATTTATGAACATTGCGCTATAAGGGTTATGGCCTTATAACTGCGTACAAAACCGAACCCACACATAATGGAAATACACATAAAATAGTACTTGATAAAAAAAAAGCTAAACAGCACATACCAATTGATTATTCTTGTGGTACAGCTCTCATCTCACTGGCCAATGGAAAAACCAGTCGATTATGTGATGTAGCTTTTTATGTTTCCAATTCTGAAGTACACAGTACATTTTAACACTCGCGAGTATTATTAGTTTATGCTTGTTATTATAGTTTATAAAATACCGTTTGCGGAAATATACTGGTATATGAACGACACCATTAAACAAGCGTTTTATAATACTTTGATTATGAACGAGCGTCCGTAAGCCACAAATTGCCAAGATTGACTACGGATGGGGCGAGCTCTACTGACCGCACTGGATGATTGGTAAAGTCACTTCTGATTGGCTATTCAAAATCACCCGATTCTCCACCGAAACATGATAATTCTTGTCTAAATTAATAATTAACAAAAATATAACCCCTTTTTTTAACGAAGTGTAATTCTTTTGCAATTAATTGTTTTTTAAATGTAATAATAAACTTAAGCAAAATGATAAAAATATGAATAATAATAATAATAATAATTATTATTATTAGAATAAAAATATAAAACGCACTCAATAGTGTTTAAAAAAAACTGAACAAAAAATAAAACTAAACTTGACTGAACTGTGCATTACGTAATATGTTGAAACATGAATTAGTTGAAGCTGAAAATTACAATGATGATTGATGCAAATTATGAGTTGACGATGATTAATAATAATAAAAGTAGTTAAAAATATTAAACAAGTAATATTAATTTTTTTTACGTCCGACTGTTTTGCAATTCCTGCTAATGCAGACGGTAGATAATGATGATATATATAAAAATGTGATGAAAAAAATGCCAGACCTGACCGTAATATGTTATATATAATATTGCTTCTATCATTGGGCCACTGTGGCCTGTTGTAAACAATCTAATGTAATTAAATAAATAAATATTATTGTATTAATTGTGACCATTTTAGTAATATTGAGGGAGTGAATTGTAGGGAGATGTGAAGGTTAGAATAATTTAAAACAAATTTTTAGAGATATAGGGTGTTGCAGGTATTTAGATATGAAATGACTTGCTCAAGGTAGAACAGCTTTGAGAACTGCATCAAACCAGTCGAGAGACTTGACTACAAAAAAAGCCTATGATTAACAATCGCCCATAACATGCAAATAGTGTTAAATTATTTGCACTCGATCTGCTAGTTCCAGGGCTACATAAAATAGTTCTGTTTCTTACCACATAGTCAATTATATGACTAAGTATATAGGAACAGAAGAGATAGAGGGGTAAAAGACACTAATCAGAGTTATCTCTTCTGAGAGTAATGAATTTCATTACACAGCCAAACCCTATGGGGAATGAAGTGAAGGTGTCATTTGTAAGTTTGAAAGTTGATGCTTTTCCACTCATTCCACTCAATGAGGAAGGCAATTGTAAACCACCTAATTATTATTTTATTTAATAAAGAATCTAGAGGTTCAAACCAGTCTTTCAGTTTATTATTTAAACAACATGATTAACAAAAATTCTAACGGTAAGTTCAATGTTTTAAAATATTTCAGTCAGAGTACCTTTTGCTCAGGAGGTTAACTGCGAAAGGATTTTGATGCTCTTTAACTTTTTGAAATGGTTCTTGCTATGTTGTTTAATTAATTTTTTTATGAAGGTCAGGTTAAATTTATAGTCCTTAACAGTTTTTCTTATTTAAATGAAAATGTAATTTTGTTTTGGGAATTTGTTTTATTTTATTTTTGTAGGATACACTGCATGCTTTGACAATGATGTTTCAAACAAATACTGCACCTTGCGGTTAGAATCGCAGAATAATATTTTAAAGACCAAAACAGTGACCAATGAAATCAAAGTGAAATTTTAATAATTAAAAAACTTGATGAAACACTTTTCTATATTGATCTATGTTATTCCATAATGATTTTATCACAAACCTCTGCCTCAGTGATTTTGGTTTCTGATAAGGTACATTGTTGATAAGAGTTCGCCAAAAAACTTTTGATACGACAGCACAAATTATTTTTGTTTACACTATACCGTGCAGTTGCTTCTAAAAGTATTTTGTGCAATTTTTTTAATCACTGATCAAAATTGCAAAATAATAATAAAGAAAAAGAATTTAAAAAGCAGAATTTCAAAAACTTGCTTCATACTGAGAAAATTTACCACACGAGCCTGTTCAAACCAACAACAAATAAACCATAAAAAACATGTACTGATATAGTAAAAAAAAAGAATGTACATGTGATGCCATCAACTTATAATAAATAATCTGGTATGAAACACTCACAAAACTTTCTCTTGCCAATTTAAATAATGAAAAATATAAATAATGTTTAATCATGAGTTTTTTTTTTTTTTTTTTTGCGCCCTGGAGACTCCAGGAGGAGTATAGGACATGTTGTCAGATATAACACCTGAAATACGTATAAGAAACACACTATGTATCACTACTATCAAGAAAGAAATTCTTGTATGCTATAAAAAGTTTCACCGATCAAGTAATTTTTTAAATTTTTTTTAAAGGAATTCAAATCCTCACAACACTTTAAAGATTGGGGTAATTTATTTAAGAATTTTCTCCCTGCATAAGTAGGTTTTTGTTCAAACAATTTTGTGGAGTGATTAGCCACATAATAATCATTCCTGTTTCTCGTGTTATGATTGTGAACATTGAAATTCTGCATAAAATTATTTTACCTAACATACATAATCACCTCAAAAATGTAGAGACAGGGAACTGTAAGCAATTTAAGCTCCTTAAATAGTGGCCTGCATGAGGTTAGCTGGTTAGCTCCCACCATACACCTAATAGCTTTCTTTTGAATTTTAAAAACCCTATTCATATTACCCATGCTAGAATTACCCCATACTAAAATACCATAACGGATATGAGACAGAATGAGGCCATGATAAGCTGCCATTAGTAATTTTTTATCATTTAATCTGGCAACTTGTTTTAGTGCAAATACCCCAGATGATATTTTACTACAAACTTGATTGGTATAGAAGTCCCAAGACAAAAATCTATCTAGAGATACGCCCAGGAACTTCACTGTTTCTACATGCTCTAAACTATTATTATGAATAAATACATCCACTTCTCTACTTTCTTTAACGTTATGTTTATTTTTGAACTGCAAGTACTGACACTTTTTCCCATTAACTGTTAATAACATTTGATTCAAGAACTGCACTACGGACTCTATGTTAACATGTGTATTTACTTCAAGAGCATCTACCAGTGAACTGTTACTGATTACTGAAGTATCATCAGCAAACAACAAAGCTCTGCCATTAGGTATGTCTTCTGGTAACCTATTAATGTACAATAGAAACAGAATTGGACCTAAAACTGACCCCTGTGGAACGCCTGCTTTGACTTCAAGCTTTCCAGATATAACTTTTGTAAGTTTCCCTCTAACAACCCTAGTTAACTCCACACACTGTAATCTATAAATAAGGTAAGATTAAAACCATTTCAACTCTACATCCCTAACGCCTAATGACTCTAGTGTTTTCAATAAAATTTCATGATCAACACAATCGAAAGCTTTACTCAGATCCAGAAACACTGCCAATGCTTTCTCCCCGGCGTCCAATATATCAACTACTTGCTCCACCAGTGAAACAATTGCAGTTTTAGTTGATCTACCTTTTTGGAAACCATGCTGATCCTCTGAGATGATTAGGTTTTCAGTCAAGAAACTGATTTACCTAATAAATACTACCTTTTCAAAAATTTTACTGATTGTGTTTAAAATACTTATGGGTCTATAATTTTCAACTAACTGGCTATCTCCATTCTTAAATATAGGCAATATTTTAGCCTCCTTCAGTTTGTTTGGAAATACACCTGCTTCAAGTGAGAAGTTAATCAAATGAAGGAGAGGAGTAATTAAAAGATGTTTACATTCTTTAACAATTATACTAGAAATCCCATCTAACCCACATGTTTTCTTACTTTTCAAACTATCAATAACTGATTCTAATTCCTCCCTTGAAACTAGGCTAAATAAGAATTGATTAACTACCTTGTTACCTTTTGGATCATAACATCCCACTGTTTCCCCAATCTGTTGTTTAAGTTTTAAAGCTACTTCCTGGTAATATTTGTTGAAATAATTACAAATCTCTCATATACGGCCAGTTTTAGACCACATGAAGTAACTTTAGATGTTACTGGAAGCTCTTTTTGCAGCCCATATTCTCAGCATTTATGCCCACGTTCCACTGCAAAAGGGTAATGAGCATGAAATAGCTGAGCAAAACTGAGTGAAATAGTTTTGTCCTTCCACTAAGAAAGATTTTTACACAAAAGAGGTATTTATTTGCCTTCCACTGCCAGCGGTTCAAAGAAACTGGGTAGCGGAGTGAGCTAGGCGAGAAATGAGATGGGTGGGTTGATGCTTCCATTACCAGCGGACTGTGCGAGGCAGCCAATTCAACTTTATATCAAGCCAGCCAATCATTAGATCGAGCAAGTCATGGTTAGTTTCTAGTGTATTTTCCTTGTTTGTTCGTTTCTAGTAATAATGTCAGACGATTCAAGTGATGATGACTACATAAATACAATAAGTAAATGCTTGTTACTATATAATTATCATAAGAAAAATAAGCGTAACAAACCAAGATTTTGGATGAGCAACCACATTTGAGAGAGAGACCTGTCACATTGCATGGTGAAAGTGATACATGCACCAACCAGTCGAATAAACAAGAAAGGATATAAAAAAATATACAAAAAATTATTTTATTAATAAAATTCATAATATTATTTATTTAATCCATTTATTAACTGGACAACAAAATAGAAAAACAAATGTATAAAAAAGTTTACATATATTTTATATTTATTTTTTTGTAGAGAATGTATTCTTTAAAACTAATTTATTACAAAAATAATTAATAAACTTATTAAAAAAAGGTACAAAAATAATAGTATAAATAAAAAACAACATAAAAATTTAACAAATTACATATTCCTAACTATTAATAATTTTATACAAAATTATTTTATAATTTTAACAGAAAAAAATTTACAATAATATTATGCATGCGTATTATTTTATATGTAATAATAATTATAAATAATGATACAGATTTTTTAAATTTAACATAATTATTTATTGCTTGATACATTATTACTGAAGGACTTAAGTATTGGAACTGTTCAATCCTTTCTAAATGATTGGTGGCGATTTAAAAAATTTACATCCATAATTTTCCTATGTCTGTTCATCCATTACACCCAGATGTCAGAAACTACAAGAGATGGCAACAAACAGTTTTCTGATTTGTAATCTACACAAAAAGTTAGTGAACCTGGATTCGGTTTGAAGTTCCAGTTTTGAACAGAAGTGCCCCAAAACCGGAAGTCAAGAAATCAAAGTAGGAATTTGGAAACAAATAGTATCATTTGATTCCTCTTAAAGAATAGACACAAAAATCATTGGGTTTAAAGTAACTGTTTTGACCGGAAGTGGCCCAAAACAGTAAATCAAGAATTCAAATTCAGAAACTACAAGAGATGGCAACCAACGGTTTTCTGATTCATAATTTACACGAAAAATTAATGGGCTTGGATTGGGTTTTAACTATCGGTTTCAACCGGAAGTGGCCCAAAACCGTAAATCAAAAATTTAAAGTCAGAAACTACAAGAGATAGCAACAAACGGTTTTCTGATTCATAATCTACACAAAAAGTTGGTGGGCCTAGATTGGGTGTGAAGTTCCAGTTTTGACTGGAAGTGGACCAAAATCGTAAATCAAAAATTTAAAGTCAGAAACTACTAGAGATAGCAACTAACGGTTTTCTGATTCATAATCTACACAAAAAGTTGGTGGGCCTGGATTGGGTGTGAAGTTCCAGTTTCGACTGGAAGTAGCCCAAAACTGGAGTCAAGAAATCAAAGTCGTAATTTCGAAACAAAAATAGAGTCAATCTCTTAAAGAGTAAATACAGAAATCATTTTGAAGTTATTGTTTTGACTGGAAATTGCCTAAAATCGGAAGTCAAGAATTTAAAGTCAGAAACTACAAGAGACAGCAACAAACAGTTTTCTGATTCATAATCAACACAAAAAGTTAGTGGGCCTGAATTAGGTTTGAATTTCCATTAATGGAAGTGGCCCAAAACCAGAACTCAAGAAATCAAAATTGGAATTTAAAAACAAAAATAGTGTCATTCAATTCCTCTTAAAAGGTAGATACAGAAATCACTAATGGTTTTTCCATAGGTCAAAGGTAAGCCTTTTTAAAAATTGCCATCAGCCATGAGATGCTTTGCCTCATGAAAGGGATTTTAGCAGATACAATCAACATAAAATTTCTGTGCGTAGATTATCCGTACCAAAGAAATAAAAGCTTGAAAAAAATCACATAATTTTTTCAGTAGAATATTTAACCCTTTGACGAGTGTATTAGTTCCCTCATACTGAACCACAAGAGCAAGAATTAAAAATATATACTTTGTCTCGAAAATCATCCTCTAATCTAAATACAAAATTATATATCACCACAAATGCAACGATGAAAAAATAATTATTCAAGAGTTCCAATACTAAAAGATAAACTAACCTGTACATTAAACATTTAACATAACTAACCAAACAATACAATAATTTATAAATTAATACAAAAACTAATATTACAATAATTATTTGAGTAATTCTTACCTAAAATAAAGCACCTAAATGAATACTTTACTGCAACACAGCTCGTTTACAAAAAAAAAAAAAATTATCACAGTTTGAAACGACATACATTAATCATTTACAAGGATGTTGAAAATAGATTTCCTTAACCAAAGACTGAGGTGAAAATATCAACTTTTTATAATAATAGTCTTGCAACAACAATTTTTGTCTACTGTAATTGCTCTGAAAAAGCTTTAGGCAAAGCTGGTGTCCCACAAGGGTCAATTTTGTTTCTGTTGTACATAAATAGATAACCTAATGATCAAGTCTACAGATACATAGAACCAACAACAGTGGCCATGCGCAAGAAATGGTTTTCGTACTTTGGACATGTACTAAGAACACCAAACACTAGACTTTTACCCAGAATAATTGACCATGCAATGAGACGAAAAATGGATGCTGGTAACGCATACATGTGGCACAAAGAAATCAAAAGGGATTTACAAGAACTTGGACTAACTCACAAAGACCTAACCGAAAAATCACTAAAATACAAACAGGTCATCAAGGACCACAAGTCATTGCCGGCCGCGTTGGCGATGTTGGTAACGTGCTCGCCTCTCATCACGCGGTCTTGGGTTCGAATCCCACTCGGGCATGGCATTTTTTCATACGTTACAAAAAATTCATTTCATCCTTCACCGTCTGCATTAGCAGCAATTTGCAAAACAGTCGGACGTTAAACCAAAAAAAAGACCACAACTATTGGCTTACGACACAGAAAAGAGAGTATAAGAAGGGGGAATTTTCAGAAGCAGCCAAACAGAAGCGTGCTCTCTTCTTTGCGGATCATCAAGTTGTCATATCTGCAGATCACGATGATGCCACCTATATGATGAGAAAGTTGTAAGAGGAGCATGAAAGATGGGGTCTCAGTATAAATGTAGACAAGACTGAACAGCTTACTGTTGGTGAGCCAGGAAAAAATATTCAGCTAGGTATGAAAGTTTTAAATACCAGAGAGTCATCTTTGATAGGAGCGGAACAAGTGCAGTGGAAGTAAACAGTAAGATTTCGCAAGGGCGAAGGATTATACGGCAGTTAATTTCTGTCCTTTGGAATGATAAAATACGGAAGGAGACAAAGATAAATATTTATCATGCTATCCTGGAGAGTGTGTGTACCTATGCTGCGGATGTGTGGGTATTGACAAAGAGACAGAAGGATTGTCTAAAAGCGGTGGAGATGGATTTATGGAGGCAGAGCTGTGGTGTCCCGCATCGATCGAATTCCGAATTCTGAAATTAGGAGAAGAATTGGTGTTCAAGGAAATATCATGGATACTATATCCTGGAAGGAGTTAAAATGGTTTGGCCATTTGCAGAGGATGAAGGATGGTAGGTGGCCAAAGAGGATATGGGAGTGGATGCCAGCCACTAAAAGAAGGAGGGGTAGGTCAGAAGTGACATGGTTGGATGGGGTGCAGAAGGCAAGGTCTTTACGACGGCTCTCCAATGGGGACTAGCATGACAGAAAGAAATGGTGCTTACAAAGCGAGATACAGCTGGGCTTGTAAATCCTCACATGAATATAATATATAAAACCCTTTTCACAGTACCTAAACCCAAAGTAGTCTTTTACAACCAAGCTGTCAATGCAAATTTATAAATAAACTAAAAAAATGAAATATACAAAACCAGTAACCAATTTTTTTAACCGAATTTTCACCTCAGTACTTCCTTAATAAAATTTTAAAATGTTCCAGGATAATTAATCACTTAACTTTATAATCTACTTGTAGTAAACACAACAGCGTTATTCAAAATGTGTTCTATGTTGAATTGCAAAGTGTCAAGAAGATATTCCGTATTTACGTACCATCATTCTCCGTTTCACCACCATTTTTTTTCCAATTAAAAATTACACCTGAAGAATCAAGGTAATGTAGTACAATGTACGAGTATTTTAATAATGTTTTATCTATCTTCATGTACCCTTTTATTTATTTATTATTTATTTTATTTTTCTCAGTTTTGATCAAATTTAGAGAACTAGAATTTTACTTACTTTCTCCTTCATGTATTTTGTAAGTCCTAATATATTTTTTTAAGCAATTTTGAACGATAATCTCTCACGTTTTTAATTTTTTAATAATTTTACAATAATAGACAACTTTTCTAATACAACGTTTAAAAATCTGTATATTTTCAAATTCTATTTTATAAGGTACAAAGTAAAGAATACAAGGAAATTAACATCTTATTTGTTCAAATCCGTTAAAAAATATTACACTATGACTAAAAAAATTATTACATGAATATAATAATGTTTTCTTTTAACTTTGGCAACTCATCGTAGATCACACAGTACATATTACAATAATTGCTAAAATTGTTAAAAAATAAATTTATACAGGATGCTTCTATCGCTCAGTTGTTTAGAACATAAGTTAATGCTGTATTGCAAAACAGAAAGTCCCAGGTATGTCGAACAATGATACGACTTTAAATCAACTTAAAAATTCACAGAATACAAATTTAATTTTGTAATCAAATTTCTTTAATGATATCTTTTGATTAATTAAATAACATGAAGAGATATTGCAAAATGATTTGCATAACATTATTAAATGATGTGTCACTAATATCTTTGCTACAGCAAACATTAATACACAATCGAGATAAGTGTTTTATCTTGATAAAGTTACTTAATGAACAGTATATAAAAAAAATTAAGAAAATATCTGTAGAAAAAATGTAAAACATTGTGAAGTTTGCCCTGTTTTTCGAATTGATGTTAATTGGTTTAATGGTGGGCGAAGTAGAACTGGTTTAGTTAAGAATATCTAAAATGCAATATAAAGCCTAAACAACAAATTTTTTATTTATTTATTAATATTATATATTTTCATAAAAAAATATTAATATTTTGTATAGAACAGTCGAACTTCTATAACTTGAATTGAATTTCAGTTCCCTTCAATCTTCCATACATTTACTGTGTAAAAATCCATCTATAACTCGAATTTCGTTATTTCTCTCAGTTGAACTATTTATTTAGATAAATAAATGTTATGATAAAACAATGAACGTACAAGAAGTTAAAGGTGCATCTTAAAGTAGCGTCCAGCACATTTTGAAAGAAAATAAAACCCCTTCACTCAGCCATACTAAAATTTCTTCACAGTGTTCCACATTTACTATACAGTTTTCAGTATTGTTATTTTCATCAAATTTTACACAAAATTGCGTATCAAATTAAATTCAATACGACAGATCTAAGATGATCGACAAATATTGAAAACCCAATTCAATTTTTTTTTATACAGAAATCAAGTAAGATTATCCATCCTTCATTTTTAAAAATTTAGCGATTTCCAGATTTTAGAGACACCTGGTTTTCTTAACTTCATACTAATTAATAATAATAATAATAATAATAATAATAATAATAATAATAAAACAATAAATTTAATAATACTGATAAAATAATACAAAAAACTATAACCTATTATTAAAGAACAAAATAAAATAAACAAGATAATTGATATCCACACTTCCACAGAGTGTTATTAAAAACACTTCTGAGGTGACGTTGTTAAAAAAAGGAAAATAGTAAAAGATTATTTTTATCAATGTTTTAAAGTATACAAGAATTCCTTTACAAACATATTTTTGTTTAACGTTTAGAAGCCCAAGCTGTTTATATAAAAATCTAGGGGTTTTAAAAGGCATTTAAAAACAATACTTTACTTTACATAACAAAATATTAATTAACACAATGGTAAGATAAAAACAATATAGTTAATAAAAAAAAGAGCGGTAAGTAGTTACTTCACATGCCAGGAAAATTGTGTTATTTAAAAAGATGACACATTTAAAGTCCACCATTCTTTGCTGAAAGGTTGGCAAGCTGGCTTGGAATATGATCCCCACCTGGGACCCAACCGGCTCTTCTATTAACAATACACCTTCCAACTGGTTTAGTCTTGTAATATCATTCAATATTACACGTGGAGCAAGATTTAATATCTCAAATAATAAAATTAGAACACCGAGCAGTAGAAATGTTGGATGATGACCAATGTGGATTTAGAAGGAGAATGGGAACTCGAGATGCAATATTGGCTCTGAGATTGATTATTGAGAAAAGGATAAAGAAAATTAAAACTATTTATATGGCATTTGTTGATTTAAAAAAAGCATTTGACAATCTGGACTGGAGTAAAATGTTTAAAACTTTGAAAAGGCTAGGATTTAAATACAAAGAAAGGAAAGTTATCTACGGTCTGTATAACAATCAAACGGCTGTTTTGAGAATTGAGGGGTACGAAAAAGAAGCTGCTGTAAGAAAAGGTGTACGACAAGGATGCTCATTGTCACCACTACCTTTTAACTTGTATATAGAAGAGGCTATAAATGAAGTGAAGGAGAAATTTGACGCAAGAATGAAAATTCAAGGAGAAACAATGAAAATGCTGAGATTTGCTAATGATATAGTAGTATTAGTCGAGACAAAGAAAGAACTAGAGGATATCTTAAATGGAGTGGATGAGATATGAGAAAGGATTACTTCATGAAAATTAATAAGAACAAAACAAAAGTATTGTGCAGCAGCAAGAATGGTTTAGAAGGATGGAAAATTTTAAAGTAGGCAACGAAAACAAACACGAAGTTGAGGAATTCTGCTACCTAGGGATTAAAATAACACAGGATAGTAGAAGCAAAAGTTATATCAAAAGTAGGGAAAAAATTTTCTACATTGCTTTTCTTACAGCTGTAACCTAAATTACGGCTCTGTGACGTAACAGTAAAGAATGTAAAATACTATCCCTTCATGCTTCCCTGTGATGGGAAAATGGATTCATGTTGAACATTTTATAACTTCATAAAATATTTACGGAAATTTAAATAAAAAATAACATTTTATTCAGTAAACTCTTGTCTACAAACATTTTATTAATTTATTTGCTTAACTGAAATTTAAGCCCGTTATAGTAAAAAATCTTAAGTAAAAACAAAAATTTTCATGGATGAAAATTTTTCTCGCCTAAACACAAAGAATTATGAAGCAAATTTCTTGTAATTATATTCAAAAGCGGCGTACGTATACATGAATCAACTGTAATTTTTTCAGAATTTTTCATCAGTAATGACGTTAGATAAAACAGTTGTTTTGAGAGCACGTTTTAATTTTTGCAATTCTTCCATTTTATGAGAAACAGTCCATTTCATAAGAGTTAAAATCATCATCAGCTGCAGGATAAATAATAAATATTTATTTTTGAACTTCAATTACATGCAAATCAGTTCTCACAGTTGGGATGCCTCTGCTAAGAATTTTCTGTAACTTCAATTATGCATACAGCCAATAATAGAACAGAACATCGTTTACATCAGTTCCACAGGTAAATGAAATAAATTATAAAATAAAAAAAATTAATAAATTTCAGTTTTAAAAAGAAATATTTAAAATTAATTTTAAACAAATGAATTTAAAGATTTTATTATTCAAATTCAAAATTTTGGAGGGCTGTTTGCTGATGTTGGATCAAGTGGCCAGGCGGCGGGTTTTTGGTTGGTAAGGCGGTTGCAGCCTCCTTGGAGCTGGACGAGGATGCCTCAACACTTTGAGTCCAACACTACTTCCCCATCATGAGGGAGAGAACATGAGTTTTTATCGCCCCGCCTCGGATCAAAAGAAAAAAATTCAAAATTTTTAAAAAATCTGCTGATAACAGACAGGTTGAGTGTTAAATTATGTACACTCGATCTATTAGTTCTAGGGCAACAAAAAATAGTTCTGTTTCTAATCACAATGTTTATATTTGCCAGTAATTTAACAGGCAAATATTTAAGAACAGAAGAGGTAGAAGTGTAAAAGACACTAATCAGAGTTATCTCCTCTGAAAATAACAAATTTCATTATACAGAGATATACCATGAGGTAAATGACGTGAAGGTGTCATTTGCAGGGTGGAAAATACATGCTCTTTAAAGGGCCTGACATGCTGATAAGCATACTTTTCAACTCAGTGAGGAAGGCAATGTAAACCTATTCACTCCTCATTTTTCTTGGTAAAACCTCTATATTATTTTTCAGCTTTGATGAGCTCTGAATGTACACATTGCCCCCTACCCACTTCATAGCTAGCCAATGACTTGCCAACAACGTTGCCAATACTTGCTCTCTTAGCTCTATTATATATTTCAACAGCCATTTTTTTGATCTTTCAATAACAATTATACTAACATACAAACAACTAAAAGTATTATACAGTATTGCATGTTAAAGCTCTATAATCAACGTGTTCAGTACGAGATGCAAGACACGAGTGAACTACTGAAGCTCTTATATGCATACACACGTAATGTTTGTCACGCTGATATATTCGCACAATCTAACAACGCTGGCAAACATTCTGATTGGTCTAAACACATGGAACAGCAGAGCTCATCAACTGTGAAAAACATTAAGAGGTTCAAAACAGAAAATAAAAAGATAATCTATTAGTCGTAGAAATAACACAACTATGATTTTAACCAAAAGTACAATTAGGTAAATTAAGACAAATAAAATTACTCACTAAACATATAAAACAAATTAAAATAATAGAACAGTAACAATAAAAAAATTAAACAGTATCATGAAATAGAAAAAAAAACAATTAAAAACTTCAATTGTTTTGAAAATTGTAGAATCTTGTAGTTTTCTACAAGAAAACGATGTAGTTTGCTACAAGTGTGTCTTGTAGTTATCTACAAGAAAATAATGTAATTTTAACAATGTAGAAAACTTGTAGTTTTGAAAATTGTTTGAAATTTGAAAACTTCAACATGGAAATAACCTGTTGTAACAAGAAAACATGTGATGTTTATTTTCTTAAAAATTACTAAAAAATACCTGTCCAAATGTCGTATAATTTAGACTGAATCGTTTAAAAAATATCGATGAATGTTTAAATAGAATTCAAGCACGAAATAACCGCACAGAAGTTTATTATTGAAGTAAGTAAATACAAAAGCCCGTGCTATATGTGGGCTTAGGCTTCAAAATGTTAAATAATTACGAAACTTAAAATAAATAGTTTGTATAAAATTCCATTAAACAGCATGCATTAGTAAATCAAATTCAATTAGCAAGCTAGTTCCAAAACTACAAACTAAAACAAATGCAAGCGGCATGTGTTAAAATTAAGAAACTTATTACGCCAATTCAAAGTTTAGGAAATCAAAACTCCACCAGGCGCTTGTAGTTCTATAACCACCGCCTAAATGGATGGTGTACATGAAAATGGAGGGATAAAGATCTCTTGCCAAAGTAGTAACAAAGTACAGATAGTTCAGCAATAAAGAGAGCCATGGACAGGATAATGTCTTAATTATAGATTTGTTTTTAAATAATTTCACGGTTTACAATAAAAAAATCACATGGGATACACGAGGGATATCTGAAAAGTTTCCGACCTCAACATAAAGATGGCAGCACTTGCCAAATACAATTGGGGAATGTGTTCACACATGCATTGAAATATACCCACAAAAATTTCAGCCATTTTGGATGCTCAGTTTTTGTTTGACAATAATTTTAGTGAGTCAATGTCAGTGTTGCTATAAAAATGGATAAATATAAAATGCATACTAAGGCCGAAATCTTAAAAAACAAAACTTTTCACACGTTTTTGTGAGAAAAAAACAGAAAATCGCTAATTACCGCTAAACTAAGCGTTATAGTACAAAAAAATGTTTGAAATAAAAGTTGTAGGATTTTAAATTCTCTACAACTTTTATTATAAATTTTTTCGCTGAAATGCATATTAAAGCCACAATCTTAAAAAAACAATTTTTTTTACGTGAAAACAGCCTCACCAAGAATTTCAGCAAACATGGCACCTACCCTATAAAAATTTAAAACCTACAGCATAAAAATTTAGTCAACCAGACGATTTAAAAAAAATCGTAGGACCAGTTTTTAAGCACATCGCAAAAAAGTGAAAAATTACACGAATAAACTACTACTTCCGGTTGACCGATTTTGATGAAAATGTTTGTACCAGGTCCAGTAGTGGTTATATAACTTAAGTTTTAAGTTTCAAGTTTATATGATGTTCCGTTCTTGAGATACTCTGTTCACACACACACACATACACAGACCAATAGCTAAAAACTTGTTTTTTTGGGTTCAGAGGGTCTGACAACGTGTAGATCCAGTGAAAACTCAATTTCAAAAAATCAACATGAAAACAATACTTTCCTTCCTACATATTCATATAGGCAAGAGAAAGTAATAAATACCGGGTGATTCATTTAAAAGTAGCCTGACGCTCAAGTAATTTTCATATGCTTTATTGGCAGCACTGATCACGATGTGATCGACTGGCCTTGAACACGATGAACGCGAGTACAATTTTTTTCAGCAAGATGGTGCAACATGTTACACATCTCGCTAGTCCCTTATATCAATTAGGCTTTTCCCATGCGAGTTGTTAGTAAAGATTTGTGGCCTCCTCGTTCACCCGATTTTATTCTACAGGGTTATTTAAAAGGAACTGTTTACCAAACAAACCCCCGCAGTATACATGAGCTAAAGAATAACATCGTGGCAGCCATTCAAGCTTTAGACGTTTCCGTATATTAAGTAATTCTATTTATTCATTTACTATTTGAATCCAATGGAGTGCCGAAGGCCGCTGTTAAATGCAGCGGGCTACTTTTAAATGAATCACCCGGTACAAAGAAAATATATCAACTTTCTGCGTTAGGTCAGAAACTTTTCAAACAACCATTGTAACAAGTAGAAAAAAATAAAAACGGCTTAGAAGGGGTTAACATAAGACAATATTAATTTCGATAATCTTCACTTAAAACAACCTATACATACGACAAAAAAACAACATTTAACAGCATAATATAACTAAACCTATAATTTTACATTACATAATACAACAATACATAATAACATCTTAAAAAATAATCTCAATCAGTAAAAAAAATTCACATAATTCTTAAAAGTACAATTCAATATTTTATATATTTATGTATATGAAGCATGTTCAAAAAATATCCGGTTCTCAAATATACAATTTTTATTTTTAATAATTCAAAAACTTACCCTAATCTTTTTCTACATAACCCCCTTTAGACTCCATGCACTTTTTCTCACCAGTGTTGCATCACTATCAGAAGCATTTCTGGAAAGCTTCTTTAGATCTCCGCATCAACTATTATAACTTCTCGACACTTGAATTGTTGTCCATTTAAAGGCTTTTTGAGCTAATTAAGCTTAATTAATCATTGAAAATTATTTTTATGTGTATAATAAAAAAATACAAAAATTATGTTTCATAAAAAAAATATTTAATTCACAAAATTTAATATGTAAAATTTGATTATATAAACTGAATATGTAAATTTTTTTTTAATATATCCCAGAATAAAAACAAATATTTACATGTTTACAATAAATAAATTAATTTTTTTAGTAAGACCATAGCAATATAGAAAAATTAATAATAAAAGTACTTTTGTTCATACAAAATTATTTTATGAGCGTAATTATAATAGTACAGTATATTATAAAACGTACAGCAGGCCTGCAAAGGAAACACTGTGCATAGAAATTTCTTTTGAGTAATAAATAAACTATTTTTACATAAAAATGTATTATTCTTACCTTTTATTTGTTAAAAGAAGTCACTGGGAACGAAGAAATTTGTAGAATAAATGATATAATTAAAAATTACACGGCACTAGGACGTCCGAATAGACTACACTTTTAAAATTTGTTCAAAATTCCCGGCAGTTGGTAACAAAAAACGATCTTCACAGTAGCGCTCGTAGAATAGACCTGAACCCCTGAACAACCTTTATTATCACTGCCAGTACGCAGGTGATTTAACAAAAGCTACAGAAATGTGGTATTGTATATGCCGCCATAAGGCGGCATTAGTCTCTGGAATGAACCTCGATTTGCCGCCTTAAGGAGGCATCCGTCCTGTTAATAAAAGCTCGAAAGAACTGTATTTGTTAGCTACCAATAAAGCATCACCATGATGGCTGCTAACCTTCGGAAGGAGAGACACCCAAAGAAGAGGAGTTGTAGTTGTAGAGGAGGAACATGAATATGCTCCTCAGAACTGGAATATTACGTCATCATCATCATCATAAGCATCACGGTTTAGGCCTTGTAGTCCTGTTCCGTTCTCAAGCTAGCAAATCTTTAAGTTACTTGCGATGACCATCTTTTCTTTGGTCTTCCTATGTTACGTCGCCCAACCGGTTGGTAATTAAGGATAATCTTCGGTGCTCGCTCATCTGCCATTCTTAGCACATGCTCATACCAGCTCTGCCTATAACCAGTGATCGCATCCGTTACACACAGCATCCCAAGCTCATTTCGTATATCCTCATTCCTCTTATGGTCCAGCAAACTGTACCCCGCTAGGGGCCTCAACAGTCGCATTTCTGCCGCTACGATTCTAGTTAATTGCTGAGTGGTTAACGTCCAGCTTTCAGATCCATATAACAGGACTGGCAGCACTAGTGTTTTATAAAACTTCAAAACCGTTTCTCTCCTTACTTTTCCCACCAAAGTTTTCCTTACTGTATAGATAAGGCGCTGAAATTTTTGTAATTTAAGTTCTACGTCTCTTGATTGTATGTACGATACTTCACATCCGAGGAATAAAAATGTCTTCACCTGCTCCAATATTTCTCCATTGATAACAATCTTGCTTCTAAGATGATCTGTGCCCTTAAAACCCATCACTTTTGTTTTTTCTGAAGAGACCTGCAGACCAAATCCCTGGGCAATCATGTTAAATGCGTGCAGGCATCGTTGAAGGTTATCTTCTGAGTCAGCAAACATCACCAGGTCATCTGCAAAAGCCAATATCTGCAAGGGCATCTGTCCAAAAACAGCTTTCTGTTCCATTACGCAGTACCATTGTCTCATGACGTCGTCAATGAATAGGTTAAATAAAACGGGTGATAACGGGTACCCCTGTCGAACTCCTTGAGATATTCCTACCACTCGTTGACCTTTGGTCATTCTTATAACTGTGCCCGCATGCATACTCTGCACTACTCTAATCAGATGTAAAGGGAATATTACGTTTCAAACATATTTTTAAAAATGGCGACAATCTTTACCTGTTCAACCGAAAAAACACGACAGGTGCGCAGCAATGTGAAGTCAATCATGTTGATTGTTTTTTTTCACCGTAGAGTAGTCGTACATCTGAGAAACATGAACATGTTCTTCAGTCAAATTGTCATTAAAGAATATTACCAAGGAGTCCTTCGATGTTTTCATGATGCTGTATGACATAAACGACAAGATTTGTGGACAACAGGAGCATGGCCGCTTCACCACGATAACATTTCTGCTCGTATATCACACCTTATTTACCAGATATGGTACCATATGACTTATCCCCAAGCTCAAAATGCTTGTAACACTTTCGAGACGACCGTACGTGATATGGCTGTGATGATATACACCGAGTGAAGGCAAACGTATGTCATACGGGCACGGCAATATACATCCCTAGATGGCAAACGTATCTCATACGTTTGCTACTTCCACATTGTTATAAATGTGGCTACCGTTTCCCGTTTTCACTGTTATTTAGTTTACTTTGTTCTCCGTTTACCTACAGTAATAGTTGACCGAATCGATTAGTATTTTCTGATACATCGACGAAACTATCGACCGCTACTTAATGCGCGAGATCGAACCGTAGCATCTACTACCAAGTACCAACATAGCGGGTTACAAGGCCACGTTGTTTGCAGTGTATGTGTTTTACTGTTATTATGCTATTATACATTTCATGAAACGATGTCTAGAGATGCATTAGATTGTTTTGCAGAAGATTCTGGGATGGAATTAGATGACACGGACATTGATGAATCATACGACCCTGCGGAGAATGAAAGCGATATTGCTATAAGTTTCATATAAAATCTTTCGAAAATGTGTAAATTAGAGTAATTGTAAATAGTATTATTTTATAAATAACTTAATAATTGACTTAAACTAAATATATGGTTAAAAAGAGCAAATTTCAAACTTTATTTTCATATAATACCCTACTGATTTTTGAAAAAGTTGAAAAAACGTCATTCTACAGTGCAAGATACGTATAATTTACTTTAGTCTGTAGTGCATAGTCGTGAAAAAAATGGTAGACTGGAAAGTGTTAAAAGGACAACAATTCGAGTGTAGAGAAGTAATAATGAAAATACAATGAATGACCTAAACAACATACCTAAAGAAGCTTTCCAGAAATTCTTCAGACAGTAATACAACCAATGGGACAAGTGCATGGAGTTTATGGAGGACTACTTCAAAGGAGATAATGGATAATTTTGAATATTTATAAAATACATTTTTTATTAGAAAAAATTGAATACTTTTTGAACAGATCTTATATAAATATATATATAAATAAATTAAAAAATATTATGTACAAAATTATAGTTCATATTTACAAATGAATAAATGTTATAAAAAATTAAATAAACATAACTAATGATAAAAAGCACCAGGCGCAGCTGAACTGCGAGGCATCATAAAATACTGTGGAGGACGTACAGACACACTAACTTGTCGATACGAATTTAACTGCGGAACTGCAGAAACAGAAGGTAAAGGTGGGAGCGATGAATGATGTAGTTTTCCGTTAATGTTTCTTGAATAACTGACATTAGTTTGATGTTGGCTAGGTGGTGGCATTAATTTTATATCTGATTGTTGAGACATCATCAACGGTGAATTGCCAGGACCACTCTGTAACAAGGGTAACAAAAAAAAAAACAAATTCAATACAATGAAAATAAAAAATCTGGTGTGAAACACTCACAACTTTCTCTGGCCAATGTAAATAATTAACAATATAACCTAATATTAGTAATAAAACATTACAAATAAACAAAAAACTAACCTCAATAAACATAACCTAATTTTAATCATGAGTGAAAGAGGCAAAATGAAAATCAACCTCAGTTTAACTTAAAAATACGGAAAATGACTCGTTCATGCCTAGGCTCTGTAGAGAAAAATTCTTTAAATAAAAGTTATCAATCTTTTAATTTCCTATAAATTAAATTATATACACATTTATCGTAAAATGCATGCTACGGCTGATATCTTAAAAAAAAAAACAATTTTTTCTACATATTGTGAGATAAAACATAAAATCGCTAATTACGGCTAAACTAAGCGTTATACAAAATAATGTTTGAACTTAAAGTTGTAGAATTTTAAATTCTCTACAACTTTTATTACATACATTTTTGCGCTTAAATTATCCTAAAAAACAATTTTTTTCACAAGAAAACAGCCTCTTCAAGAATTTCAGCAGACATGGCACCTACCCTAACTTGTAGAACATGAAAAATTTAGTAAATGAGGCGATTTTGAAAAAAATCGTAGAGCCATTTTTGAGAAAATCACAAAAAGCGAAAAATGACATGAATAAACTACTACTTCTGGTTGACCAATTTTGATGAAAATGTTCGTGTCGGGTTCTCTAGTGGTATCTAACTTAAGTTTCAAGTTTCAACTTTGTACGATGTTCCGTTCTAGAGATATTCTGTTTACACACACACACGGGCGCGCGCGCGCACAGACCAATCGCTAAAAACACGTTTGTGTGGGTTCAGGGGATCTGAAAACGTGTAGATCCGATGAAAACTTGATTTAAAAAAAAATCGACATGAAAACAATACTTTTCTTCTTATTTATTCATATAGGCAAGTAAAGTAAAAACCAGTAGTAAAACTTCTCAAAACTGACTACCAATGGATCACCTGAAAATGCGATTGTTTAAGAAAAGTTATGATAGAAAAGAACGGAATACTGTATTATGTTGAAACTTGGAACTTAAATTAAGTACAACAACGGGACCCAACACGAATATTGTCATCAAAATCGATTAACCGGAAGTAGTAGTTTATTCGAGTGATTTTTCACAATTTTACAGTTGTTTTAAAAAACGGCTCAAATTTTTTTTTAAAAATTACCTCATTAACTAAATTTTTTATTCTCCACAAGATAGGAGCTAATATCTGCTGAAATTCTTGGAGAGGTTGTGCTCTCAAGGTACAAAAGTTTTGTTATAAAGATTGCAGCCTTAACCCTAGAATGGCCAAGGGGGTTCCTTGAACCCACACTTTTGTATTTTTTAATATCTCTCACCCTGATCTTGCAAAAAAATTTGAAAAAACGTAATTCATTGCTCTATGTACCCGAATCAGTAATTTTCAAAAATAATTATTTTTTATACATTACAAAAGTGAGCATGGTACCTTGCTTGAACATAAGAACATGTGGGTTCAATCAAGACACCTCCCTTTGCCCATACTTTGTACCTTTTTATTTTTCATACTACCGGGTGAGCATAAAGTCTTGCCCTGATTATAAAAATTTATTGCAGAATAACTGTTTGACATAATAATTTAAATTTGATGCTGTTACATAGGTTATTGTTAGTAGATTTTGTGACCAATAGATGGCGCTAGTGCTCCTCAACAATGACATGGTCTGTTAGTTCACGTTAGTTGCTGGCGAAATGGCGTTGAAGCAGGAGAAAGCACAATGTGTGCTTTGGTTTCACGAAACGAAATCGCCCATCAGTGTTCAGCGTAATTTTCGGGCTTTTTATGGACGCAGCCCTCCTGATGTTAAATCAATAAAGCGATGGTATGAAAGGTTTAAAGAAACAGGCAGCGTTGAAGATCTTCCTAGAAGTGGCAGGCCTAGTGTGAGTGAAGCAACTGTTGATCTTGTTCGGGAATTGTTTCAACGGAGTCCGTCTAAATCAACTCGTCAAGCATCACGTGAACTTCAAATACCGCAAGCAAGTGTGGTGAAAATTCTTCATAAAAGGCTTAGGTTGCATGTTTATAAAGTGCAAATCATACAGGCCTTGCAACCGAATGATTTGCTGAGACGTGCAGAATTCGCAACTGAGATTCTCAACAGGATTGATGGCGCTAATGATTACTTAAATCGCATATGCTTTACCGATGAATCCACCTTTCATGTCAGTGGAATGGTAAATAGGCATAATGTCCGTATATGGGGATCAGAGAATCCACATGCTACTGTACAGTTACAGCGAGACAGCAAAAATGTGAATGTTTGGTGCGGCCTCATGCATAATAAGGTTTTCGGGACGTTTTTCTTCACGGAAAACACCATTAACGCTAACATTTACTTAGATGTTTTGCAACAGTTCATTGCACCACAGTTAGAAGAATATCAACCATGGATAATTTTCCAGCAAGATGGGGCACCGCCCCACTGGGCTTTGATAGTGCGTAATTTCCTGGATGAAACATTTCCGGATCGGTGGATTGGAAGGGATGGTCCAACACCCTGGCCACCCTGCTCTCCAGACATTACTCCCCTTGACTTTTTTTTCTGGGGCTATATCAAGGATAGAGTCTTCGCCACACCAGTTGCTGACGTTGACGAACTGAAGGCTAGGATACAAGCTGCTGTGGGTACTGTGACAGAACACATGTTACAAAACACCTGGCGGGAACTGGAATACTGCTTCGACATTCTCCGAGCTACCAAGGGGGCACACGTTGAAGTTTACTAATGTAAGTAATCTTAAAAAAAACTATTAACACTAACCTATGTAACAGCATCAAATTTAAATTATTATGTCAAACAGTTATTCTGCAATAAATTTTTATAATCAGGGCAAGACTTTATGCTCACCCGGTACTTTTGCTTATACATGGAAATTTATTATATTTATGTAATGACATGGTTAGTATATACTCAATTTAGAGTAAATTTTTACTTTCTCTTGCCTTTGAATATACAACTTATATTATTTTTATTTATTTTTTATCAAACATCGTATGTAGGATTTTAAACAGCCATATTATTTAAAATTGAAATATATATATTTCTAACCAGCAGAATACGGTAACATAAAAAACTTACCAATGTTTATAGCGCTTTTGTGTATCTTGTACACATCTTCAGTAAATTAAAAATCTTTTTACAGAAAAACCTCCTTAATCCGGCATTCTATAGTCCGGAATTGTCTATAATCCGGCATCAACGGCAATAGACAAAAATTATAGAATTGCCTTCACAATGAACATTGTAAAGTGAGCAACCCGACACTCAAGAGCCACAAAGCGTCACGCTCTGAGTTTGTAAACTCAGTACACTTTTTTACACGTTTGTAAAATTTGCTGAGTCAAATAAACAATACAGTATGGCCGTAGTTATAAACTTGCATATAATAAAAAATGATTTTTTAAATAAAAAAAATATGTAAGAAGCAAGTAGATATTAGATCTTTTTTCCAGCCATCTACCAGTGCTGTTGCTAAAAACCACGAATAGTACAGTACTGTACTGTATTTCATACTGTATTCAAATTTATTTCATCATGTACTGTACTTAAAAAATGCATTTTAATATTTCTCCTGTACTTATATATTGATTTATATTGTTTAAATAACGCATGTTTAAATAATAAATACATACAGTAAAAGTTTCTTGTCCAAATTGTGTTATTTTTTATACGACTCCTGTATTTTTATAATTAACCTCCATAGTCCAGAATTTCCTTTAATCCGGCAAGCTTCGAGTCCCAAACGTGCTGGATTAAAGAGGTTCTACTGTACATCAAAATTTAAAACTTCTTACTCCTACCATGGTAGATAAGGAATAGTCGATTCCTTATCTACTATGGTAAGAGAATATCTATAATAAGGCAAGATAAAAAAAATAAAACAAAAAATAAAAGTACCGGTATAGGAATTCCTTGTCCATAGAATTGAGTTCCTGGAGGAGGTAAAGGTGAATGACTTCCACTAATAACAGTTGAAGGTTTCGATCTATTGTAAGTACACGTTGAACTTCCGCATGTTGAAATATTTGGTACACTCAAAGGTATGAACGAAACACTGCTATTTGATGATGTAGGTTGTTTAGAACCACTTGGAGTTGCATTCTAAAAAATAAAGAAAAAAATTGTCATAAGAGTTTTTTACTTAAATCATATTAATTAAAAAAATCTGGTGTGAAACACCTACACAACTTTCTCTTGCCAATGCAAATAATGAACAATATAATCTAAATTTAGTAATGAAACATTAGAAATAAACAAAAACCTAACCCCAATAATCATAACCTAATTTTAATCATGAGTGAAAGACGAAAATGAAAATCAACCTCAGTTTGGCTTAAAGTACGGAAAATCAATCTTTCACGCTAAAGTAGGCTCTATAGAGAAAATGCTTTAAATAAAAGTTGTAAATCTTTCAATTTACTATAAATTTGATTATGTACAATTTTGTCATAAAATGCATACTAAGGCTGAAATCTTTAAAAAAAATCGATTTTTTACACGTTTTCGTGAGAAAAAAACAGAAAATCGCTAATTACCGCTAAACTAAGCGTTATACAAAAAAAATGTTTGAAATAAAAGTTGTAGGATTTTAAATTCTCTACAACTTTCATTACATACATTTTTGTGCTAAAATGCATATTAAAAAAAAAAAAATGCATATTAAAGACGCAATCTTAAAAAAACAATTTTTTTATGAGAAAACTTCTCCAAGAATTTCAGCAGACATGGCGCCTACCCTATCTTGTAGAGCTAAAAAATTTAGTTAGAGGCGATTTTAAAAAAAATCGTAGGAGCTGTTTTTGAGAAAATCGCAAAACATTGAAAAATTACACAAATTAACTACTTCTTCCGGTAGACCGATTTTGATGAAAATGTTTGTATCGGGTCCGGTAGTGGTGTCTAACTTCAGTTTCAAGTTCGTACGATGTTTGGTTCTTGAGATATTCTGTTCACACATACACACACACCAATCGCTAAAAAAATGTTTTTTGGGTTTAGGGGGTCTGAAAACTGGTAGATCCAGTGAAAACTCGATTTCGAAAAATTGACATGAAAATAATACTTTCCTTCCTATATATTCACATAGGTAAGAGAAAGTAAAAAAGTAGACCTATATTGGGTTTGATGTTCGGTCTCGACCGAAAGTGGCCCAAAACTGAAAGTGAAGAGAAAGCAACAGATAGTTTTCGGATTTGTAATCTGCACAAAAAGTTGCTGGTCCTGAATTGGGTTTGAAGTTCCAGTTTTGGCCAGAAGTCAGGAAATCCAAACTCGGAATTTGGGAACAAAAATAGTCATTCGATTCCTGTTAAAGAGTAGATACAGAAATCACTAACGGTTTTTGCCATAAGTCAACGGTAAACCTTTTTAAAAATTGCTACCGGCCATGAGACCTGTCATCTCACAAAAGGGATTTTTCTTCATAATATTAGTATTAAATACTACTACCGGACGTAATGGTTAATATTACATTGGCATAGTGGTTAGCACAAATAACTTCTATGCCAGGGTCCTCAGTTTAATTCCCGATCAGTTCTGGCATTTTTTCATCATTTAACTTCATCTATCAACCTCACTATCTGCATTACAGTTAATCAAGTCATGAGTTTGTCCTTGGTTTTAACAAGGAGTAAAGGGGGAAAAGCATCAGTGCGAATGCGCGACTGCTTTGGTATCAGTTCACCACCACAACAACGTAAACTATACCCAGAGTACTTACTCTAGTATATCGCAGAACCTTTTGTAGGTTAACTGTATGAATATAACAACTGTTTGTTATCATAAACGTCGGTTTCTCAAAAACATGGTCGACTGTTCACAGTGCCAAACGAAATCTAATATGCAATATAATAAAATGCTCTGAAGATGAAGCTAAACAAAAATAACTTTCCGTGCCTCTTAACAAAAGCCATGAGCGAGCGGCTATATAACTACTGATGTTTCTCTTTCCGCAATTCGAAATATAAAGAAGTTAAAGACAGTGAATAAGATAATTCTTCATCAACAGTTTTTTTGACACCTGGTAAAAAAAGGAAAAGGTTATATTATAGTCACTTGAGTCACGAGTTTGCCCTTGTTTGCAACAAGAGGTAAAGGGGGGAAAGCATCAGTGCGCATGCACGACTGCTTTAATTTCAGTACGACAAACATAAAAGCTTGTACTATACCCAGACCATATACAGTATATCCTTTTGAAGGAACCTTTTGTAGGTTAACTATACGAATATAACTGTTTGTTACCGTAAAAACAAATGTCAGTTTCTCGAAAACGTGGTCGAATTATTCACAATGCTGAACACAATGTAATAAAATCTTGTGAAGTTGAAGCTAAACAAAAATGCCTATCCGTGCCTCTGAACAAAAGCCGTGAGTGAGTGGCTAACTACTATGATGTTTCTCTTTCCACAATTCAAAAAATAAAGAAGGAAATTAACGACGTGAAGAAGCTATTCTTTAACAGTTTTGTTGACACCTGGTAAAAAAAGAAAACGGTTAGGTAGATACTAGAGAGACTGATAATGAAAACGCCGGTGACAGCAATAGTAAAGAAGGCGATTTATACGTAATTACAGTAAATCAAACATTTCTTGTCATTTAATTAAGCTATAGGCAAAATTACAGGTCATATTTATTTCTTATAAGATTTATGAAGAAAACATTTTCCCGGAGTAAACCACAGCTTACAAAATGTATCTAGAAACTGCACGGTAGTGAAATGTACGAGTAGTGTCTCACTGTTGAGGTTCGCAGCACTGCAAATGTTTCACTTCCCTTCCTCACAGCCCATACATACGCAAAAGGTAATCTCGTAACTTCATTATCTATAGTAAGAAAGTTATGCCGACATGTGAAACATAATTACCGGTTTTGAAAGAAGGGTAAATTTTAGTTGGAAACTTTGTAAGTTAAGAAAAATTTTAAAGGAAATGGGGTTTAAGTGGAAAAAGTGTCAGTTACAACGAATTTTATCAATTGAAAGGCAACATGTGGTTTACTAACGGTAATTGTATGGGTGTTAAAATACTCGTATAGTGTCTGACTGTTGAGGTTGGCAGCACTGTCAGATTTCTCTTCCCTTCCTCACAGCCCATCCATACGCAAAAGGCATTCTCGTGACTCACTATCCACAGCATTAATTGCTAAATAATTGATCATAAAACAAACAAAAAAATCTGGTGTGAAACACTCACACAACTTTCTCTTGCCAATGCGAATAATTAATAATAAACCTAACATTATTAATAAAATATTAGAAATAAACAAAAACTAACCTCAAAAACATAACCTTATTTTAATCATGAGTGAATGACGCAAAATGACAATCGAACTCAGTTTGGCTTAAAAATACGGAAAATCACTCTTTCACGCTAAACTAGGCTCTGTAGAGAAAAATGCTCTAAACAAAAGTTGTAGATCTTTTAATTTTCTATAACTTTTATTATATACACTTTTGTCGTAAAATGCATACTAAGACCGAAATGTTAAAAAAATCGATTTTTCTCACGTTTTCGTGAGAAAAAAAAACAGAAAATCGCAAATTACCGCTAAACTAAGCGTTATACAAAAAAATGTTTGAAACAGAAGTTGTAGGTTTTTAAATTCTCTACAATTTTTATTATATAAGTTTTTGCGCTAAAATTTATATTAAAGCCGTAATCTTAAAAAAACAACGTTTTTACGTGAAAACAGCCTCACCGAGAATTTCAGCAAACATGGCGCCTACCCTATCTTGTAGAGAATAAAAAATTGAGTAAAATAGGCGATTTTAAAAAAAATCGTAGGACCAGTTTTTGAGAAAATCGCAAAAAACTGAAAAATTATACGAATAAACTACTACTTCCGGTTGACCGATTTTGATGAAAATGTTCGTGTCGGGTCCGGTAGTGGTAAGTAACTTAAGTTTCAAGTTCGTACGATGTTCCGTTCTTGAGATATTCTGTTCACACACAGACACACAGACACACACACAGACCAATCGCTAAAAACATGTTTTTTGGGTTCAGGGGGTCTGAAAACGTATAGATCCGGTGAAAACTCGATTTCGAAAAATCGACATGAAAACAATACTTTCCTTCCTATATATTCATATAGGCAAGAGAAAGTAAAAACCAGACAATTTCAAAAATTCTTTCAATGTTGGTTAGTTTTGCATGCGTAGTCATTTTGGCTTTTTTGTAATCAAAAAACTAAGACTATAAAGTCATAGCACCATCCACACTCAATGAAAACCCAACAGAAACGAGTTTATTTTCATTCATCAATTAAATTACTAATTAAAATAAAATATAGAATTAGCTGTTACTAACCTCTATTTTTCTTAATCATGCTTAAACCTCTAAGTACTGTCATGCAATTTACAACAACAACTTCTGTCATTAGGCCTGTTAGGCATGGAAGTTTAAAAAAAGCTGTAATTGAGAAGAAAAATAACTAAAATCCCTTTTTATTTTGTAGTTTTGTTCTTAAGACATATTTTGATAATATATCCAATAAAAACTTACAAATTTTTCATAATTTTAATTTTATATGACATTAAAAACTTGTCTTTCCTAACGCATTAAAAAAAATTTAGTCGGCTTCAAAATCTTATAACTTCAAAATACAAAATATATTACTTAATTAATTAACAATTTGTGATAGTTAATTATTGTATTTAATAATATATTAAAAATTTACGCCAAAAAATCCCTTTTAAGGAAAATGTATGGCCAAAACTTTCCTACGTCAGGAAAGAACCCTGAAGACATATTGCTTGGGAAATTACTGCTTATACAAGGCGTTTCATAATGTACTTCAGGGTAACGAAAATTCAGTAATTACAAAAAAATTATTTCACTTATAAGAATGAAACAAGTACTGTACGTAAGAGTACTTCAAATAGTTTTTTCCACAGATTCTGGGCAGTTAGTTAACCATTTGCCCACTAGGCGTAGACAGTAGAGAAAATGGCTGCCACGGGAAATGAGAAATCGTTTTGTGTATTAGAATTTGTGCGTCTGAAGAAGACAAACACATTATGCTGTTGCCACTAAGATCACCAGACCTCATGCCATATGACTTCTTCTGGGATTATGTGAAAGACAAGGTGTTTATCCCACCAATACTGAACGATATCGCTGAGCTGAAGGATCGCATAATCAATGCAATCAACTCTATCAAAAGGACATGTTAGAACATGTTTCGCAAGAGTTAGAATTTCGTGTTGATGTGTGCCGTGTCACCAAAGGAGCACACATTGAACATTTATAGATGTTAAAAAATAACTGTTTGAGTTCATGCATTGGCCCGCACAACTTTCATTCAGGTAAGTGAAATAGTTTTTTTGTACTGAATTTTCGTAACCCAGAAAAATATTATGAAATGCCATGTATAAAACAAAACCATCTTTGGTTTTTATTTTTTTTTATTCACTGACATATGGTGATGCTTTAAAGACCCCAAAAGAACGATTTTATTTTTTTGAACGGGTGATAATGATAGGATAATATTTTTGTAAATCCATACAATAATATCTATGGAGTTCTGCTCTCTTTAACTTACTTCAGATGGTCTAGGTAAATCCATTTTTAACAAATATCAAAAAAACCCAAACTTTAATATTAATAAAAAAAACAATAATAAAGTGGATAATATATGTGAAAATCAAAAAAAGTTACAAAATTACCACCTTGTGTCTGTCAGGCACGAACAATTGTTTAATTGCACATAAATACAAAATAATGCACTAAATAAGATAAAACTTTCTTGCAACCCTTCTTGCAACCAAATTCGAAGCTATAGAACAGGTAAAATAAAACAGGTAAAACAGAACCCTGTAAAATAAATGGAAGGCGAAGAAACCACAACTTGGGGCTACCTGCCATGCCAATTCAAACTTCATATTTTTTTATTATCACGAACATGTTTCGATGGACCACAACCATTACAGTAAAAACATTATTTAAAAACTTGAAACCACTTTGTCAAAATTTTTTCAAAAGATGTCTCTTCAGTTACTTACGTTGTTTGTTCAGGTCAACAGCTGAAAGGCTGGTTTGAACCTCTAGAGGTTTTACTACGTATAAACGAGGAGTAAGGTGGTTTACTATTGCCTTCCTCACAGAGTTCAAAAAATATGCTTATCAGCATGCCAGGCCTTCTGTAAAGCACCCACTTTCCACTTTGCAAATGACACCTTCACTTCATTCACCACAGGGTCTGGCTGTATAGTGAAATTAATTACTCTCAGAAGAGATAACTCTGACAAACGTCCTTTACATCTCTACCTTTTCTGTTCTTAAATGCTTTAAAATTCTTTTTTCTTAAAACTGCTTTCGCTAAGCTCCCAGGCAAATGCCTATTTATAAAATCTCATGCATACTGGGCATTTAAACGACTTACAGTAGCAAGCAAATTAATCCAAACACAGGGAATGTTTTGTTTTTTTCTATGTTGTGGCTACCCTGCTAACCACACACATTCCATAAGCTGTCTGTGCAGTGTGAAGTTGTTGTTCTTTGTCTCTATAGCAATTTCGTGACATAAGTAGTGGTTTATACAAGTGTACTTCATTTTTTTTATGACAAATTCATATATTGTTTTTGTGTCGGTTTACGTAATATATTGTAACAATGGATGTAACTCCAAGAAAACGTTCAAAAATTGTTTCTCTCTCTGAGTATACCGGTATGACACAACGACAAATAGCTTCAGAGTGTGGCGTTGGACTAGGGACAGTGAATGCTATATTAAAACAATTTCGAGAAACTTGTTTCTTTTCACCTCGAAGGAAAGGAAAATGTGGCCGTAAAAGAAAAACCACTGTGGCTCAGGATCAGTTATTAGTGAGAACAAGTAAAGTGAATCCAAAATTAAGTGCTGTGGACTTAAATCGACAGCTTGCAGCCAGTGGAAAAATTTGTATGTGACAACTGTTAGACGCTGACTTCTTGAAGCTGGATGGAAAGCTCATCAATCGGCTAAAAAACAACTTTTGACCCACGCAATGTGCAGAAAATGGTTATTGTGGGCCAAAGCACATGCTTAGTGGACTGTTACAGACTGGAAAAATGTAATCTTCTTCGATAAATTCCATTTTTACGTTCAGGGGCAAAAGGTTTCTTATGTTTGGAAATCAGCAAATGAAAGAACATCACCAGCTCGTATCCAGCAATCAGTATCCCCCAAAAAAAAATGTTTTGGGGTTGTTTCACATATGAAGGTCCTTGTTCATTAGTCCCAGTAAATAGTATCTTAAAAAGCAATGAATATATCCAAATTTTTAAGTCAAAGGTTGTGCCACAACTACAAACAAAATTTCCACATGGCAATGGAGTGTTTCAACAAGATTTAGCGCCATGCCATACTGCCAAAAAAGTGAAAGCATTTTTTGAACAAGAAAACATTAAAGTGTTGACAAGGCCAGGTAATTCCCCAGATATAAGCCCGATTGAAAATCTTTGGGCAATAGTGAAAAAACGACTCTCAAAAATGGATTGTACTACAAAAAATAATCTCATTGCAGCAATATCGGTATGGTTTCGTGACGAAGAAATTAAAAAAATGTGCAGTACACTAATTAAATCTATGCCTAATCGCATACGTGAACAGATAAACAATAAAGGTGGCCATATTAGTTATTAAACATTAACAAATAGAATGTATATATATTTTTTCAAAAATAAAGTAACTTTTCAGTACATAACATCTGTGTTTGGATTAATTTGCACGCTACTGTATATACTAAATGAGACAGAATTACTATGCTTGGTTTCTCTAAAATGTTGGTAACTTCTTCCTAAGATAAGTCGCGCACGTTACCATCCTGACATTCTAATCCTGAACAGTCCCACAACACGGGATCCTTTCTCACTTGGTTTATTAATTCTGACATCGCTTTTACAGTGCAACTGGAGCATTTGCAGCGAGAGACTTTTGTTGCAGCAGATACAACCCAGAACAGCACTCTACGGAGCACGTGGTTGACAGACACAGTGCACATGCACGAGCCATGCACGTCTGTATCGCTACAAATGCAGGCGTAGCAAGGGATACGCTTATTACATAGTTCAAGCGACGCAATGCCAGTCTGGAAGGGACCATTAGATTACATTACAAGATACATTCGGAACATCACTCAAGCGCTGCTACAACAATGTGAAATGGCCTTACCCCCTTCTGGGACTGATAGGTTTTAGAATACTAACTCTTTGAAAACTAATTCCGAGATCGCAGCGATAGACTAGGCTTTTTTTATCCATCTTTTATACAAAAAATTGAAACTTTTATGAGACATTAAGAAAACTTCGAGAGATGTTTTAAAAAAAAACAAACATGAAACTCCGTTTTTTTTTACGCCAGGTACAGCGAATTTACAAAAAATTTGTTGTAATTTATGCAAAGTCGCACGTTTTTGTCAAAATTTGGCAATAAATATTTTTTATTTTCATTTTTTTTTTAGTCTGGTATTATGGAAAAATGTCTAGCAAAAAATTTTATACATCAAACGCTCTCGCTTACCACACTATACGACTATTTAAGCGTGTGTAAGAGTCAAGTGAATATGGATTCTGTGTTAATATGCAGGTCGAAATAATTTCTCTCTTTGAGCTGATGTCATTGACCCATTCCTACAGTTATTTATACGACACATGTTATTATATGAAAGCATGGAATTTTGTGAATACATCCATGTAGAAAAATATTATAAAAGATAATATTAGAACATTTTAGTTCCGTTGTGAAGAATGTCTGGAAATAGGCTATTCTACAAATTTTGGAGCATTTATTCCCTTTTACAGGTCATAATCAGTTCAACCGGTTTTGCTATAGTAGCAAAATTGAACAATTTACCATAAAAGCTTTCAAATGCAGTTATAACTCTATTTTTAAATGAGATACGGCCTTTACTTGGTTTTCTTGAAAAAAAACATTCACAAATCAATAGAAAATTTCCCACTAACCTGATTGCGTTTCTCAATAGCTCACTTTCTTCTTCATACATTCAGCTATTATTTAACTATAATGTTTATTGGTGTGCGCATACATTGATCTTCACTATTACACAAACTGTTGACTACTTACATACTCGTCATCTAACAACCATATATGGGCTACCCGGCTTCTAAGGGTTAAGGTTTTGTATTGTTGCTTTTCTCTATTTAGGCTATGTTTACTGATTAAGAAAAGGCAAAAGTGTGCTTTGTTGTTGACTGAATTGAAGACTGTAATTTCAGTTCAACATTCATTTCTACATGATTATAGTAAAGATCCACCACATGAAAATAATATACGATGTTGAATCAAACAATTTGAAGAGACTGGATCAAGATGGCATATGCTCACACTTTAATGAATTTGTCACCAAGGCTTTGAATGAAAAAATTAGTACTTACAATCGGTTTCATAATCATAGATACCCAAGTTTGAACCCTTGCATCTCCAAAACTATGAGTCAGATTTTAATATACTTTACATCAAAATTTAGTTCATTTTATTCTGTGTTTACCTATATGTATATATAGGTAAAAGGAATATATAATGTTCCTATATTTTTAATGTTGTTTAAAAATTGCCATATCGAGGTTGGATGACAAAAAGACCCGGTTTTTTTGATCCCGCAACAAATTTCATGTGTTTAGAGGCGTGTAACACTAAGTATTTGACCGAAAAGATTAAAATTTTAACACAACATAGAAAATTATATTCTTACAGCGTGTATTAAATTTCAAAATCGTAAGTTATTTAAATTTTGAATTAACCCTTGAATCCCTCTGAACCCTTACTATTTCTGTAACCGCTCGACCATTCGGCACGGGCAAACTATCGTTTTATTCAGCGTAAAAACTTAGTACAGATACGTTAATAATATGAAATATCGATTGGCCAATATTGTCGTAGAATTTTTTGAATTTTGAAAAATAGATGAGTAATGCAGGGAGGGGCTATTATCCATTTTGTTTGAATCTGACTGTCTACCTGAATTGACAATGCAGTCTGTCAATTCAGGTAGACAGTCCGACAGGATGTCACGTACACAAACTAGCAACATGGATAGTAACACCAACTGTTACGCATTACCAATCTATTTTTCAAAATTCTAAAAATTCTACAAAAACATTGGTCAATCGATATTTCATATTATTAACATATCGTTACTAAGTTTTTTACGCTGAATAAAACGATAGTTAGCCCATGCCGAACGATCGAGTGGTTACAGAGATAGCAAGGGTTCAGAATATTGTTAATAATTCAAAATTTTAATAACTTACGATTTTGAAATTTCATACATGCTGTAAAAATATAATTTTCTATGTTGTGTTTAAATTTTAAACTTTTCGTTCAAATACTTATAGAGTTACACACCTCTAAACACATGAAATTTGTTGCAGTATCAAGAAAACCAGGTCTTTTTGTCTTTCAACCTCGATATGGTAATTTTTAAACAACATTAAAAATATAGGACTATTAAGATTAATGCAAAATAAGATGAGCTAAATTTTTTATGTAAAGTACGAGGGGGTACCCAAAAGTATCCGGAATAGCTCTGCTGTGGGCGGAGCTTGTGCAGTACAAATTCCCGCCACTAGGCTGCTTGTAGCGCTACTCATTGCCAGTTCAATGCCATTTTGTTCGTTGATCTAGCTTGTTCTGTTCTCGTGCAGTGATTGTTCTCGCTAGTGCTGTTTTGTGCTCGTGTCGTTTTTCATGATGGCAAGTTTTAATGAACAACGTGCGGCTGTGAAATTTTGCTTCTTGCTCGGTAAAAACGCCGCGGAAACAGTTGTAATGTTGAACACAGCTTACAAAGACGACGCTATTGGAAAAACCCAAGTGTACGAGTGGTTTTTGCGCTTTAAAAATGGCGACATGTCGATTGAGAACAAACCTCGTTCTGGACGACCGTCGACTTCCCGAACAGACAAAAATGTTGTGAAAGTGAAAGAAATTGTACGAACAGACCGACGACAGACCATTGACCAAATATCACAGGTTAGTGGGTTATCTTGGAGATCAGTCCAACGCATTTTAACAGAAGACTTGACAATGAAAAGAGTCGCTGCCAAGTTTGTGCCTCGGGTTCTGACAGACACTCAAAAGGAACGTCGAATTGAAACGTGTAGTGATTTGAAACAACAGCTTGAAACTGATCCAGATTTCATGTCAAAGATCATTACGGGTGACGAGTCTTGGTGCTATGGGTACGACCCAGAAACCAAACAACAATCCAGTCAATGGAATGCCGGCCGCATTGGCGCAGTTGGTAACGTGCTCGCCTCTCATCATGCGGTCTTGGGTTCGAATCCCATTCAGGCACGGCATCTTTTCATACGTTACAAAATAATCATTTCATCCTTCACCGTCTGCATTAGCAGTAATTGCAGAACAGTCGGACGTTAAACCAAAAAAAAAAAAAAAAAAAAAAAAAAAAAAAAAAAAAAAAAAAAAAAAAAGTCAATGGAAGACTTCATTATCACCCCGACCAAAAAAAAGTCGTCAAGTCAGATCGAACATCAAAACAATGCTGATTTGTTTTTTTGATGTGAGGGGAATTGTCCATTCAGAGTTCGTTCCACCAGGCCAGACGGTAAATCAAGCTTTTTATCTTGAAGTGTTAAGAAGACTACGAAACAGCATTCGTCGTAAAAGACCTAATTTGTGGCAGACAGGGGACTGGTTTTTCCACCACGACAACGCGCCTGCACACACGGCAATCTCGGTTACCCAGTTTTGGGCGAAAAACGGCATGGTTTTGCTACCACACGCACCGTACTCACCTGATCTGGCTCCGTGTGATTTTTTCTTGTTCCCACGCATGAAAAGGGGCATGAAAGGTCTCTGATTTAACAACGTTGATGATGTCAAGAAAAAAACGACGGATGAGCTGGCAGCCATCACTGAAGAGGAGTACAAAAAATGTTTTGAACAGTGGAAGCACCGGTGGGACAAATGTATTAGTAGTAATGGAGAGTATTTTGAAGGGGATAAGGTTCTTTTGTAAAAAAATTAAAAATAAATAGTTTTAAAAAATAATTCCGGTTTCTTTTGGGTACCCCCTCGTATATTGAAATCCTACACACAGTTTTGGAGATGCAAGGGTTCAAATTCGGGTGTCTATGATTATGAAATAGATAGTACATTATACCATTACAGTGTACTTACTGATCACCCACTGCATTTTTGAATTCAAATGGTATATCTTACTATCACCCACCATTAAGTTAAAATTTAGTATTTTTTTTTGGCACAGGATCCAAGAGAAGCTTTAAAAAAAAATTCAATTATCAGTCACGATAATCCAGAGATCCGAACAAATGAAGTTGTGCTGTACTTAAGTTACACAACTCCGGCGTGACAAGACACTTTTTAAATTCAGGTATACAGGGCATTTCATAATGTACTTTGGGGTTACACAAATTCCGTACAAAAAAGTATTTAACTTATAAGAATGAAACAAGTACGGAAGAGCACTTTAAATAGTTTTTTCCATATATTCTGGGCAGTTAGTTAACCATTTGCCCGCTAAGTGTAGACAGTAGAGAAAATGGCTGCCACGGGAAGCGAGAAGTCGTTTTGTGTGTTAGAATTTCACGTGTCAAAGCTAGTAATTACTGTGCAACATGTGTTACGGTTGAAATTTAATAACGATCCACCAAGTGACAATTCAATTCGTGCATGACATAAACAATTCAGTGAAACTGGTTGCTTGTGCGAGCGGAAATCAACGTTTTTTGTGCAATCTCTCGTGAGTATAAACCATTCGTTTTTAGGGAAAAGACAATAATCGGCATGATTTACCTAAATATGTTACAATTATGGCGTATGCCTCAGCTACTCAACAACTTCATTTTCCAGCAAGATGGTTGTCCTGCCCATTTTCATAACGAGGTACCTTAACACAAAATTGCCTCGGTGCTGGACAGGACGCGCGTCTGAAGAAAACTAATACATTATGCTGTGGCCACCAAGATCACCAAACCTCACCCCATGTGACTTCTTTCTCTGGGGTTATGTGAAAGACAAGGTGTTTATCCCACCAATGCCGAAGGATATCGCTGAGCAAAGGATCGCTTAATGAATGCAATGAATTTTATCAAACGGGACATGTTAGGATAAGTTTGGCTAGACTTTCATGTTGATGTGTGCGGTGTCACAAAAGGAGCACACATTGAACATTTATAGATATAAAAATAACTGCTTGAGTCCATGCATCGGCCCGTACAACTTTCATTTAGGTAAATGAAATAGTTTTTTGTACTGAATTTTCGTAACCCCGAAGAAGAACATTATGAAACACTCTGTATAATATTGTACCCAACTGTAATACTTTCATATTCAAAAGTAAAAACAAAAAAAACCAATTTAAATAAATAAAGTTTTATTGTAACATCAACTACAGAGAAGTAGTATAAAAATAAGTAAATAAAAATAAATAAATAAAATATCTTACATATTGCTAATTTTTACAAATTACGTAAAAAAACCTATACATTACATTTACATACATTATTTAACCATTACATTTTACAGTGAATTGAAAACTTCCATGCATGATACTTGGTTCGATTTTTGTCGACATTCGACATCAATGTAATTTTTAAAATATTTTGAACAGAAATTAAAAAATTATATCTATCTGGTACATAGTTATTTTTTTGGTATACATTAGTGATTGGGGTGAATCGTACAAGAATGACATAGGAACACGTACAGTCTATGTTATACATTTACAGTAATTTTAATGCAAAGCAGGCTAGTGGGAGTAAGACACTTACCAGTTTACAATTGAAAATCAATGAATAAACCAGGTATGCTACTGTAATTTGTGAAAACATTAGCCAGTATGTTTACAAGACTGATATAAAATGATGATGAACGTAAAATTTTTCAGCAGTGGTTTTGAACAACGTTTATAAAGGGGTTTGAAAGGAGTTTTTCAGTTTTTTTTTAGGGGGGTCTTTGGTTTTTTTGGGTTTATCAAAGGGTTTTAAAGTGGATTTTCAGTGGTTTTTCCGTAACATTTAAGGGGAGTGTGGATCCCTATCCATTTATTTTTTTTTTCAGCCGGCCGCATTGGCGTAGCTGGTACGTGCTCGCCTCTCATCATGCGGTCTTCGATTTGAATCCCATTCAGGCATGGCATATTTTCATAAGTTACAAAAAATCATTTCATCCTTCACTGTCTGCATTAGTAATAATTGCAGAAAAGTCAAACGTAGAAAAAAAAGGATCCCTATCCTAAGCAATTTTAATGTTTGTATCTTTTTCTCAGCAACCACTACAGCTAGAGCTACAATTTTTTTTTTTTTTTTGTATGAAAGGCCACTCTTTGCTACGTAATTAGAATGTAGCATTTAATTATGGATGCGATTCCTGAGGCAGGTGAAAGGTTGTACAAGAGAGGATAGAATCCGAAATGAGGAGATAAGGAGAGAGTGTGATGCCCAGCCACTCTTGAGCATATTGAGAACCTACAGGAAAAATTGGTCAGATCATGTTGTAAGAATGTCACAAGACCGCCTCCCTCGATCTGCGCTGCTCTATAAAGCAATCGGAAAGAGAAATATTGGTAGGCCGAGGAAAAGATGGACGCCGGAACAGGCTTGAATAGCCTAATCCATGAAGACGACGACGACATTTAATTATGGTAAGAATTTTTATTTTCACAATTTTTAAAAAAAAAAGAGACCATTTTTTTTCATTGAAAAATCACCGAAAAAATTTTTCAATATTTTTAAAAACGGCACATTCAATCAATAGAACTGACCGATTAACATACTCCGTAAAAATTTCAGCCTTGTACTTTGCGTGGAAGCTGAGAAAAAGGTACAAAAAGTTCAAAAAATGGTGTTTTGAGATATTCCCATTTAACGTTTGAGAAACAAAAACACGAGTGTAAAGACAGACCACAACAAAAATAGTGCAGGTTATAAACTTTTAGGTTATACTGCCAACCTATGAATAAATAAAAGAGAGACGTTTGACTGAAAAAATAGTATAATAAATCACAGTAAAATATTAATCGAATGGGAAAATTATTTTGTAAAATTTTGTGACAGATGGCAAAATCAGCTTAAACACACAATGAAATAAAAATTAATAAAATATTTTCTAGTTGGCATAGCAACATCATTCTAACAACATTTTAAAGCGCACATTTCAAACTATATTTTTAACAAAAAAACAATAAATTATGTTTTTATTTTTTCATTCCACACTCCCCTTAAAAAGGTTTTCAATGGTTTTTAAAGTAGTTTTTCAGGGTTTTTTGGGGGGGGTTTAACAGGTTTTGTTTGTTTTTCAGTGGTTTTGAATAACGTTTAAAAGGGTTTCTCAATGGTTTTTTAAAAGTAGTTTTTAAGTGTTTTTTAAAGTATTTTTTCATGGGTTTTGGGGGTTTCAGGTTTTGTTTGTTTTTCAGTGGTTTTGAATAATATTTTACAGGGGTTTTTCAGTAGTTATTTGGGGGGGGGTCTTTGGTTTTTTGAGGTTTTTCAATGGTTGTTAAAATTGATTTTCAGTGTTTTTTTATTTTTAAAGTAGTTTTAAGGATGTTTTGAAGTTTTTTTGTTTTCTGTAATTAGTCTTATTTTTATAAATTAATGAACAGCTCTTACTTAAGGAATATGCCCCATAATTGTAATAAGTTTGTTTATTATTTAGAAAATCAAGATCGTCAACGAAGCTAGGCTTAGTTGTAACAATATTCATTGTTATTCATATAGTTTTCAGTAAAAACCCATTGACAAACCGGTGTCCCACAAAGAGGTTGCTATTTTTGAATTAATATGCCGGATAAATCGTACACTCTACAGACTGGAAACTTTACAGTTATAATAAATAGATATGTAAAAAACGTGCCCGCGAGTTTAATTTGCTTATGATTAATCAAAACAAAATGGCGGAATAAGAAAATAATATCAAACATGAACAATAATCTTGTGGATAAAACCACTTATACTTACAATAGGATTCAGATAGAAAAAATATAGCTGTTTTTGGCCATTCCAAAACAATTTTAACTAATCACATAGTTTTTCTCATCTTTCTCAGCGGTGATGCAGAACGTTTTCTTTCCAGCATGATGGAGCTCCTCCATATTATGCTAATTATGTGGCCAAAGCGGTTTTATACCAAAATTTTCCTAACCGTTGGATAGGTCATGGGGCCTCATGGACTAACCTGCAAGATCGCCAGACTTGTCTATTTGCGATTTTTTCCTATGGGGCTTTTTAAAGGAAAAAGTTTATTCTCACATCATTGGAATAGACGATGAATTAATGAGGCTGATTGAAGAGGAACCGCTATTGATATCTCAGGCAATTTTTCAAAAACACTTATGACTCATTTTTGTTTTGCTGCTATCAGTGCATAGCTATTGATGGACATCAGTTCAAATAAAGGTTAATGAAACAAATTGTGTTCATTAATAATTTATCACTTTCATATTTCGTTCATTTTATTATTTAAGTAACATTGTATCAAATCACAAATTTGAATGGTTATGCAAATAAAATTACTTTCAGTCATTTTTTTCTTTTTGATTAATCACAAGAAAATGAAACTCGAGAGTACTTTTTTACATATCTATTTATTATAACTGTTAAGTTTCTAGTCTGTAGAGTGTGCGATACGTCTGGCATATTAATTAAAAAATAGCAACCTCTTCATGAGACACCTGGTATATGAAACAATATTTTCGCAGAATATAACTTGTGCATTGAGAATAATAACAAGACAGAAAGTGTTTCTGATCTCTTTGCTTTTCAGTTTATTTTCTTCTAGTACCGGTGTTATGGTTGGAACTATAACTTTTGAACCTTTTTACGCTTTTACTGAACCACACCTTGTCTCACCGATCCTACGATATCAATTATCATTGAATCGAGTATTTCAGAAAGGGACAACAGTCACCGTTTTGTAAATTATTTTAGGTAAAGACAGATTTAAAGTTTTAAGAGGTACACATGCATGTTACATAGAAAACAGAAACCTGAAGTAGGTACATAAATTTGGGGGTGAAATAGTACAGCATACTTAGAGGAATACCCAACCAAAAAAAAAATGTTAAAATAGATTTTTGGTTTTTCAACCAATAATATAATATCAAATTAAAATTGTGTATTATTTATATAACTGTGATAATTAGGAGCATTTTTTTATATATTTTTTCAAACTCACTGTTTTTCATGACAACTTTTCTAGTTTTCAAAAAAAATTAAAATAGATCTAATTCCTACAGGTTTTTAGAACTTTAATCAAGTAAATTCAATATGTAATATGAGGTGTGACTATTAAATAACGAGACTGACGTTAAATTTTATTTTTATTTTATATATAATCACTTATTGTCACCTTCAATATACACTCCTTCTCTATCCCTACAACGCTCCATGCGCATTTTCCATAGTTGGAAACAGTGCTGGAAGTCATCTTCTGTCAGCTCCTTCAGGACACGTGCCGCTCAAAAATATTTGAAATGAAGCTCGCAAAAATGTTTGTACTGACACTTTGTACGCGATTGAACATGACCAAAATTTTTTGGAAACAATAACATGTGATGAAACGTGGTTTTTCTTACTTATGATCCGGAAACAAAGCGCCAATCCATGCACTGGAAGAGCCGAACTTCACCGAGAGCCAAAAAAGCTCGAATGAGCAAGTCAAAATTGAAAGCAATGATGTTTTTTTTTATATCCATGGGATTGTGTACCTTAACTGGGTTCCTGAAGGTCAAACAATTAATCAATATTACTACCTTGAGGTATTTTCTAAACTACATCAAAGAGTAAGGAAAAAACGCCCCGAAATGTTGAAGAACAAATCATGGGTTCTCCACCAAGACAATGCGCCAGCTCATTCCGCCTTATCTGTCAAGAGGTTCCTAGCCAAGTATAGCCTCTCAGTGTTAGAACATCCACCTTATTCACCAGATCTTGCACCATGTGACTTCTACCTGTTCCCTAAGGTGAAATCTGCATTACAAGGGACAAGATTTGAGTCTGTGGAAGCTGTAAAAGAGAAAGCGGCACATGTCCTGAAGGAGCTGACAGAAGATGACTTCCAGCACTGTTTCCAACAATGGAAAATTCGCATGGAGCATTGTAGGGATAGAGAACGAATGTATATTGAAGGTGACAATATGAGTTTATGTATATAATAAAAATAAAATGTTTTACAACGTCAGTCTCGTTATTTAATAGCCACACCTCGTATACCAGGTGTCTCACGAAGAGAGGTTGCTATTTTTTGAATTAATATGCCGGACGTACCGCACACTCTACAGACTGGAAACTTTACAAATATAATATAATAGATAATAATATAATATATTATAATTAATATAATATAATATAATATTAATATATAATATATATAATATAATAGATATGTAAAAAAACCCTTGTGTTCCATTTGCTTATGATAATCAAAACAAAATGGCGAAAAGTAATTTTATTTGCACAACCACTTCAAATTGGTGGTTTGTTAGAATGATACTTAAGTAATAAAATGAAAGTGATAAATTATTAATGAACACAATTTGTTTCATTAACCTTTATTCGAACTGACATCCATCAATAGCTATGCACTGATAGCAACAAAACAAAAATGAGTCTTACGCGTTCTTAAAAAATTAATGAGATCTCAACAGTTATCATTTTGATATAATTTTCTTATTCCGCAATTTTGTTTTGATTAATCATACGCAAATGAAACTCGTTGGTTTTTTTTTACATATCTCTATTTATTATAACTGTAAAGTTTCCAGTATGTTGAGTGTGCGATTTGTCTGACATATTAATTCAAAAATAGCAACCTCTTTGTGGGACACCCCGCATATATATTTGGTAAGTAGATCAATTGGTAAAAATTTTAATTTTGAAAAATAAAATTGTAAACAATACTTTCCTATTTATTCATATAGGCCAAGAGGAAGTAGAAATATTAAAAAACGAAGAATAACAAATCTGGAGATATTTATATGAAACATAAATAAAAAAAGTTTTAGTTATTCCTCGAAATAATTTATTAAATGCAAAAAATTGATTAAATTAAAATCTTGTGGCAAAATAATTATTATTTTTACTTTCTCTTGCCCTATACAAATATATAAAGAATGAAAATATGATTTTCATTTCAATTTTTCAAAATTGAGTTTTGACCCAAAAAACGATGTTTCTAGGCTGAACCCCAGTTACTATACTAGACGGCAGCGGTGACGCGCAGCTGCTGTGAGATATAATATAACGTAGTCTGGTGCCCAACAACTCGGCCGGTACGTAGTGATGGTAGGATTTTTGCATTGTTTTTAAAAACATGGCGGTTTAGATATGTTTACACGGGAAATCAATTTTAATTTTAATAATTCTTCGTTTGCCGTCAGAAGTTTTTCTCTAAGTAACTTGTTTTCTTCTTTCAATTTGGCATTTTCACGTTTTACGAAATCAGTTTCCTTTGACTGCGCAACATTAAAATTTGGCGGTTTTTCATTTAAACGAGGCCTACCTTCTCTACAACTATCCCTTCATTTTGTGAACTGCCTGTGTTGTAATTGGATGATGAGTTTAAAATATAAACTTCCTTACAAGCGTATTGTTTCTCTGCTCGAATTTTACATTCACAACAAGTCGGGTTTCCTAGATACAGAACGGCACTACAAATCGGCAAATTTAAATGTGGGACTGAATTCATCTTTAAGACACGTTTTAATGGAAGATATAGCAACTCGGACTTTAAATCGCGTACATAATCCGATTCGTCGAAAGGTACAAAACACACGCGACCACTATCAGAAGAAAATGAATCAGCCCACTTGCAAGCATTTATCCACTTCAATCTAGTTTCAATGGCCTTTGGAAAACGGTAAAACTTAAAATTCCCAACTCCTTTTGGTATCTATCATGTATAAAACACCAGGCAATCACACAACACACACCATTATTAAAGACTAGTAAAGTATTGCAGACCGTATTAAGACTAGTAAACATCACACACCGACACGGTACGCATCATGCGTCGGGTGTCGCTGGTGACCACTGACGTTAGAGGGTGAGGCTTGTCACTGCGCATATTGTTGATGATGATCCCTACCGTCTAGTAAAGTAACCATGGGCTAAACCCAAAACAAAACACGTTTTTATCGATTGGTCTGTGTGTGTAAACAAAATATCTCAAGAACAGAAATCGTACTAAATTGAAACTTGAAATTAGATACCATAAATAAGGCAGTGGTTCACAACGGGGGTGTCGCAAGCAAGAGCTAAGGGTGGCACAGTAGTTGCTGACTGTGACAATTTTTGTTAAAGCAGGTAATTAAAAAAGTTCGTAAGCAGATAAAAAATATTAGGTAACAATTCATGGTACGAGAAAGTAAGAAAGAGGATGAAAAATTGAACTGAACTCTTGAACAATGCACTAAACAATACAAAAACTAAAATGATAGAAAGTGACTTCCAGTAATCTTGAAGATAACTTGCCTTGGAGCCTTAAACAATCCGAACCAAAATTTCAAAAAAAAAAAAACATTAAGGAGAAACTTCTCATTAAATTCCAAGTACAGTAGTTATCGCATTCAGTGACATCGGATACAACGCCTTATCGGTTAGTGTGACAAATATTCGATTGAAAAGTTGGTGCGCTATTACATGCGATATAAAATATCATTTACAATGACATTAGTTAAAATCAGAAATCGGTTTTAGTGACAACTGTATGAATTTTCAACTAAGCCGATAATCTGTCAACAGTATGAGTCAGTGTGTTACTCATTGTTATATCTAGTTTCAACGTGTTTTCTCCTAATGGCGTTAGTCTCAACATGTATTTCGTTCAAGTAGGAAGTTTGATTACTATAAGATCTATCCTTTCTTTTTGTGTCTTAAATACAGCACTGATCTACAGTTTTATTGTCCTGTTTACTCAAGTTTAGTTAATATCTTTTGTGTAAACCCGTCCGTTAATTTTGTGTTTTATACAAATGTAAATATGGTGTCATCGTGAAAACATTTTACAGTGATGGAAAAAGCGCAAATTATTTGGTGTTTGGAAAATTGTGAAACGAACGGGGATACTGCAAGGTTAAACATTAGACACTCCATAATACCCGCGATTTTGAAAAATAGGGAAAAATTCAGAATATTTTTGATGAAGCTAAAGAGAAATAGAAAAGGCTTCGACTTAAGTAAAATAAAAGACGTAGAAGAAGCTGTTTTAAAGTGGTTTACTTTGCAACGGGCCAAAAACATGCCAGTAACGGGACCTTTTCAACAAGAAAAGGCCATCGGTTACGGTGGCCGGAACTAACCGGTCCTTTGGAGGCCACTGTATCTGATAACTACTATAATTTTATTTGAAATACTTAAAATTAAAAATTATTAAAACATTTATTAAAATTTTTAAGCTCTTTTTTTAAACGTTTATTAAAACCTAATCGCTAGTTAACAATAAAAAAAATTTTTTTGTTTTAAATCTGACTGTTCTGCAATTTCTGCAAATGCAGACAATGGATAATGATGATAACGAAAATGAGAGATAAAAAAATGCCAGACCTGACCGTGTATTCGAACCTGGAATCCTGGTGTAGAATTCAGTTGCGCTAATCACTACACCAACGAGCCGGCCTAAAATATTAAGGGTATTAGGATATCATTATGGGTTAGTTCCATTGGTAAGTGTTCGGTGAAATTAAAAACCATTACACTCCACTGCCATAACGGAACTTGATATGAACATTTAACTCTCAGAGATAAGATTTGATTAGTAAAGTGTTCCTAATATACATTTGCATGAGTCCCAAAATATCAGTCTTTTACGACTCACGATATCACTATTTCCAATTGGACCAAATAACAACAACGAGAGAATAATAATTTTTCTTTACGCAGTTGGTATTTCTGTATTGGTACTAGATACTCAAAGTATTAAATACTTTTCTATATGAGTACCATTTATTATTTATACCGAATTGTACCAGGAACAGGAAAAACCTGTTCAAACCAAAGACTAGAATACATATCTGCAAAAACCACGAAAAGATAATCTTTAACGAGACTTGTTTTAGTACATGGACACAAGTTGAATTCTAAGAACAGATTAAAGATTAAAATCACAAAAAAACCGATCATCAAGTTGCCAATTATTATGATAAATACCGTGTGTCCCTTGGAATTTTAACCGTAGGGAAATAGTATTGATTTTCATTAATTTGTAAATATTTTCTTCCCATGAATAAATACCTTTTAAAAAATAACAATTTTGATACATTTTAAGCTGTATTTTAGCTTAAATACAGAAATACATAAATTTGTAACAATTTTCCATTTAAGTATTGTAAATTTCATACATTTTTACTTTCTCTTGCCTATATGAATATATAGGAAGGAAAGTATTGTTTTCATGTCGATTTTAAGAAATCGAGTTTTCACCGGATCTATACGTTTTCAGACCCCCTGAACCCAAAAACATGTTTTTAGCGATTGGTCTGTGTGTGTGTGTCTGTGTGTGTGTGTGTGTGTGTGTGTGTGTGTGTGCGTGTGTGTGTGAACAGAATATCTCAAGAACGGAACATCGTACGAACTTGAAACTTGAGTTAAGTACCACTACCGGACTCGACACGAACATTTTCATCAAAATCGGTCAACCGGAAGTGGTAGTTTATTCGTGTAATTTTTCACTTTTTTGCGATTTTCTCAAAAACTGGTCCTACGATTTTTTTTAAAATCGCCTGGTTTACTCAATTTTTTATTCTCTACAAGATAGGGTAGGCGTCATGTTTGCTGAAATTCTGGATGAGGCTGTTTTCACGTAAAAACGTTGTTTTTTTAAGATTACAGCTTTAATATGCATTTTAGCGCAAAACTTTATATAATAAAAGTTGTAGAGAATTGAAAATTCTACAACTTTTATTTCAAACAATTTTTTGTATAACGCTTAGTTTAGCGGTAATTTGCGATTTTCTGTTTTTTTTCTCACGAAAATGTGTGAAAAATTGATTTTTTTAAGATTTCGGCCTTAGTATGCATTTTACGACAAAAGTGTATATAATTTAATTTATAGAAAATTAAAAGATCTACAACTTTTATTTAAAGCATTTTTCTCTACAGAGCCTAGTTTAGAGAGAAAGAGTGATTTTCCTTATTTCTAAGCCAAACTGAGGTTGATTTTCATTTTGCATCATTCACTCATGATTAAAATAAGGTTATGTTTTTGAGGTTAGTTTTTTGTTTATTTCTAATATTTTATTATTAATGTTAGGTTTCTTGTTAATTATTTGCATTGGCAAGAGAAAGTTGTGTGAGTGTTTCACACCAGATTTTTTGCTTTGTTATGTTTGGAGAAATGGTAACATTCTCGACCAGAGATGTGAAGATAGGTGGTTCAAATCCACCAGCAGTGTAAAATTTTTTTACTGTTAAAAAAATATTGGAAATATTTAAAAAAATTATTTATTTTTTAATTTTGACAATTTTTTCTATCAAAAAATTATTTCAAAAATTATTTACTTAAAAATTTGTTTTTTTTTAAGCAAATTCAGTATTATTTTAAATGCCTAATAAATATTTCCTTCAGCAACATTTAATTTTCAGAAACAGCTGATTGTTGATGATAAAACAATCAAAATTAGTAAATAAATAATTTTTTTAAATATTTCCAATATTTTTTTAACAATAAAAAAATTTTACCGCTTATGAATTCGACCCACCTATCTTCACATCTCCGGACCAGAACGTTACCATTACTCCAAACATAACAATGCAAAAAATGGATAAAATTTACATTACTTAAATGGAAAACTGTTACAAATTTATGTATTTCTGCATTTAAGCTAAAATAAAGCTTAAAATGTATCAAAATTGATATGTTTTAAACATTTTCTAATGATTCCTGATTATAACAAAGTCTCCATTTATTCGTGGGAAGAAAATATTAACAAACTAATGAAAATCAATGCTATTTCCCGACGGTTCAAATTCCAAGGGACACACGGTATAACATTAATAATGTAAGATATTTCTAAATTAGTAACACAAACGTAAAATTTGATTACAAAAAAATTAATATCAAATAGAAATATTTGATACTTTGAGTGACGTAAACAAACGAAGAATTCCGGTCTCTAATAAAATAAATTACGAGGAGAATGATAATATGAACTACTCCATTTGATAATATAGGGTTAAATATCAGGGAAAAAAAATCGGGAAAGCCATATTGTTGAAAAACTTAGGGGAACCATCATAAAACTTGTCCGACAATTTTTTTTTACTTCTTGACTGTTTTGTAAATTGCTGCTAATGCAGGCGATTGAAAAATGTCAGACCTGACCAGGAATCGAACTTGGGACTCCGTAGACTATGTAGCTTCTACGTAGTCTGATGTAGAAGCCGACGGCTTGAGCCAGCAACACAAACAGTAAGGGAATCTGTTTACATGCACACTACAGATCCGTTCTACAGTGGCAGCAACTTACAAAATGTTGAGCATCACTTAAAAATTCATATTTATGTTTTTTGCCAAATTACTAACAATAGTGATTATCATTTAAATAGTATTACACCATAAAGACTGAAAAAAGACTAAATAAAAACAACTATAATAACAGGTGTTTCAAAAAGGGCGTACTTGTAACATTAAGAAGGTAGAAATAACACATACATAAATTTCACATCTCTTTATAAATGTCAGTTATTATCACGGTTTTCAAAGTTAACAGCTTGTAACAATTTAACTCTTCTGCTAAGGGAGGCAATCTCAGTTGCACTGGTAGTTACCAGCTTTAAACGCCTATAGCAAACGTATTTATGAAGCGATTTGTTCGGTTCATTTATCAACGAGCCTTGAATGGCTCTATAATTTCATATAAAACACAATGCAAATGTGTTGATAGCAAGGTTGAAACGATGGCTGTAAGTTGCCAAGTTACTTTTAAAGTCATCTTATCTTCAAGACAATGTAACTTATGGAATATTTCATCTATAAGGTTCGTAGAACTACCTACTAAATCATAATAATGTGTAGATACTATAAAATCAAACTTTTTCATCGTACAAGCAACTGTTGGCAAGGTATGTGGAAATCTGAGAGTAAACTTGTCTTTCTTTGTCAAAGCTCCCTCGACCTGTTTCATGGCCTATTACAAACCCTGTCCTTTTACCACTACTACATAATTTTATATGAATATTTTTAACTGTATATGTGTTCAATGTCAGGAATTTGACAATGCAACACTGTTCGAATATCACAGATTCTGTTTCCACTTTGCGCGTTGCAAATTTTAAAATGCAATAAGCTAATGTTACTCTAAATTACGTATATAGTAAAACATGGTTTTATTTACAAAAATGTCTACTACCAATTATGTTCTGTCCAATTTCATGAAAAACTTAAATTTTAGTACGTTACAGCCAAAAATATAAAGTAACCTACAAATTTGTACGTGCGTAAGTGTTTCGCCCGCTGTAGCTAGTGAAAAACCCAACCAATTTTTATGTTTTTAAAATAAAAATACCAGTACGTGTTGTTTAAAATGCCTGTAATTTTTTCACAATTTTCTATCGGTAATGGCCTTAGAGAGATGAATTTATTTGGGAGTGTGTTTTGACATTTGAACATTCACTAAACGACAAAAAACACGCCATAGCAGAAGGGTTAAATGTCAATCTTGGGCACCAATGTTATTCCAATATCCAATCATTTCTATTGTACCAATGATTTTATTTATTATTTTAAAGAGGAATATGCGTCTTTTCTTGAAATTTATTTCGCTTATAAAACTTATGAACGAATAAAATATGAAATTCCGTTAACATTTCCCAATTCTATTGTTCCGAATAAGTCAACGAATTTGCACTGGTGGAATAAATTTCATGACACTGGGAGAGTAAAAGATCGAAAAAGCAGAGGTTGACCACCAGTGATAACCAAGAAAGTTCTGGAGGATACGAAATGTCTTTAACAGTGAATTTCTTTGATAGTGAAGGTCTGATTCAGGTGACGACTTTTGTTCGGGAATGTGGAAACTATTGATAGTGAAGAGGATAAAGCCGACGATAATGACATGCCTGCATGGGTAGATGTAAGTAATATTGATACGGGAACAATTAGTAACATTCCAATCAGTAATAACGGTGTAAGATGTAACAAATAAAATAAACACATAATAAGATCACCTTGGTGGCGCGATCGGTAAGACAACACTGACTTTCACACCAAACGTCCGGGGTTTGATTCCCGACTAGGTTCTAGTATTTTGCATCTCTCACACCTCCCATTGTCTGCATTGGCAAATAATTTGCAAAACAGTCAAAGGTGAAACAAAAAAATACATAAAAAATATAAAATAAAAAAATTATTTTTTTAACATTTTTTTGTGTTCATTTTGCGCTGAAATTCTTGGTGAGGCTGTTTTCTCATAAAAAAATTGTTTTTTTAAGATTGCGACTTTAATATGTATTTTAGCGCAAAAAAGTATCTAGTAAAAGTTGTAGAGAATTTAAAATTCTACTACCTTTATTTCAAACATTTTTTGTATAACGCTTAGTTTAGCAGTAATTAGCGATTTTTTGTTTTTTATCTTGAAAACGTGTGAAAAATTGATTTTTTTAAAGATTTCAGCCTTAGTATGCATTATACGACAAAAATGTATACAATCAAATTTATAGAAAATTAAAAGATGTACTACTTTTATTTCAAATATTTTTCTCTACAGAGCCTAGTTTAGCGTGAAAGAGTGATTTTTCATATTTTAAATTTTTCCAAAAGTTACTTTTTTGACTTATGGGCTTTCTGAAATGACAAGATTTAATTATTACATTTTTTTAAATGTTAAATAAAAAGCAAATTGATAAAATTTCTTTGAAAATCTTTTGATTTTTTTATGAAAAAAATGGGCACAGTGAGAAAGTCATAGTGATTTTAATTTGCTTGGGAGAAGCGTTAATAGTTTCATTATAGTAGTCTGAAATAATATCATTAGGTAAAATAGTAGGATTATTTTTATCTCTTCTAAACCACAATTCAGTCCTCAAAGACAGGAGCAAACCTTCAACAAAACCAGTATAATTCCAATGCAGAAACATTAAAGATAAGAATAATCTTCTTCCAAAAAATTTTGAAACAAACTTGAGCATTAGATAACACTAATTATCACCATAAATCAAGACGTTTCAAAAAATTTGGCAGAACATCAATTATGTTACAAAAGGTATCCAACCACATTAAATATTCATTAAAGAAACTTCCAAGATATACACGATACATTGATGTACCAAATATTTTTCCAAAATGATTGACTTTTTTTCACAATTAAACATTACTTGTATAATTTAGAAATATCCTGTATTCTAAGTACAAAATAACGGATAAAAACCCAAAAATATAATGTACTGTACATGATTAAATGACAAGATTAAATTAGATAAAAGAAATAAAATATCATGGTAAACCCTTGATTAATGGAATTCCAAACAAAATTACGAGAAAGAGTAACTTTAGCTATGGGTATTTCCCGATGTACACCATGTAATGTGAGAGATGGACCCAGCTTTCTAGATGAACAATCACCAGTTTGGTATTGAAAGCCAGTTTACAAAATAGTATTTATAGATTGCTATAAATTTCTTATATTTTAGGAGCCACTTGCAGCCATATTGTTTGTGTGCTAAGATGTAGAAGTATATAATGTTTTACAAACACACAATCGCTCGCTGACTTTTTGATTCCATCCGCTAATGTTGACTCCAAGATTTAAAGCATTTCTGAAAGGCTTCTTTCAGAATGGCCTTCAGTTGCTTTATCATGGCCCTCGCAATATCGGGAATGGTGTCAAAATGTTTTCCTTTTAGCACGGTTTTTATTTTCGGAAAGATCCAGAAGTCACATGGTGCTAAATCCAGACAGTACATCAGAAATGGACGGCCAGGAATAATTTTTTCGGCAAAAATCTCACGAATCAAAAGAAAAGTGTGGTACCGGACGTTATCGTCAATCAAAAGTCTGGAAACAAATTTTGGACTCGCGTATCTTATTTACAAAATTTTGGTTGAAATGCTTTGTAAGAACCCGTGGGAGATGTTTAGTTCTTCAGTAAGCTCTTATAATAGACAATAACCTGTTTAATTGAACAAGTTTTACCACTTTTTGAGATTCAAAGATGTCCTGACCGTCGTTTGTCTTCAATTAATTCATTTCTGCTTTTAAATCACTGATATCTTATACAAACAGTCTTCAGAGTCATTAAATTATCGCCATATACTAATTTTACATTTCAGGGGCTTTTTTGGCACTTTTTGCAATTTAAAACAAACCTTACTGTCAATGCATTGTTTGAAATTCATGATGTGCAACAGCCAAGTCACAACTTCTTCAAACTTGACATGACTATCTCAAAGAATTAAGACAATCGTGGATTTTTTTATCACACCTTGTAAATCAGGTGAAGATAATCCTGTATAATACACTTTATCTACATTTTATAATTCATACTGCTCTAAAACCATACTCCATTACTGAAACTTTATTTTAAACCGAATCGGTTTTTACCGGCAATTAGGATTGATAACCGAGGGTTTACCATAATTATGTTAACAGTAACTTAAAAGAATGTTTTAATACGAAACAGAAAATGCAAGCAGGCTATGTTAAAGTTGTGAAGAACTGTTCAGTTTAATTCCAATGGTAGGGAGACTGTAGAAAATAGAGGGTGCCAACTTATCGCAACTCATTGCCACTGGTGCCAACTGTAACAACCGAATTTACCTTTATTTCAATTAAAAGAAAAATGAATTAATTTTTTAACGTTATTTTCATAATTATTGTATATTCTTGATTTTTATTATCTATGGTCCAGATTAAATTTCATTTCTTTTTTTTAAGAAATTATAAAATTATTTAACAATTTGCCTGTAGAACCATTTAATAAAAATAAACATATTTTCAGACTTGTCATTAATGTATAAGGCATGTGTTTTAAGTAAGTACCAACGATTTAAATATCTCATCAATCCATCTCTAATGACTTTATATAACACACTGGAAATGGCTGACACCTTTCAAGCATCAAATCGAACTCTAAAAGTGTGACAGCTGACACCTCTTGGGTGTCATTGTTCTTGTCTATTTCTAAACATGTTATTTCTTTGTCAGCAGCTAGGCAGTGTTCTTTTTTAGGCTACAGTGCTTCAGCAACATTAACTATGTCCTATAGTGAGGATCGATATACAAAATGTGTTAGAAAAGTAACGAGATTAATTTTTCATCTACCAGTTTTTATTTTTTTCTGAGAATCTGGCATGCTGATAAGCATACTTTTCCAATCAGTGAGGAAGGCAATTGTAAACCACCTCACTCCTCATTTTACTTAGTTAAAGCATCTAAATGTTCAAACCAGCCTTTTGGCTGATGATTTAAATAACAAGATAAGAACACATGCCTGAATTTCATTTTGTTGCACTTTATTTCAGCCATTAAGTGAATTTTTTTACGGAAGAGTATTATAATATAGGTACTACTTTTAATTTTAATAAGTTTTTCTTTAATAAACGATGAACAGAAAATGAACGCTAACTGGAAGTTGTTGGAGAAGAAATAGAGAGAAGAATATGAGAAAGGAGTGTTCCTATACTTCCCGACTCGTCATGTGATAACTATAGACTCGCTTTCAACAAATTTATTTACTTATAGCAGAGTTTTTATGGATATGAAATACCTATACTTTGAAATCAAGAACTGCTTAATGTAGTAAAAACCGACTCATACTTTAGTATTCTTCTCTATCAACCAAATCGGTTTGGAAACCGCTGTCGTATTTCACGGTAAAACATTTGAGTGGACACAAAGAAAGCCTGTTTTCATATTTCCAGCATCTACCGGCAATGATCGGCACAAAAAATGTTTCCATGCAATTGAACGAATATGCACATAATAAAGCACAAACATGCGTATCGGCCCAGGCTGTCAAATTTTACCAGAATGAATCTAGAATTTTTTCACGCAGGTTCAGGCAGGCTACAGAAGCTAACGATGAACAACAAAGCTTTACTGCCGCAGTGTTTGTTAAAATTCTTATACGGGATAAAAAAATAAATGCATAATAATAGAAATGTTTTATTTAATTTTTTTTATTCCTAATGTGTGTACATTGCAATCTGTTCAATTTAGAACAATAAGCAACCCCATGACCAATGAGATGAATATATGTATAATGTCTAATGAGGTGTAGACTTGTACAGACTCAGGCCAACCAATCCTGAGAGAGTATGGTTAATTGAAACCCAACCATCAAAGTATACAGGTAACCACTGTCTAGTATTCAAATCCGTATAAAAGTAACTACCTTTACTAGAATTTGAACCAGGAACCTTCGTCTCCAAAAATCAGCTGTTAAACAGCTGACTAGTTAATTAAATTATTTAATTGATGTATAATTTTTTTTCTTTTGGTTTTACGTCCGACTGTTTTGCAATTACTGCTAATGCAGATGGTGAAGGAAGAAATTATTTTTTGTAACGTATGAAAATATGCCGTGCCTGAATGAGATTCGAACCCAAGACCACATGATGAGAGGCGAGCACGTTATCAACTACGCCAATGCGGCCGGCTAATATATATAATTGAAAGTTTTTAATGTTGTTCTGGTAAATTGGATAAATTTATCTACATCATTCTTTATCTCTTTAAATAAATAACGATGAAATTCATCATGTAGTTTTTGATCACGATTTACAACATGAATACTTGTAACTTTAATTTTTTATTTTAAAGCCAAACTTTTGAAAGAAAAAAAAGTCTTCACCCATTAAACTAAACATGGTGACTGGTAATTTTAACAGCGTAGTTCAGCTTCAATTAACACAGGTACCTGCCTTCAGGAATTTTTAAAACATACCTGCTGCTTTCTTTGTGTCTTCACCCTAAAGTTGCGTTGTAAAAACAACTTTATGATATATTGAGTTGATTATGAATCAGTAAATGCTTTAATCAAGACAAGACCACTGAGTGTATCTTTACTTAAAAAAATTTCCAACATTTTTTTTTTGTACTTTAGTACTTACTTAAAAAACATGTCTCGTATTATAAGTTATCAGTAATGTTTAAATAATTACATTACGTTTATTACTTTACACTTAAAACATAAAATTGACTTAAAGATGGTATATTTTATATTACAATCATTATTAGCCAACAAAAAAAGGTTAATTAATGGTAAGGCAGACTGCACAGACTTTCCCCACAGACACACTGTAACAATTACACCCATTGCAACAATTCCAAAAAACTTAAAAAAAAACAGTGTGCTTTGTGTAAAAGATGGCACATATGTCGCTTTCTACATGCATCAAGATACTTTTTTCAAAATCCCTTAGTAAGTCTTTTATTAAATAAAAATGTTAAACAACATGAAGTGTTGTAAATGCACAAAAGTTTGGTTGGCCACAATCGATTTGTGATGAAAAATACCCACCGAAAGGTTTCAGAAGCTTTTTTATCTTGTCCTTGTAAATGGACTCAAAAACTTTCTGAATTAGGTGTACCATGAAGAAGCATATTGTAGCTGATGACCCCACCATTATCAGTGCTGCAAATGGTCCCAGAACCTGCCTTGGAAAACGCTAACGACGCGCAGCCAGGAGCGCCTCCCCACGGGATGCAGTTGACTCGCCAAAAGAGATTTAAGCAGCCACAAGGGCCTGCGAGAGACACTCCCTATCGAACTCCCGAACGGAGAAAAAGGAAGAAGAGCCCACGCGAAACCGGACGCACCATCCCTGAATGATCCTACCGGTGGTGGACGCACATTCTCGCATCGGTCAGCCTTCACCTACCCAGCTGCTGAAGAAAGCCCGTACATGCCTGATGGCACCACAGTGAAATGGTGGCAGTGTGGGACCGAAGAGAACCACCTTGGCCGACTTGACACTGCGGGTTCCAGGGGCCACCACTGTTACATTGCTGTGGGGACTCAACTACTGCTGAGGGAGAGCTAGGCCTGAACCCAATAGTGGAGCTGTCACTCTTCAGGCACCACACTTCGCATGCCAGCTCACCGCTTTAGACCACCTACAACAGCCCTTTTCACGGCCACCACAAAAACCTGAACAGCCCTTTTCAGGGCCACCAACCCTCTACCCCATTCGGCAACAATTTAAAAGAACACTACAAAATTTTAGACTTAATATCAATTTTTAATCCACACTCTTCAGGAGGGCCATCATCATAGAAGATTGAAATTTTTTTAAGTCAATATCTGTAATAAAGCTTATCCAAACTTTAGTGGTGTGATGAAGTGTGCTGCTAACTTAATGGATGTGTTAATTTGCAAAATTGAGTGTACTAATCAGATAATAATCTGAGAATGTAATCAAATCAGAGGTGAATGTGCCAGGTGTTAAGGTATGGAGAGGGAAACAATAACTCAGATACCTTTTATAGAATTACTGAGAGAAACAGTGTTGCTGGAACTAAAGAAGAATCCTGTTAATAATTTTCACTCACTCCTCTGGAAACAAGAGGGGCTTGTCCCTGTTTTGGGCAGAGGGAAAAGATATATGTGCCGTCACACAATACAGTGATTTATTAAAAACTTTCAATTTTTTTGTCTGTATTGAAAAGACCTGATAAATGAACCAACAATTTTTTGATTGTTGTAAAATTTACAGAGGCTATACTAGGTAAAATGAGGAGTGAGGTGGTTTACAATTGCCTTCCTCACTGAGTGGAAAATTATGCTTTTCAGCATGCTGGGCCCTCTGAAAAGCAACTACTTCCACCCTCAAAATGACACCTTCACTTCATTCACCACAGTTTCTGACTGTATAATGATGAAATTTGTTACTTTCAGAGGAGATAACACCGACTAGTATCTTTTACACCTCTACCTCTTCTGTTCTTAAATGCTTCAGTCTTAAAACAGAACTATTTATTTTAGCACTGGAACCACCAGATCGAGTACAAATAATTTAACACTCCACCTGCCTGTTATGGGCAAAACGCTGAACTTCATAAGAAAAATTTTAAATGTTTCTGGTTAATTAATCCTGCTGGTGTACCACAGGGAAGTGTGTTGGGTCTCATTTAGTTTTTACAATCGGTATATTTGCTGATAACACAGCCCCACATTAGCATCAGGAAGTTTAGTACAGAAATTGGCTGAAAAACTACTTTGAGCTGTAATCTCTTCACCCATTAAAGATAGCCTCAAAGAGGCTGAAACATGTTTGGGGTGAAATTATTTAATGATTGGATTAAGGGTAGTTCGGTTTTAATGAGGGTTTAAAAGTATAAATTTATTTATTAACACATAAATGTGGGTTGTCCGAAAAGTTTCCGAACTCAACATGAAGAATGCAACACTTGTCAAATACAGTTGGGGAATGTGTTCACATACCTATTAAAATGTACTCACAAAAATTTTAACCATTTTGGATGCTCAGTTGTTATGGAAATGGACAAAATCGAGAATTGAGCTGTCATTAGATATTTTTTTTGAAAGGCAATAAACCTATGCAACTTAAAGATGAGTTGGAAGCCGTGTACGGGGACTTTGCATGATTATTTACCACTGCGAAATTTTGAGCAGCTGAATTTAAACGTGGCTGTACCAGCTAGGGTGATGATAAACGTTTGGGATGGTCAAAAACTGCAACTACTGACAATAATGTCGCTCAAGTTCACTAAAAGGTGAAAGACAACAGTCGAATTACGGTTAGAATGTCTGACCATTTGGTGAACTTGAGCGATGTTATAGTCGACAGTTGCAGTTTTTCGCCGTACCAACTCCTTGTCACCAGATCTGATACGGCCACGTTTAAATTTAGCAGCCTGAAATTTCACAGTGGTAAAGGATGGAGCAGAACCCATGTAATACAGCGTTCAACTCGTCTTTAATTTGCAAAAGCATATTTCTTTTCAAAAAAAAATATCTAATAACAGCTCGATACTCAATTTTGTCCATTTTCATAACAACTCTCGCATCGACTCACTAAAACAATTGGTAAACAACTGAGCGTTCAAAATGGCTGAAATTTTTATAAGTACATTTCAACACAAATGCAAACACATTCCCCAACTTATTTGACGAATGCTCCTATCTTCATGTTAAGGTCCAAAACTTTTCAGACAACCCTTGTATACACACTTAATCCCCCTCACTCTTGCAAATGCGTGCACGCAAACACACCCTTACGTGCGCACACAAAAACAAAGACACACACTAACACCAATGAGCACCAAGTTGCAGATTTAAAAAATGACACCCTCTATCTTCTTAAGATAAATCTTTTTCGATTAAAACTTCAAAAAAATCACAAGAAGACAAAAAGACATATAAGCATGACTTGCACAAAAAAAACACACTAGTAAAACCATTTCAAATCTTTGGACATCTTTAGACATTACTAGTTAAAACACCCGTCTTCGAACAAGCTTCTAGACACTTTAAGAGTTCAGATATACACAACCATAATTTTCAGATACAAATAAATTTTGTAATTTCCAGAAGATGTGATTATGTTAAGTGAAAGAAATACAAGGTGTGGCTATTAAATAACGAGACTGACGTTATAAAAAATTAAATTTTAATTTTATACATAATCACTTATCGTCACCTTCAATATACACTCCTTCTCTATCCCTACAACGCTCCATGCGAATTTTCCATTGTTGGAAACAGTGCTGGAAGTCATCTTCTGTCAGCTCCTTCAGGACACGTGCCACTTTCTCTTTTACAGCTTCCACAGATTCAAATCTTGTCCCTTTTTAATGCAGATTTCACCTTAGGGAACAGGTAGAAGATAATAACATATGATGAAATGTGGTTTTTTACTTATGATCCGGAAACGAAGCGCCAATCCATGCACTGGAAGAGCCGAACTTCACTGAGAGCAAAAAAAGCTCGAATGAGAAAGTAAAAATTTAATCAAACAATTAATCAATACTACCTTGAGGTACTTTCTAAACTACGTCAAAGATTAAGGAAAAAACGCCCTGAAATGTGGAAGGACAAATCATGGATTCTCCACCAAGACAATATGCCAGCTCATTCCGTGTTATTTGTCAAGAGGTTCCTTGCCAAGTACGATATCTCAGTGTTAGAACATCCACCTTATTCACCAGATCTAGCACCATGCGACTTCCTGTTCCCTAAGGTGAAATCTGCATTAAAAGGGACAACATTTGAGTCTGTGGAAGCTCTGCACTGTTTCTAACAATGGAAAATTCGCATGGAGCATTGTAGGGATAGAGAAGGAGTGTATATTGAAGGTGAAAAAAAGCGATTATGTATAAAATTAAAAAAAAGTTTTTTACAATGTCAGTCTCGTTATTTAATAGCCACACCTTATATAGAGTAAATGAAACTATAAAAATACTTGTACTGGTTTTAGATCACCAACATCAGTACAGGTTAGCTGCTATACAGTTGTGAAAGTATACTTTTTAACACATTCAGGACGATTGACGCCAAGTGGCGTCAAATCGAGTTTTATCCCAGAGACAAATGACGCCACTTGGCGTCATGTACCTTATTACATTTCTATAGCGTTTGTTAAATCACCGGTGAACTGGAAGGGTTAGTAAATATTGTTCAGGGCATTAGATCAATTCTACGAGCACTACTGTGAACGTCATCTTTCATTACCGAATGCCGGGAATTTTTGAACGAATTTTAAAAATGTAGTTATTCGAACTTCCTAGTGCGGTGTATTATATCATCATAATTAATTATATAATTTATTCTATGAATTTCTCCGTTCCTAGCGACTTCTTTTTACCAATAGTAGGTAAAAAAAAATCTGGTGTGAAACACTCACACAACTTTCTCTTGCCAATGCAAATAATTAACAACAAACCTAACATTAGTAATAAAAAATTAGAAATAAACAAATAAACTAACCTCCATAAACATAACCTAATTTTCATCATGAGTGAAAGACACAAAATGAAAATCAACCTCAGTTTGGCTTAATAATATGGAATATCACTCTTTCACGCTAAACTAGGCTCTGTAGAGAAAAACGCTCAAAATAAAAGTTGTAGATCTTTTAATTTCCTATAATTTTGATTATACTTTTTTGTCATAAAATGATAATAAGGCTGAAATCTTTAAAAAATTGATTTTTTTACTAGATTTCGTGAGAAAAAAAAACAGAAAATTGCTAATTATCGCTAAACTAAGCGTTATACAAAAAAATGTTGGAAGTAAAAGTTGTAGGATTTAAAATTCTCTAAAACTTTTACTAGATACAGTTTTGCGCTAAAATGCATATTAAAGTTATAATCATAAAAAACAATTATTTTACGAGAAAACAGCCTCACCAAGAATTTCAGCAAACATGGAGCCTACCCTATCTTGTAGAGCATAAAAAATTTAGTAAACCAGGCGATTATAAAAAAAATCGTAGGACCCGTTTTTGAGAAAATCGCCAAAAAGTGAAAAATGACACGAATAAACTGCTACTTTTGGTTGACCGATTTTGATGAAAATGTTAGTGTTTGGTTCGGTAATAGTATCTAACTTAAGTTTCAAGTTCATACAATGTTCTGGTCTTGAGATATTCTGTTCACACACACACGCACGCGCGCACACACACACACACACACAGACAGACCAATCACTAAAAACATGTTTTTTGGGCTCAGGGGTCTGAAAACGTTTAGATTTGGTGAAAACTCGACATGAAAACAATACTTTCCTTTCTATATATTCATATAGGCAAAAGAATTACTTCGAATAAAAGTTGTAGATTTTTTTTGTTTCCAATAACTTTAATTGTTACATATACATTTTTGTAGTAATATGTCATACTAAACCTGCCATATTAAAAAATCACATTTTTTTTACAAATTCTAGTGTGTAAAATACAGTGAGCATAAAGTCTTGCCCTAATTATAAAACTTTATTACAGAATAACCGTTTGACATAATTAAAATCTGGCGCTGTTACGTAGGTTATTGTTAGTAGTTTTTGTGACCAATAGATGGCGCTAGTGCTCCTCAACAGTGACGCGGTCTATTAGTTCACGTTAGTTGCTGGCGAAATGGCGTCGAAGCAGGAGAAAGCGCAATGTGTGCTTTGGTTTCACGAAACGAAATCGCCCATCAGTGTTCTGCGTAATTTTCGGGCTTCTTATGGACGCAGCCCTACTGATGTAAAATCAATAAAGCGATGGTATGCAATGTTTAAAGAAACAGGCAGCGCTGGAGATCTTCCTAGAAGTGGCAGGCCTAGTGTGAGTGAAGCAACTGTTGATCGTGTTCGGCAATCGTTTCAATAGAGTCCGTCTAAATCAACTCGTCAAGCATCACGTGAACTTCAAATACCGTAAGCAAGTGTGGTAAAAATTCTTCATAACAGGCTCAGGTTGCATGCTTATAAAGTGTAATACACCACGGGCCGGCCCGTGGTGTAGTGGTCAGCGCAACTGGCTACTATGCCGGGGTCCCGGGTTCGATTCCCGGTCAGGTCTGGCATTTTTTTCATCTGTATATCACCACATAAATCATTACCTACGCACAAGTCCATGGCTTATGTAGGCATCATCACTCAATAAAAAAAAAAAAAAAAAAAAAATGGGCTTTGATAGTGCGTAATTTCCTGGATGAAACATTTCCGGATCGGTAAATTGGAAGGGATAGTCCAACACCCTGCCCACCCCGCTCTCCAGTCATTACTCCCCTTGACTTTTTTTCTGGACTATATCAAGGACAGAGTCTTCGCCACACCAGTTGGTGACGTCGACGAACTGAAGGCTAGGATACAAGCTGCTGTGGGTACTCTGACAGAACACATATTACAAAACACCTGGCGGGAACTGGAATACCACTTCGACATTCACCAAGCTACCAAGGGGGCACACGTTCAAGTTTACTAATGTAAGTAATCTTAAAAAAAAACTAGTAACACTAACCTATGTAACAGCATCAAATTTAAATTATGTCAAACGGTTATTCTGCCATAAATTTTTATAATCAGGGCAAGACTTTATGCTCACCCTGTACAACAAAATCAATAATTGACACTAAGCGTTTTACAAAAAAAAGTTTGAATAAAAGTTGTCGGTTTTTAAATGTTCTACAACTTTGATTATAAAAATGCTCTAAAATGCATAAAAAGGCCATAATCTACAAAAAAAAATTTTTTACCGCCCCTCCCAAGAATTTTAGCAGACATGGAGCATATTCTATTTAGTAGAGCATAAAATAAATTTAATAAATGAAGCGTTTTTTTTTTTAAATTTAGGAGCCACTTTTGAGAAAATCGTACGAATAAACTACAACTTCTGGTTCACCAATTTTGATGAAAATGTTCAAGTTGGGTCCAGTACGTAACTTAAGTTTCAAGTTTTAACTTTGTACTTTATTCCATTTTAGAGATATTTTGTTCACACACAGACCAATCACTAAAAACATGGTTTTTTGGGTCCGACTTTTAGGTTACCTGACCTATGCCTGGATCCCATCATGGTTGGTTGAGAGGGAAACTACTGTACACCAAAATCATTAGATTTTTTTGAGAAAACTTAAATTTTAAAATTATTCCATAAACCTAGACACCTAATGACAAAGAACACAAAAAAATATGACAAAACTTCAACAAGTTTTAAAACATAACACAAAGCATTTTGATCGAAACACACACATAAATTTTTCGTGTAATTTATACTATATTACAGAAAGTCATGCACAATCACCATGAATTAACCAACCAACACCAATTAAATTGATTCCATTAAATTGTAGAAAAATCATACCTGTTGGCTAGAAATTGCTGTCGGATATGGAACTGGTTTGCTTGTATTAGAAACGATAAATCCACCTGGAACATTTTTCCCTGATGGTACCGAAGTAGCTTTAGCTACCGCTGTCGTTTCAGAAGATGTTCTTGCTGTTTGAGCACAAACCGCCATGTGCTGAGGCCAATGGGCTTGCTGTATAAAACCACATAAATATAATTATTTTTTGGTTTTAAAGAAATACAGTTGACTACCGATATTTTTATTTTATAAACAACATTCATAACAATCGAAGTTAGGGAAAATATTAACTATTGGTAATTAATGAAATTTATTCATACGTTATAAGTTCAATAAACGCAAAATTAAGACACTATAACACAGTTGAAAAACCAGAGGCTACGTATGCATCTGAAACACTCTTCCACCTGAATGAGCAATCGAGGACTGAACGACTCCAAAAAAAATCGAAAGAAGAATTGGCAGAACCTGCATCAACAAAAAGTATCAGAAAGATGGACAGTGGAGAATTGTGCCCAACGAAGTTGTTTACAGGGAGCTTGAACCCATTACCGACACCATGCGTAAGAGAAGACTGGGATTCTTTGGTCATATCATGAGGATGCAAGACTCAAGGCTCCTAAAGCAGCTGGTTGAGTACAACCTCAACTCCAAAAACACCACAACAGGATGCAGATGGGTCAGGGAAATAAGAGAGGATCTGAGGGAGATTGGCCTTACTCCGGACGATACAATAGACAAGAAAAAATTAAACAATAAAATCCAAAACAATACACCCGCTTCACACTTATAAGAAGAAAACTAACAACACAAATTTTTTCAACACCAGAAAGAGCACAAAGATCGGAATGTATGAAGAAGTATTGGGAGGACCGCAACGCGCCAACAATCCCATCGAAGAGACTTGGTTAATGGACGGACTAAAGTGATCCTATGCGGTCATAAAAAAGTAAAAAAAAAAAAATTATAAGTATAACTATAACCAACTATGGTGGCATGCGGACCGCACATGTGCAGTAAGTAGCTCCCCCACCACAGTGTCGTAGCCTGATACAGGCTGCCTCTAAAGTAGTACTCACTACTCGCTGTGTTCTGTTCGTGCGGTTATTGTTTTGACATTTGTGTCGCTGTCGAAAGCCGCACGCCGTTGAAATTAGTTGCATGCGCACAAAATACGGGGAAAACTATCTGTGATTCAATTTGGAGTAATAGGCAATAAATTTTTTTCTAAATGACGTACCTACCATACATTTTAACAGGCCCGAAAGAGAGGGACGTCATACCCTCTTTCTGTTATATTTACTATGCTGTGTTTCTTTGTTAAAATTTCATACAACTGATATTGTGCATGTGAAGGTAATTTCTAAAAATTGACGTATGTTTAGTATGAAGTTCACAACTATAAAAAATGATTTAGCTTCATGGAATACTAACAGGAAGGAGACACCAGACACGATGACTTCCCTTCAAAAGTGATTTTTTCAAGCTCGTTTATTATTTCTGTTTCTGCCCAACATATATCAAATTACAGATGAAATTTTATATTTTATAACAAAATAATAAAATATATATTATGTCGTCCTGGAAAAGAAGTTATATTAGCCAATGTGATACGCAAAAAATTCGATGAGATTTAAACGTCTAACTTTGTACGAGCGTATCTTATCTAAATATCTGAGTATAATAATGTTCATAGTGTAATAAAATAAAATTCATTAGGAAGCGAAAGTCATTTTTTCAGAATTTTTTGATGAAAAATGAGCTTGTTAGAGTTTAGTGAACGAAACTGACCGGCAGAATGCCCTACCGTATCGTGTATTGTCACTATTGCGCTTGAACACCATGCACTGATTGAAATGAGTTGAGAGGAACGGCGGATGCAACACATTCTCTCTCTGTCTCGCTACCCTCCCTACATGCCACCGTAATGGGCGAACAGTATACTACAGTATTTATAATTGTTTAACGCTTCCGCGCCGCTCCGCATTTGGTGCTATTGTTAAACAGTGTTAAACAACGGCAATAAGGTAGATTTTTTCAAGAATAAGCTATGGAGTTGAACCCTATTGGCATTTTATGGTTTTATAGATGTTTTATGGCAAGTAGGCTATCCACATATTGAAATTAGCGCACAGCGACCATTTGCTTTGTGAGTTACACGAATGTGGTAAGGATTCATACCAGCGCACGCTACCATGTTTTTTTGTTGTTACTTTTGTACAGTGCTTAGAAAATTCCAGTTTTTTACGGGAAAGCAAGCATTCATGCTAATATAAAGTTAAGATAAGTTACCTGACAAATTTTTCTGTTATATAGGGCTACAAGTTGTTTTAATAAGCATTCCTACCACTAAACATTCTTTGATTCCGATTTCAATAAACATTCCTTGGTAAGTATACTTACCAGGGCTTGACATAAAAAAAAATATCTTACTGTTCTGGCACTAGAAGTACATTATTCAAGTCCCTATAAAACACAATTTAACATTTTACAACATGTATATTTTCCCCCGTAGTACTGCCCTATAAAGGGTTAAAGAGAATAAAGAAATTTAAAAAATTAAGTTTTTTACCTGACATGGATAATTACAATACGCTGTATTCCAACAGCAATAAAATAAAGCTTCCTTTTTACAAAGTGCGCACCACTGCTTCATTTTTGTCTCGTTAATGGCTGACTCCTTTTCAGCTTCGCATTTCATTTTCGTCTCCATTACAAGACGTTGTTTCTCAGCTTCTAAACTCGCTCGCATTTCCATTATTATTAGATCTGAAATTGGAAAATCAATACATGTTACTTTAATACATTCAAAACGAAACATAGTATAGGTATCAGATGAATTAATGTCCCATAGTCGAGCGAGTGAGAGGGAGATATGCGGCATAACTATGCATGCGCTCAAAGGTATTCACCGTTGTAATCCAAATCTGAAAAAATCCTACAGTCGTTATCTTGCTTGTTAGTTTTACTGCATGCATAAATGCTTGCTCACAACAATGAGTTATGTTATTGGAATGGTGTGTATGGCTTGTGCGAGTGAGAGCGTTATGTATTCTCTCACTCCCATGGCTAGGGGACTTTAGTTTGTCTGAATACTATACAATCATACAATGCAGCTAGAGTACATGAATGAAAGAAGAACCCTGTGTTTGAAACCATGTATCTCACCAAGTAAAAAACACAATATAAATACAAATACAGCTCGTTTTAAAGCTTGGTTTTTTGTTATTTTATTCGTATAAATTACGAAACACAGAAGCGAATTAGGCATTTTCTAGCGATTTGGAAACAAAATATGTACCTGTTTTTCAACATTTTTCACTTAGTCCATGTTTCAGAACATGTAGCACGATCAATTTTAAGAGGAAAACATGGCTTTTTAGAGGAGCGTTCCTGCATGTTTTTTTACGTCAGCTAAAATTCTGTACAAAGGGTACAGTTTAGTACTACAACAACATTTGAATTGTGAACTCGTCGTAACTTCCAAAGATCCTTCTAGAAGGAATATTTTCCCGCCGTTCTGAATAGGTGATGAACCCTTGGTGTGCCTGTTCAGTCTTCTTCAACTTCCGTTCTCTCAAATGTGGATCCATCTAATCACGTGACTATCGATTGACCAATTACAATCAATTAATGGTATCTTCGCGCATGTCATTTGGCTTTCTTCTCCACTAGTAGCTCGTGCTTGCCTGCCACCCGCGTGGCTTCACAGTAGTAACGCCTTGGTTATCGTACAAGTCAGACGTGTTTTTGCTCATGTGAACTTGCATTTGTTTATTGTCAGTGTGCAATCGTGTTTGTGCTGTTTGAATGGTGCTAGTTTGATGTTGGCCCTCATATTGTTTATCATACTCAAATGTGTTTTCATTCAAACGTTTAAGTATCTTGTTCATGTCGTATTGGGTATTCTGTCAACGTGCGTTCCGTCCTCGCCATTAACGATTCAAATTGCCGTATCCATTCTATCCTCATAACCTTTGTGACTGTACTAACTAATAACTATTATTTCTACAGTGTATTTGTCATAAAGTTATGTAAATTTTACAAACTAAAACGTTTTATGTTAATATCGATTTGTCAGACTTTTATTTGTGCTATTTGTATACGAGCTACACCAGCAAACGCCTACTGTATCCTGCATTCTACGTACCAGTGCGTCCCGTTTAGAGGTGTCTACAACAACTTAAATTAATCTTTGTACTTTCCAACGAGTAAGTCCATTAAATACTTATTTTTAGCTTTAGTACAGTTGTTCCTTTGTTATTCCACATTGCCTTCCTCTCAACACTTTACGCATCCGCCTAATGCGCGCGCCTAAGACGCATTGTGTCTTTCAACGTACTAGATCTTGCCTGAGCAGGTCATTATTAAATAACGCTAATCACCCCAACTGTATACGCTCTTTATACAATAATTTAATTGGCGTATGCAACAGGTACAAAAATTAAGAGCGTTTTTAAAAAAATTGTTATTTTTGTTCCTGATCGTCATAATGAGTTAGAACAAACACTGTAATGTAACTTGTTACGTCCATCAGAAACGAAAATAACAATTTTTTTTTTTTAAACGCTCTGATTTCTTTGTACTAATCCTTTATCCTTCATACTAAATGGCTGAATTTTAGCAGACATTAATTAGAAAACATGTAGAAACACTGCTCTAAAACACAATATTTTCCTCTTAAAATTAAACATGGACTAAGTGAAAAATGCATTAAAAAAAACAGGTACATATTTTGTTTTCAAATTGCTAGAAAATGTCTAATACATTGTCATGTTTCGTAATTTATACGAATAAAATAAAAAAATAAACCCAGCTTTAAAACGAGCTGTACCTGAAATTTTAATGTATTTTATTTGGTGAGATAAGTGGTTCCAAACACAAGCTTCATCTTTCATTTTATGTATGATAATTTCAATTCTATTGTCCGCTATATTTTGTCCACAAAGGTGTATTGTTCACTTTTGTTTCCCTTGATTGTTGGAGAAATGTAATATAACAACAATTTTTAATCTTTATGTGACTCTCCAGTCAACTTCTACAACTTTTATTTGAGTTAAATGTTTTCTAAAATTAAACTTGCAATATGCGAGGTGTGGCTATTAAAAAATGAGACAGACGTTGTAAAACATTTAATTTTTATTTTATACATAATCACTTATTGTCACCTTCAATATACCCTCCTTCTCTATCCCTACAATGCTCCATGCAAATTTTCCATTGTTGGAAACAGTGCTGGAAGTCATCTTCTGTCAGCTCCTTCAGGACACGTGCCGTTCAAAAATGTTTGAAATGAAGCTCGCAAAAATGTTTGTACTGACACTTTGTACGCGATTGAAAATGACCCAAATTTTTTTGAAACGATAACAACATGTGATGAAACATGGTTTTTTACTTATGATTCGGAAACGAAGCGCCAATGGAAGAGCACTGGAGCACAGAGCACTTGCACTGGAGCACAGAGCACTTGCACTGGAAGAGCCAAACTTCACAGAGAGCCAAAAAAGCTCAAATGAGCAAGTCAAAATTTAAAGCAATGATGATTGTTTTTTTTTATATCCATGGGATTGTGTACCTTCACTGGATTCCTGAAGGTCAAACAATTAATCAATATTACTACCTTGAGGTACTTTCTAAACTACGTCAAAGAGTAAGGAAAAACGCCCCGAAATGTGGAAGGACAAATCATCGGTTCTCCACCAAGACAATGCGCCAGCTCATTCCGCGTTATCTGTCAAGAGGTTCCTAGCCAAGTACAGCATCTCAGTGTTAGAACATCCACCTTATTCACCAGATCTTGCACCATGTGACTTTTACCTGGTTCCTAAGGTGAAATCTGCATTAAAAAGGGACAAGTTTTGAGTCTGTGGAAGCTGTAAAAGAGATAGCGGCACTTGTCCAGAAGGAGCTGACAAAAGATGACTTCCAACACTGTTTCCAACAATGGAAAATTCGCATGGAGCGTTGTAGGGATAGAGGAGTGTATATTGAAGGTGACAATAAGTGATTATGTATAAAATTAAAATTAAATTTTTTACAACGTCAGTCTCGTTATTTAATAGCCACACCTTGTAGATACACAAATGGTTATAGAAAAATTATGCTTCCAAAAGTAAAAACAATCGTAGTCAGCAAGTTCAGTCAGAAGAGGATTACTTTCAACAACTATCCCGACAATTTATAAGGCACTGCGCCATTTTGATATTGCAAGCCCAGTTTTAAAACTTTTTTAACACACATCGTATGTATATATTTACACAAAAATATTTACCGGTGTTATGTTTCAGTTCCGCTAACTCTTGCCGATGTTTCCACTGCAACCTTTCCATTTCTAACTGCAACGTTTTCACTGTAGCTTCGGTGCTTCCATCGGCCGATAAGTCATGTAACATTTCTTCCATTAGCGCCCTGAACTTCTGCGTTAACTGTAAAAAAAATCTGGTGTGAAACACTCACACAACATTCTCTTCCCAATGCAACTAATGAACAATATAACCTAACATTAGTAATAAAACATTAGAAATAAAACAAAAAACTAACCTCAAAAACATAACCTTATTTTAATCATGAGTGAAAGACACAAAATGAAAACTATCTCAGTTTGCCTTAAAAATATTGAAAATCTCTTTTTCACGCTAAACTAGGCTCTGTAGAGAAAAATGCTTTAAATAAAAGTTGTAGATGTTTTAATTTAATATGAATTTGATTATATACACTTTTGTTGTAAAATGCATACTAAGGCCGAAATCTTAAAAAAATTGATTTTTCACAAGTTTTCATGAGAAAAAAACAGAAAATCGCTAATTACCGCTAAACTATGCGTTATACAAAAAAAAGTTTGAAATAAAAGTTGTAGGATTTTAAATTCTCTACAACTTTCATTACATAAATGTTTACGCAAAAGTGCATATTGAAGTCACAATCTTAAAAAAATTATTTTTTTACGAGAAAACACACTCCCAAAGAATTTTAGCAGACAAGGCACCTACCCTATCGAGTAGAGCATTAAAAAATTTAGTAAACCGGGCGATTTTTAAAAAAATCGCAGGACCAGTTTTTCAGAAAATTGCAAAAAAGCGAAAAATTACACGAATAGACTACTACTTCCGGTTGACCGATTTTGATGAAAATGTTTGTGTCGGGTCCGGTAGTAGTATGTAACTTAAGTTTCAAGTTTCAAGCTTGTACAATGTTCCGTTCTTGAGATATTCTGTTCACACACACACACACGCACGCACACACAATACACACAGACAAATCGCTAGAAACACATTTTTTGGGTTCAGCGGGTCTGAAAACATGTAGATCCGGTGAAAACTCGATTTCGAAAAATTGACATAAAAACAATACTTTCCTTTCTATATGTTCATATAGACAAGAGAAAGTAAAAATTAGATGGGCATAATATACACATTTATTCAAAAATAAATCTTTATAATGCATCCTGCAGTTTTAAATATTTCTATTTCATATAATGAATTAATACAATAATTTCACTAACCTTCTTTTTAAACTGCGTTACCTTTATTTTAATTTTTACTTACACGTGTTTCGGTGGATCCACCATCATCAGAGTAAATAACATAAAATTGAAACTAAAAACACTATTTATTAAAAATCTATAGAAGATGATACATCTTCAGTCACTTGTATAAAATTTTATACAAGTGACTGAAGATGTATCATCTTCTATAGATTTTTAATAAATAGTGTTTTTAGTTTCAATTTTATGTTATTTACTCTGATGATGGTGGATCCACCGAAACACGTGTAAGTAAAAATTAAAATAAAGGTAACGCAGTTTAAAAAGAAGGTTAGTGAAATTATTGTATTAATTCATTATATGAAATAGAGATACACATTTATGTAAATAAAGACAAACAATTTGTAATTGTTATTATAAATAATAACAATGTTAGTCATTGTTTATGATATAAACATTATTTATATTTTCAACAACACAAAATGAAATCTGTTATACTAAAAAGAGACTTTCTTTCTTTTCGCATATCCTCAGAACTTCAGAAAACCGATTATTAAGAAAAATTGTAGAAAAATTCATGTGTGCAAAAACAGAAGGAGCTACAATTTCTTGGCTTGAAGAAATCAAAAAAGACAGAACAGAATTAAATCTAACAATTGCTGATGTCAAAGATCGCACACCGGTTTACAAAGAATCAATTAATGACAAAAACAAAATTTTATCAGTAAGAACAATTAAACGAAAAGAACAGGTTTGTTCAGACGAATTGAGAAAAGCAAGATCCGACAGAATGAAGAAGTATTGGCAAGAAAGAAAGGAAAAGGAAATAAACTGCCGAAGAAAAAGAACTAACCAAAGAGACTAAAGTGATCCTTTGTGGTCATAAAAAAAAAAAAAAAAAAAAAAAAAAAAAAGGGTAGTTGAATGACAGCTGGCAGATGACTCGACATAACAACAGCAAGATTGGAAATTTGTGGCGGGACCTGTACCTAACTTAAATTCCAAATTTCAACTTCATACGATATTCTGTCTTGAGATATTTAATTCACACAGACCAATGGGTAAAAAACATTTGTTTTTTGGTTCGAGTATTTCTGCTGAAAACTCGATTAAGATAAAATCAACATGAAAACAATATTTTCGAATCCTGTATTTCATACAGAGCACAAAAAGTTTTAAAAAAAATGTTGCAGTACTTAAGACATAACCATGCTAATGGATATCTTTTTAAACATTTTTTTGGCTTGTAGGGATGACTAGTTTTGATAATTTGAAATCCTTACCACAATATAACAATCACTATTATTATTAATAGAGCACAATCAAATAAGATATTGAATAAATACCTTTTGTGAACAATTATCAAGTTGAACGCTGGTAGGTCCAGTCAATTGAACATCGTTGGGTATGACAGATGACGCAGAGCTGGATGGAGGCGGCTTCGGTTGTAACTGCGGTAACACTCTTGCTTGCGTTGTAGTCGTGTTCCGATATGCGATCGAATTACTAGGCGATGATGGAGGCGACGAAGATGACGGCCGACTACCATTGACAACCGTTGTCGAATTACTCGTGCCCGATTGTAATTTCATCGACATAGTATTACTGATTTTAATTTCATCCGAACTCGATGAAGATGACGGTAATCGCGGGATCGGTATTTTATTAACAGTTTTCGTTAATTGTTCGACAGGTGTTATTCTAATATCTTTTTTACTATAACTTTTGATCGTTTTTATATTCGACGATTGAATCGGTTTCGAAAATGTTTTCCTAGCCGTCGGTTTTAATCGGATTTCATTGTTCGTCGATTCATCCGAATCACTTTCGACACATTCCATTTCCAAACTTGTCGGTAATTCTTTATTACTATTCCGTTCATCCGACGTATGATTGATCACTGTTAGACTTACATCCCGACTTAACGAAACACTAGGTCTTGTGTCTTTATTAACTTTAGTTATTTGTTTCCTAGGTTCATCATCGCTGACTAACGTAATTGTCACATTTGGATCTTCACTATTACTACTATCTTTACGTCGAAATCGTCCACTCACTTCATCGAGAACTTCATCGATCGTTGAAACTTCATTAACTTTACGAAATGATTCTTGTTCTTCACAGATCCTTTTTAATTCTTCAACTGCATCTTCGGACGACGATGTATTCGAACGGCTTCGAATTTTTACCGGCTTACTTTTTCTACGACTTAATAGTACAGATTTTTCGAGATTATTTCCGGTATCATCTTCATTTGCACTACTACGACCCGATTGATCGACCGGATTTTTCGAAATCGATCCCGATTCGGAATCGGCTGAATTACGTCGTGATACTCCAGTCGAACCTTTCTGGTGTTCGTTTTCAGAACTTTCATCGATCAAAAGCGGCGATTCATCCGAAGAATCCAACATTACTTTATCGAGTAAGTTCGATGAACTCTTAGCCTCTTTATCACAAATCTTTTCAACTACAGCTGAAGATGATTCCGTTGATTTATCATTTAAATCAATAATTTCTGGCATCACTTGAACTGTAATTTCTGCAATAGATTCATTATTCGAACAATTATTATCCGATTCAACATCATCAACAGTTCGTTTTGTTTTATCAGTTTTATCACTATCTACAGCAACATCTTTACTACTTCCCTCCACTATTTCATCATCGCTTACTACTTCACGTTTGATTTGATCTTTGCTGATAAAATCTTTTTCGTTATTATCCTTTTTTGAATTATCAGAACATTCTTCATTTGTTTCCCTCACTTTTTCATTACTGTCGCCATTTTTCGATGACTGCGATTCATTATTCGCTTCTTTTTCTGTTAATTGTTTTTCACTAATATCACCACTTACTTTATCATTATCGCTTGTATTGCTTGTTGTGTTTGAAATAGAATTATCGTTCAAATTCTTTGCGATCATTAGAGATTCTTTCGTTCCATCGCTATTTGTATTACGTTTATTGTTATCACAATCCTTGGAAGAACTAATGTTATTTATTAAATCACTATTTTTATCACTATCGGTACCGATTTGAAACAAATTATCCGAATTTTTACGATTGATTTTCGAAGGTATTGCACACAATTCGTTGTTTTTACTTTTACCGATCACATCTTCACATAAAACACTTAATTGCAGTTTTTTAGAATTATCCGTAGCGTCACCACCACCTCCATCATAAATCGCAGATGAGTGTCTTTTCACTTTCAACCCGCGAGATATCGAATTTGGTTCAGACTGTGATGATGATTTGGCATCTGTTTTTCCCGTATCGTCACTACTATCTTTATTTTCAGTAGAACTTGTCATCGTAGTTCCCAATGCTGGTTTATCACTGTCAATTTTCACTTCGTTACCTACATTTTTATTGTCTTTTGATTGCTTTTTATTCATCGCTTTCGAATCCATTTCAATCTTGACCTGCAAAAAAAGACAGATTATTAGGAAATTTGAGAGTTTTAACACTGGTGAATGGGGGTGTTGATGTGTAAGATATCTACAATCTGTATCATATAATGTATGAAATGATTTAAGGGAATTCTCTTGGCTAGTGGTTACAGGAGTACAAATACAAGCTAGTGCTTGCTGGAGCTAATTTTTATTTCCTGAACTTTGAATTGGCGTGGTAAGTTTTTTAATCTTAACACACGCCCACATCTCATCAGTAGCAACAAAAAAATTATATTCTGTAAAAAAAAGAAGAAAACCTGAAACCCAGTTGGTCTAGGTGGTTATACGTAGGCAGGTTTTCCCTAACAGCATATTCTCTCGAGTAGTTTACTAACTGTTCCTATTTGCAGGATCTACTAAAGTGTAGGAGATGGTTCCTGCAGAACTAGGTAATTAATGCCAGTGCTCTGAAGACATATGCAAGTTATGTAGTTGTATTGCTGTTACTTAATAAATCATGTCTTCCGTTGGTTAAACCGTAAAACCGTAAGACAAATCTTGAGAATGGGAGTATACAAAGCATACCAGAGAGAGCTGAAAAAGAAAAACCGCAGTGAGAGGGTAAGAAGTGGGTCATTAACCGTTTTAGTGCCAAACGTCACTGTAAGTGACGATCCGTATTTCATTGCTTGCTACTCTACGGTAGTACTAAAATACATAATTAATTAAGTAAATAATCGATTAATAAAATCAGTTAATCCTACAAAAAGACAAAAATCATGATCAGAGATCCACTCTGCATAAGCTGAGTAATGGTTAACAGACACCAACTAGAACTTGAGGAAAAATATAAATATCTAGGAGAAATCAAAACCAAGTGTCTCAATGAAAGACCCAAATGGGAAGAAAAAATTGATACACTCAAGAAATCTCTGATAACCACTCAAAACATCTACAATAAGAAATGTCTGTCAACCAAAGCTAAACTAAGACACTACCAAACAGTGGTTCTCCCAGGAATCCACTATTCTAGCGAAACGTTATTCGGGCCATATCGCTTAGGAGACACCGATAAAATTGAGAAAATAGAAAGAAAAATACTTAGGAAGTGCATGAACAGACGGCACATGGTGGAGGGACAGTGGCAGTTAATCCCAAACAAAGAAATCTACAAACTAATCCCCCCCACTAACAAATAACTTTAGAAAGAAAAGAATATCATTCCTAAGACACATACTCAGAGCCGAAAAGTCCAGACTTGTGAACCGGCTGATCAACCATTTTTGGAATAAGGTGTCGAGACCTAGATGGCTGAAGGATATAATACAGCGGGATATGGAGGAACTTGGAAACACTAAACAAGACTTGCTAACGAAATCAGATAAGTTTAACAGACTAATCAAGACTAATATGGTAACATTCGAACCAAAAACCAGAAGAGTGTACAACAGGGTGTTTACCGACGAAGACCGGAAACAGTGATCAGAACGTTTTAAGAAAATGTGGGTCAAACGAAAGGAAGCCATGCTTAGAGCGTGCTTTGCAAAGAAACCCAACACTAGAACAGGCCTAAACTTGAACTAGAGTGATCCTATGAGGTCTCAAAAGTAAAAAAACAGTTAATCGGATAATACATCTACGTATAGACATATCAACTGGCCGGCCCGTTGGCGTAGTGGTTAGCACAACTGGCTTTACGCCGAGGTCCTGGGTCCGATTCCCAGTCAGGTCTGGCATTTTTTCATCACTCATATATCATATAATCATCGTTCTCCATCACCTGCATTAGCAGAAATTGCAAAACACCCAAATGTAAAACCAAAAAAAAGAAGAAAAAATATATATCGACTTCGGTATACACCAAGATTTTACCGTCATGTTAACTCTACGTACATTCCGTTTGGGGTGAAGTAAAGCTGTCATAAATGGTGATTTATGAAATTTATATAGGTTTTAATTTGTTTAATTTAAAACAGTTTTGATAGTGTTCTGAAGTTATTTTAAAATTCTGAATGCGCCATGAATGAGTAGTTTTTCAGGTTACTTTTGCTTTGTTAGTTTTTCTTACTGACATTAAACTTAACATAATTTTCTCTAAAGTTACCTATATGAAACCATTAAATATACATTCAACTTAGAATTTCCAGACCTTTATCGTGAACTAATTGAAAATAAAATTAAACTATAACTAATATCCTTTCTTTGAAGCGAAACTGAAATTTTGTTAATGGTTTTTTCAAATTCCCAAATTTTGACTAGACCTGTAGCACCGTAATTGAGTAAATGGAAATGTCATTCTCAAAATTTCAATTTTTGGTTTTTTATGTTTTTCAATAGTTTAGGCCTAGATCTACCAGAAAAACATTAAATTACGCCAAAAAAATTAAAAATTAAATAACAACTAACACGAGGAGAAACCCGACACCTATAGTGTGTAAAATTTCATTTCCCTATCTTTTACCAATCCTATGAAAAATGTATAGGTCCCTTTATTTCGCGTAACGCCACGTCGTCAATTTTCATCGTACAAACATGCAAGATACATTAAAATGAAAGAAGAGAAAATTCATTTATCTAATAAAACTAAACCCGATAGAAAATAATGAATAGTTGCAGAGATAATTGAGTTTAAAGATTGATGATGATGAATGAGTGATATTGTGCTTTCCGGTTAGTAAGGGTTAACGGCACCGTGATTCAAAGCTGTTTAATAAACTGATGTACTAATTAAGTTATCAATAACCTTTTCATCTAATAACACCACTTTCAAGTTTAACCTTTTTAAATCAGCAAGACTAACAAGCAATAATAAAAGTTCAAACATCATAACATGCTCTCGAATAAATTCCTTTATCTCATTTCATTACTGATGAAAAATTTCCAGGTGCTTTATAAATAATACATATGCTTCTTCTGGATATAAAATCATGAAAATCGCTTGGCATTTGAGCTAGCGAAATATTGTCACGCGGAAAATTTGTGTTCACTTTATATTTTTTACTGCAACAGGCTGAAATTTCAGTTTAGCATAAATTTATACATATGTTTTGTAGAAAACAGTTTCGTGAAAAAACCATATTTTTTATTACAATATTGGGTAAAGATTGGGCGAGTTAAAGCAGTTTGAAAGTTGTGTAGCATTATTTGAAGAGTACGCAATGCAGTCGCGGGCGACGTAAAAATGCCTATCTATCCTTTCCAATACCAATTGACACATAAATATACTAACGGGTGTTTTTTTTAGAGGTATAGAACTTTAAAATGAAATAAAACACAGAATAATTGAACAATTGACGTGGAATTGGTTTTATTTTAAAGATAATAATTCGCCATTTTTATTTAAAAATAATTTCCGGCATGTGACCACCGCGGCTGGCTCGGATGTAGTCCGATCGAGACGTCCAATATGTGACCACTTTTTGCAGCATTTGGGGCCATATATTGGTAATAACGCGGCGAATATTGCCTTCCAAGTCGTCAATTGTCTGTGGCTTATAGGCATAGACTAGCGACTTCACATACCCCACAGAAAATAGTCCAGCGGTGTTAGATTGCACGACCTTGGAGGTCAATTTACAGGTCCAGAACGTGAAATTATGCGTTCACCAAACGTTTCCTTCAGTAAATCGAATGTGGCACGCGCTGTGTGACATGTTGCACCATCTTGTTGAAACCACAGCTTTCCAATATTAAGGCGATTCAATTCAGGAACAAAAAAGTCATTGATCATGGCTCTGTTAGCAGTTACCATTGACTGTAACATTCTGCTTGTTAGCGCCAGTCTTACCGGGGTTAATTCAAACTGTTTTCCCCGCTAATCACAATTTGTTCCTGCCTCTGTTTCCGCGTGACATCATTAAGTCACGTCATCCGTATCCCCTCTCCCTTATGTATATCCGGCTTCTTCCTTAACACACTCTTGTCTTAGCTGCCGTAATGTATGGTTGCGTTCTTGTCTCTTGCGCTTAGCGTGTGGCGTGGGTTGGTGATGCCCTGCCAATCTCTTCGTTTACAATCAGTTCGTTTCGTTTCTCGTTGGTTTTCTACAAACCTAAACTGTTCGTTATTCTATGCTTAATGTGAACTTTATGCAATTGCTCATGTGTTTTTTATTGTAAACTGTCGTAGTGTGTTCATTGCAATGTTACCAGTGTGCTTCCACGTGCTTATCTACAAGTTTCAAGTTGTTAATGGATTCCAGGTAAGAACGTTTTTCCATTATTACGGTTAGTTATTCAATAGTGTGTCTCCCTATGTTTTTTCCCTACCAGTTATGTCCGTTACCTTTCGTTATTTTATTCCTCCTGTTACTAATTCATTTTGTTTATTCTTTAAATCGTTTTTGCTGTGGTCGGCAGCCGCTTAAAACTGACCTGGTCCTCCGAATTAAGTCAATTAATCGTCTACTAATTGGTATAAAATTATTCAGTTTAAATTCGTTTCATTGTCTTTTATCCAGCGTCTTACAAGCGCTAACACTGCTCGGCATCATTTTTGAAGAAGTAAGGACCAATGACTCCACCAGCCCATAAAGCACACCAAACAGTCACTTTTTCTGGATGTAAAGGCTTCTCAGCAATATATCGAGGATTACCTTCACTCCAAATGCAGCAGTTTAGTTTATTTACGTAGCCATTCAACCAAAAATGGGCTTCATCACTGAACAAAATTTGCATGTGAAAATCGGGATAAACAGCGATAAGTTTCACGAACCGAACCATGATTTTCAAAATGAATCTGCACAATTTGCAAGGGTTGTTCAGGCGTCAGTCATTATATAATGTATAATTATAAAATGGCAAACCAAACTGAACATAAATTACAAAAAGTTTTCAAAATGGCCGCCATGGAAATCAGTACTGCCAACTTAAAGTTCTATACCTCTAAAAAAACACCCTTTAAAAGCACACACATTCATAAAATAAGAGTAGTAAAATGTGTTTGTAGATGTTTGAACGCCCAAGGATAAAATAGGCGAAGAAAGAAATATCTTCAATCACAAAATCCGGTTGTTTGTTTAGGTCATCAGCCAAAAGGCTAGTTTGAACCTGCAGAGCTTATATTAAGTAAAACGAGGAGTGAGGTGGTTTACCATTGCCTTCCACACTGAGTGGAAAAGTACGCTTATCAGGATGCCGGGCCCTCTGAAAAGCACATATTTTCCACTCTGCAAATGACACCTACATTTCATTCACCACAGGGTCTGGCTGTATAATGAAATTCATTGCTTTCAGAGGAGATAACTCTGATTCAAATTAACAGTAACATAATTAATTAATATTAATATTAATATTAATTAATATTAGTAATTATCAGTAACAGTTCACTGGTAGATGCTCTTGAAGTAAATACACATGTTAACATAGAGTCCGTAGTGCAGTTCTTGAATCAAATGTTATTAACAGTTAATGGGAAAAAGTGTCAGTACTTGCAGTTCAAAAATAAACATAACGTTAAAGAAAGTAGAGAAGTGGATGTATTTATTCATAATAATAGTTTAGAGCATGTAGAAACAGTGAAGTTCCTGGGCGTATCTCTAGATAGATCTTTGTCTTGGGACTTCTATACCAATCAAGTTTGTAGTAAAATATCATCTGGGGTATTTGCACTAAAACAAATCGCCAGATTAAATGATAAAAAATTACTAATGGCAGCTTATTATGGCCTCATTCTGTCTCATATCCGGTATGGTATTTTAGTATGGGGTAATTCTAGCATGGGTAATATGAATAGGGTTTTTAAAATTCAAAAGAAAGCTATTAGGTGTATGGTGGGAGCTAACCAGCTAACCTCATGCAGGCCACTATTTAAGGAGCTTAAATTGCTTACAGTTCCCTGTCTCTACATTTTTGAGGTGATTATGTATGTTAGGCAAAATAATTTTATGCAGAATTTCAATGTTCACAATCATAACACGAGAAACAGGAATGATTATTATGTGGCTAATCACTCCACAAAATTGTTTGAACAAAAACCTACTTATGCAGGGAGAAAATTCATAAATAAATTACCCCAATCTTTAAAGTGTTGTGAGGATTTGAATTCCTATAAAAAAAATTTAAAAAATTACTTGATCGGTGAAACTTTTTATAGCGTACAAGAATTTCTTTCTTGATAGTAGTGATACATAGTGTGTTTCTTATATGTATTTCAGGTGTTACATCTGACGGCATGTCCTATACTCCTCCTGGAGTCTCCAGGGCGTAAAAAAAAAAAAAAAAAAAAAAAAAAAAGATTCGTGTCTTTTACACCTCTACTTCTTCTGTTCTTAAATGATTCAGTCAATTAATTGGCTGACAACGTGATAAGAAACAGAACTATTTATTTTAGCCCTGCAACGAACAGATTGAGTGTAAATAATTTGACACTCCACCTGTCTGTTATGGGCATAAAATCCGATTACCACAGGCTAAAGGTTGAATGTAAAAGGGATGATCTTGCTTTATTTCATACTAGAGAGAAACATATAGCACTGCAGTTGTACCAACTCAAAATATGAAATATTTAAAAAGTTGCTGTCGTGAACATAGTCGAAGCCATCAAACAGGTTCTCCACTTTGCTCTTTCATTGTTCTGTTATACGTACACTAGATGCATCAAATGAAAGAGCATTTCAAGGCGAGTAATTTAATATATTTATAGTGGGCATTATAGATTTATAAATATGCAAGTTATACTGCGATAAATACAGTAAGTACTGGACCGCTACATTCAGCTCCTAATTTCAAAGGGTTAAAAAAGAATTAAATAAAAAATTTACCCTTACCGAAATTTTATCACTATGCTCACTTCCCTCGGTCTTTCTGATAGAAGTAACTGAACGTGAATATCGCTTACTCGGAAAATTAACTCCAGTGGCGACAAACTGTAAAATAAACAACGCAAAAACATTAACAATTTCATAATATTATTCTCTGTTTAATGAAAGAAAATACGTGAGTTTAGACAGCATCTCTTTAGTAAGTAATCGTAGAAACTTGAGCCAGATATCAAAAAAGATTTTGTTCTTATGGCAAGGTGTTTTTTTTTTAAATTACACCTCAGCGATGTTTATGTAGACAAAGAAACCATGGAAAACACATTTTCCAGCCTATTTTTCGTTAAAACACTTTCTAGCTTCGGTAACTTCGGTAATAAAATTTTCTAAACTATGCAGTTTAAGTATGTTAAAAATTCTGGTGTGAAATACTCACACAACTTTCTCTTGCCAATGCAAATAATTAACAAAATAACCTAACATTAGTAGTAGAACATTAGAAATAAACACAAAAACTAACCTCATTAAACATTACCTAATTTTAATCATGAGTGAAAGACGCAAAATGAAAATCAACCTGTCTGGCTTAAAAATACGGAAAAACACTCTCTCACGCTAAACTAAAGCAGGTTCATAAGAGAAAAATGCTCTAAATAAAAGTTGTAGATGTTTTAATTTCCTATAAATTTTAATATATACACTTTTGTCGTAAAATGCATACTAAGGCTGAAATATTTAAAAAAAATTTTTTTTTTTACACATTTTTGTGGAAAAAAACAGAAAATCGCTAATTACCGCTAAACTAAGCTTATACAAAAATGTTTGGAATGGAAGTTGTAGGATTTTAAATTCTCTACAACTTTTATTCCAGTATATATATTTTTGCACTAAAATGCATAATAAAGCTGTAATCTTATAAAAACAATTTTTTTACGTGAAAAGAGCCTCCCCAAGAATTCCAGCAGACATGGCACTTACCCCATCTTGTAGAACATGAAAAATTTAGTAAATGAGGCAATTTTTTTAAAAATTGTAAGAGCAGTTTTAGAGAAAATCGCAAAAAAGTGAAAAATGACACGAATAAACTACTACTTACGGTTGACAGATTTTGATGAAAATGTTTGTGTCGGGTCCGGTAGTAGTATCTAACTTAAGTTTCAAGCTTCAAGTACGTACAATGTTCCGTTCTTGAAATATTCTGTTCACACATACACACACGCACGCACGCGTGCACACACACACACACACACACACACACACACACTCACGCACGCACGCACGCACGCACGCACGCACGCACGCACGCACGCACGCACACACACACACACACACACACACACAGACCTATCGCTATAAACATGTTTTTTGGGTTCAGGTGGTCTGAAAACGTATAGATCTGGTGAAAACTCAATTTTGAAATCGGGAAGCAAACAATACTTTCCTTCCTATATATTCACATAGACAAGAGAAAGTAATAAACATACCATAGGAAATCATTATCGCTATATAAAAACAAACTTCTTTTTTTATAATTTGGATTACTCGAAGGTTCAGAAAAATGTACTGTATTTTTATTGAATTTAATTTTATATCTATTTAATTTAATTAAAATATATTAATTGTTAAATTGATTATAATAAACTTTACTAAAACCATAATAAAATTTGTAGAATAAAAATTACGAGGCGTATTTTTAAAGTAAGTACCGTTTGAAAATAAAAAAAAAATAAAAGGAAATTTGCAAAAACTAATTTTATTTTCAGAATCTACATACTTTTATCTATTTTTCTACATAGTTTCCAAGTTTTTGTAAACACTTATCATATCGCACAACTAAATTTTGGAAACCTTCTTCATAAAAACTTGCCGCCTGCTGTGATAACCAAGAATTCACGGCCGTTTTCAATTCGTCGTCATCTTCATAACGGCTGCCGCCCAAGTGATGTTTCAGATGACGGAAGAGATGAAAGTTGCTCGGCGCAAGGTCAGGGTTGTAGGGTGGGTGGTCCAAAACTTCCCAGCCAAAAGAGTCCAATGCAGCTCGGGTCTGAGCGGCAGTGTGAGGGCTTGCATTATCGTGCAGAAACAAAATTCCTTTTGTGAGCATGCCACGTCTCTTTTTTGAATTGCTCTGCGCAGCTTCCTCAGGATTTGGCAGTAGGCTTCTGCATTTATTGTTGTTCCTCGTTCCATTAAGTCGACCAGCAAAACACCATGCCTATCCCAAAACACGGACGCCATGATCTTGCGCTGTGACAAAGTCTGTTAGGCTTTGACCTTTACGGGAGAGTGCGTGTCTCCATTCCATGCTTTGTTGTTTCGATTCGGGAGTGAAATGCGAAATCCACGTTTCGCATGTTTCATCTGGAACATCACTTGGGCGGCAGCAGTTATGACGATGACGACGAATTGAAAACGGCCGTGAATTCTTGGTTATCACAGCAGGCGGCAAGTTTTTATGAAGAAGGTTTCCAAAATTTAGTTGTGCGATATGATAAGTGTTTACAAAAACTTGGAAACTATGTAGAAAAATAGATAAAAGTATGTAGATTCCGAAAATAAAATTAGTTTTTGCAAATTTCCTTTTATTTTTTTTTTATTTTCAAACGGTACTTACTTTAAAAATACGCCTCGTACATTAAAAACAGAACAACTTACCCCTGGTAACAATAGTCGTAATTGTTCATCTTCACTTTCAGGCTCAAAAGGAGTTTTAAATGGAGCGTACTCAAATCTACCGAATCTGTCTTTAAGTTTTTTAATATGATGCTCCACTTCCTAAAAATAAAGAAACTTCATTTAGACTTATGACGACTATTTACTAACACATTAATTAAGTACAATGCTATTCACTACTGTAAATTACAAATAAATTACTTAATGAGATAAATTACAGATATGTTACGTCGGGTCATTTGAAAAGTAAACAAACCACCTCCGCTGCCAAATCAATAGCTATGTCCACACACGTACGATGTCGCACGCGCTTAGAGGCATGCCATTTCACCTGTCCGCACTCGTTTGAAGAGCTTTATCTAAAAAAAACAAGCATAACGAATATTTTTGAACACTTCACTAAATTAAAACCAGTTCTCTCCTGCATTGATTGTTTTGGCTTAGATTATTTTATTTTGAAACTAGTTGGAGAGGCAGCAATTTACGCATAAAGAGTACTCAGATTTGAGCCAGTTTTCCGTTAATGTGGTTTTTGAACATCCGTTACTCCACCCAGGCTTTTCATAAAAAATCGGTGTTTAAATATGTTGAAGATCAGAGTTTCTCTATATGAACATTTAAAAATGGAAGTCTGATGTTCCATTTTTAAATGCCACCAATTTTTTTTAAAAAACCGTGTATTTTGGCTTCATGTAAAGAAAGGGAAATGATTTTTGGACTGGACCATGCATTTTTACAGCAGTATTGTGCCATGTGTCGTATTTTGCATTTGTAAATAGAAATAGATATGTGGTGTTAATAGAAATTTTATTAGCCTCTAAACTTCTTGAGAGAAAACTGAGCTCTACAGCAATATCCGCTAGTCCTTTAGAAAAACAAACTTCTGTGTTTTTCTTGTTGCAGCTCATTCCGTAGCTCATTTTGAATTATTTAAAAATGTTTTTATTAAAAAAAATAAACGCTTTGCTTGACATAATACTGTTGTGAAAATGCATGGTTCAGTCCAAAAATCATGTCCCTACCTTTACGTGGAGCCAAAAAAGCACTTTTTTAAAAAATGGCTGGCATATTAAAACGGAACATGAGATTTAACTTTTAAAATATTCATAGAAAAAAACTCTGATCTTCAAAGTATGTAAACGCCAATTTTTATGAAAGCCTGGATGGAGTAACAGATGTTTAAAACCACATTAATGGAAAACCGGCTAAAAACTGAGTACTTTTATGCATAAATTGCTAGGTCTCCCACTAGTTTCTAAATAAAATAATCTAAGTCAAACCAATCAACGCAGGAAAGAATAGGTTTTAATTTAGTGTAGTGTTCAAAAATATTCGTAATTTTTTTTTTGAGATAGAGCTCTTCAAAGAAGTGCGGGAAGGTGGTATGCCTCTTAAGCGCATGCGATGTAGCATGTGACATCGCAAGTTGAAAAAGAAAGCGCACGAGTGTAGACATACATATTCATCTTCCACTCACCTTGCACCAGTCTGGTGATAATGGCAAGCCGAAACAATCGTGTATTGATTATCTGTAAGTCTTTAAAATGTGTGAAAAAATTAACGATCTCACCAAGTGAGAGGTCCGTTGTGTAATATCCTTTTTGAACGGTAAATGAGTGCGAACTATCAAAATTTACAGTCAAATAACAGAGGTTTATGGTAATTTAATGAATGAAGCTTCAGTTCAAAAATGGTGCAGTAAGTTTTTTGCGGACTGTTGTCTAGCAGCATTGTGCTTCTGCACAATAACGCATGACCAATTCAGGGGTAGAGAGGGAGGGGATTGGAGAGAGGGTCGGAGGGGGATTGGAGAGGGTGGGAGGGAAAGAGAGGAGAGGGGAGGGAGAGATAGCGGGAGAGTGAGAGAGGACTGGATACTCAAAGAGTGAACTTTCTATAGTTTTGGTCTAAAACCAGATGTAACGTTTATAATTCAATATTCAAGCTAATTATTATATTCATAATTAAAAGGATACCTCATCAAAGCTCAAAGTGTTTTTTTCATTAAATATCAAATATTAATCAATTTAACAACTTACTTATACTGTTTTCAGAATTTTTATATGTAACAAAAGTCTCACTGAAATGATAGTTACAAGCTGATCAAACTTAAACAAAGTTTTTTTTACTTACCATAATACATTCATCCAGATTATTCTTCTTCTTATTTTTCGATGGATTAGGAGAATTACGACTGTACAAGTACACACTACCGACTGGTACCCAAGCTCTAAAAACGACAAAAGAAAAAAGTAAAACGCAATCAATAACAAATTCTATCAGAGGAAAGCGCAAGTAAATTAATGTAGTATTTAAACAGTACATAGATTATTCTGAACCCAAACTTTTATTCAGACCAATTAAAATAAAGTTGGTGTACCACAGGGTTCAATTTTAGGACCAATTATATTCTTGTTTAATCTTTTGATGGGTATGTTTTTCAACCCAGTTTTATTCTCCTTTATATCAACATTCCATCCCCAAAACTACGTACTGCATTATTCATTTATCCCAAAGACGCTTACCACTAAAACTAGACCAGTTCTGCTCATAATTACAATATAAGCAATGAAATGAAATATTCAAAATAAAACAAATACAGTCGAACCTCGATATAATGAAATCAAGAAAATTTTTTGTGAAATCGAGGTGTTCATTATATCAAGGTAACAAGAAATCACACCTAAATTTTTTTACTTTCTCTTGCCTATATGAATGTATAGGAAGGAAAGTATTGTTTTCATGTAGATTTTTCAAAATAGAGTTTTTATCGGATATACACGTTTTCAGACTTCCTCAACCCAAAAAAAAACATGTTTTTAGCAATTGGTCTGTGTGTGAACAAAATATCTCAAGAACATAATGTCGTACTAAAGTTGAAACTTGAAACTTAAGTTACATACCACTAGAGGACCCGACATGAACATTTTCATCTAAATCTGTCAACTGGAAGTAGTAGTTTATTCGTGCTATTTTTCCCTTTTTTGTGATTTAGTCAAAAACTGTTCTTACAATTTTTTTAAAATCGCCATATTTACTACATTTTGTATGTTCTACACGAAGGTAGGTGCCATGTCTGCTGAAATTCTAGGGGAGGCTGTGTGCTCTTGTAAAAAAAAATGTTTTTTTGCACCATTAATGTGCATTTTAGCACAAAATTGTCTATAATAAAAGTTGTTGAAAATTTACAAACCTACAATTTATATTTCAAATATTTTTTTGTATAATGCTTAGTTAAGCCATAATTAGTAATTTTCTGGTTTTTTTCATGAAAATCTTTAAAAAATAAATAGATTTTTTTAAGATTTCGGCCTTAGTATGCATTTTACGACAAAAGGGTATATAATCAAATTTATAGGGAATTAAAAAATCTACAAATTTTATTTTAAGCACTTTCTCTACAGAGCCTAGTTTAGTGTGAAAGACCGATTTTCCGTATTATTAAGCCAAACTGAAATTGATTTTCATTTTGCATCATTCACTCACAATAAAAATCAGGTTATGTTTACCGAGATTAATTTTTTTGTTTATTTCTAATGTTTTAATACTAAGGTATTTTATATTGGTCATTATTTGGACTGGCAAGAGAAATTTGTGTGAGAGTTTCACACCAGATTTTTTAAATTATTATTACTATTAAAAAAAAGAATTTTAGCTTTAATTTCATATATTACTTGTCATAGGTTACAGAGGAAAACAAAATAGTTAAATTTGACTTTAAAATGTGGCTAAAAACATAAGTTTTACTCTGTAACTTACCAAATACGGAGGTTATCCTTTCGTATGCGCTCTGTCGATCTAAAATTCTCACTCCCAAGAAATTTATTTTTAGAAATGACAGGAAACATTCACACTACAAATAAGTTGATTTTGTTTCGAAAATATCGCTGTAACAGGATTTTATTTATTGCCCAGAATCATGAATATGACATTAGACGTGGCAATATTGGACGGTACAGGGGGAGGAAGCATGTTGTTTGCTGATGATACTTCAGTAATCAGTAACAGTTTACTGGTAGATGCTCTTGAAGTAAATACACATTTTAACATAGAGTCTGTAGTACAGTTCTTGAATCAAATGTTATTAACAGTTAATGGGAAAAAGTGTCAGTACTTGCTGTTTAAAAATAAACATAATGTTAAAGAAAGTAGAGAAGTGGATGTATTTATTCTTAATAATAGTTTAGAGCATTTAGAAACAGTGAAGTTCCTGGGCGTATCTCTAGATAGATCTTTGTCTTGGGACTTCTATATCAATCAAGTTTGTAGTAAAATATCATCTGGGGTATTTGCACTAAAACAAATTGCCAGATTAAATGATAAAAAATTACTAATGGCAGCTTATCATGGCCTCATTCTGTCTCATATCCGTTATGGTATTTTAGTATGGGGTAATTCTAGCATAGGTAATTTTGAATAGGGTTTTTAAAATTCAAAAGAAAGCTATTAGGTGTACGGTGGAGCTAACCAGCTAACCTCATGCAGGCCACTATTTAAGGAGCTTAAATTGCTTACAGTTCCCTCCCTCTACATTTTTAAGGTGATTATGTATTATGTTAGGCAAAATAATTTAATGCAGAATTTCAATGTTCACAATCATAACACGAGAAACAGGAATGACTATTATGTGGCTAATCACTCCACAAAATTGTTTGAACAAAAACCTACTTATGCAGGGAGAAAATTCATGAATAAATTACCCCAATCTTTAAAGTGTTGTGAGGATTTGAATTCCTTTAAAAAAAATCAGAAAAGTTACTTGATCAGTGAAACTTTTTATAGCGTACAAGAATTTCTTTCTTGATAGTAGTGATACGTTGTGTGATTCTTATATGTATTTCAGGTGTTATATCTGACGACATGTCCTATACTCCTCCTGGAGTCTCCAGGGCGCAAAAAAAAAAAAAAAAGAAAAAAAAGCAGTCTGTATATGTAGTCACCGTTGGACCATATTCATGCAGGCTGCTCTAATAATTATTAATTATAACAAATAATAATTTAATTTTAGATTACCTATCGTGCGCCCCAAAGAATCTGACATCGACATGATTATCATTGTTCGTGCGCATTGCTTTTGCAGGCCAAAATGGAAATCCTTTTAGTTTCGCCCAAACGATCAGATGCGGCCGCCTCTGAAAAAGGAGAGATTAAATTGATGATAGCATTAATACTGATTATATCATATTTAGTTTATTATATATTTATATTTAGTTTATCATATATTATAACGGGTGATTCAAAAAGAGCACCGGTTTTTAAACGGCTGGTAAATTTTTGTTTATCGGTTGGCAACATTGTTAGACCTCATTTCTATTTCGGAGAACATTCCGATTGACGATTCAGTTGTAGTTTCTCTTGTTCGCAGTGTAGTACTCTCGCAGTCTGTGTCTAACCATGGAGAAGTTTACTATTGCACAACGAGTGTTAATCGTCAAAACATTTTACCAGAGTGGAGAGAGTTATGCGGCTACTGTCAGGCGACTTCGCGGTACTCTAGGACGTAATGAAGCACCGAATGAATCAACAGTTCGCAGGCTCATGAAAAAGTTTTTTGAGACGGGTTCAACAGTCGACCTTAAAAGTTCTGGACGTCGTCGTTCTGGCCGAACTGAGCAGAACGTTGCGTTGGTTCGTGACAGTGTGGCTGTTAGCCCAGCAAAATCGATACGTCGCCGTTCTCAACAATTGGGTTTACGATGTTCTTCTGTACGGAGAATTCTTCGGTACGATCTCCAATATCACCCGTATAAAATTCAGTTTCTGCACGAGAAACAATGTTGTTGCTCCGTGAACGGTTCCAGGATCGCATCATTTCTCGTAATTCCGACCATCAATGGCCACCAAGGTCGTGTGACTTGACGCCTTGTGACTTTCATCTTTGGGGTCATCTGAAGTCATTGGTGTATGCCAATAAACCCCGAAACATCAATGACTTGAAGGAGGAAATTCGACGGGTTATCGGGCAAATGGAAGTCGAAACTTATCGTGCAGTAATATCCAATTTCATGGACAGAGTTGATGCGTGCCAGCGCAGTAGAGGAGGACACATGCATGACATCATTTTTCATACATGAAATCAGAAGGTAAGATGAACTTGTTGATGTATTTATTTTCAGTTTTTCAATCAAATAAATCTCTTAATTTGATATATCAAAACCGGCGCTCTTTTTGAATCACCCTATATTTATTTGCCCATATCTGACAGGTGGAGTGTCAAATTATTTACACTCAATCTGTTCATTGCAGGGCTAAAATAAGTAGTTCTGTTTCTTATCACATGGTCAGCCAATTAAATGACTGAACCATTTAAGAACAGAAGAGGTAGAGGTGTAAAAAGACACTAATAATTAGAGTTATCTCCTCTGGAAGTAATGAATTTCATTATACAGCCAGACCCTGTGGTGAATCAAGTGATGGTGTCATTTGCAGAGTGGAAAATATGTGCTTTTCAGAGGGCCCGGCATGCTAATAAGCGTAATTTTCCACTCAGTGAGGAAGGCAGATGTAAACCACCTCACTCCTCGTTTTACTTAGTAAAACCTCTACAGGTTCAAACCAGCCTTTCGGCTGATGACCTAAACAACACAACAACAACATCATATTTAGAGTAAAACCTTATTCATCTTGACTTCGTTAACCATTACGCTGCCAGACTGATTGTATCTACAAGTCCAAAGAATGCCGATCTAAAAACCCGTTATTTTACTAGGTAATTTTGAAAAATTGTAAATAATTTCAGAACTGACAAAAGCGAAAGCTTTTAGTATCATTTTTATTTTATCTCGCCTATATGAACAAAATATCTCAAGAACCAACATCGTACTAAGATGAAACTTGAAACTTAAGTTAGATACCACTAAAGGACCACTAAAATTTTCATCAAAATCGGTCAACTGGAAGTAGAAGTTTATTCGTGTCATTTTTCACTTTTTTTGGGATTTCTCAAAAACGGCTTCTACAATTTTTTTTAAACTCGCCTCATTTAATATATTTTTATGCTCTACAAGATACGGTAGGCACCATTTCTGCTGAAATTCTTGGAAAGGCTGTTTTCTCATGGTGTTTTTTTTAGATTGCAGCATTAATATGCAATTTACCACAAAAATAAAAAATGTAGAGAATTTAAAAACCTACAACTTTTATTTCAAATTTTTTTTGTATAACGCTTAGTTTAGCGGTAATCACTAATTCTCTGGTTTTTTCCATGAAAAGATGTAAAAAAAAATTGTTTTTTTAAATTTCAGCCTTAGTACACTTTTAACAACTGACATGTATATCATCAAATTTATAGGGAATCAAAAATACTACAACTTTTATTTTGAAAATTTTTCTCTATACAGCATATTTTAGCGTCAAAGAGTGATTTTCCGAATTATTAAGCCAAACTTAGGTCGATTTTTATTTTACATTATTCACTCATGATTAAAATAAGGTTATGTTTTTTGAAGTTACGTTTTTTTTAAAACAGATTTTTTTTTAACTTACATTCTCCTCATATAAGTAGTAATGAAAAAAAAAGTTTAAATAGTTTCAATAAATTTGAAGTTTTTTGAACTGTAAATAAAAAATTTTCATTTTCAAAAGTGTTGGACTGCTTTGAAATTGTTTTGGACCACTTAAGTGCCAAATTCGAATTTCATTCAGTTTTTCATGATTGCATTAATTACAGAGTATTTATCTTTGTCCTTCACCCTTTTGTATTAAACAACCTTGTTTAATGCATTTATTTTCTTGTTAATAAAACAAAAACTTACGCAAACTTCAATAAACCACGAATCTTTTCTGGTATGTGCGTTTAGATAACAGTCTGGACAATTCTCGATTTCAGCCATTTCTTGCCGGCAAATCTTTACCAACGATTTTGCAATATTTGACAACTTCGATTGATCTGAAATACAGAAAATTAATACATTAACTTAATTATCTATAAAGAATTTAATTGACATTTTCAGAAAGCACAAAAGTAAAAAAAACTAACTTTCGGAACAACATACGAAGTAAGTATTTGGTGAGAAGGACGTAGTGTTTGTAGCTCCTGTTAAAGAAAGAAGTATTTGTGAAATAAAGTATCGATAAGTATTTATCTTGTGTTCTAACTTAAGTTTAATAACTAGTTTCACGTATAGTAATTTAGTTTGTCCATTTTTTCAGCGATATTTTTTAATTTTTTCAAAACAAAGTTAGTCGTAATTTTGAGGTTAGGTCTAACCCGTATTATCTCTGTGATCTCCGTGAAAGTTTGTGTACCCAATAAAACGTTAAAAGTTTGTTTTAATTTTTATAATATAAAATTAAATAGATATTGTTAAGAATGGCCAGTAAAATTGGAACATTAGGTAAAAACAAGACATCTCCACCTGTTACGCGGTCGAAAATAAACATAACATCCCCCATTAGACTTGAAAGTAAAGTAGCTAAATTAATTGAAGAACAAAAAAACATTAGGGAATCCATAATAAATAGCAATAAACTAAACGAGGATATAAGAAATAAACTGGAACAAGAGATAGCTTCACTTAAAGAGATAATTAAAATAAATGAAAATGATCATAAAGTCGAAATTAATAAACTTATGGAAGCAAATAAAATTTTAGAAAATGAGATAAAATTAGTTAATTTAAAATTAAAAAATGTGGTAGGGTTAAATAATAATAATAACAACAGCAAAATAAATAATACCCCTAAAACCAAATCCAATTCAATGGTAAAAAATGATCCAAAGAAACTTTTGTATAGTGAAGCATTAGGATCTAAAAAAAGCTACTAAAATAAACAATAAGAATAAAAACAAGGTCTTGGTGCTTGCGGACAGCCACGGACGTGGGTGCTGTGATCTGTTAAGTAAAAAATTAAATGATTTTGATGTTAGTGTAGTTTTTAAGCCGAATGCCCCTTTAAAAGAAGTAGTAAAATCAGCTAAAGATGATTTAAAAACCCTTACTAAGAATGATCATTTGATAATTATCGGAGGAACCAATGATATCAGTTCTAAAAATTTCCAAAATACTCCTCAAATCTTAAAGACAATTGAAGAACTGGTTCCAATGAGCAATAAAACAAATTTAATCATAAATACAATTCCCGTTCGACATGACAAGCCAGAACTAAACAAAGTAATAAATAAACTAAACCGTGATATTCATAAAAAATTAATAGCCTAGAAAATAAAACAGTAAACAGGATTAAAATTAATTTTATCAATGAAAGGCTTAATCGTACTAATTACACTAATCATGGGTTACATTTGAATCAGTCTGGTAAAAACGTGTTGTGTGATAGGATAGCATCCCTCGTCACTTGTAAACTCCCTGACAAATTAAAAGCTAAAGAGTCTTTTTTAATGAGTTGGCTGAAACAAGGGGTAAAGAGATAAGAAATATAAGGTTAGGTTTTATTGGTGAAACACAACTTAAGAAGAGATCACACGTTTGTAATTACAGTAACGGTAGGTTAGGTATAAATGATGTCAAGTTAGTAAATAGGCTGCGACCAGCTTCCATAATTGGAGTCAACGCAGTTGTAGATAACCAAAATAATCAGGAAAATAATGCATCCCACTTCTCTATTTTACATCAAAATATTCAATATTTAGGGAATAAAATGGATAGGTTAGATATATTTTTAATTTAGTTTTCTGAGAACCCAGATATGGTGGTATTTACAGAACACGGGTTAAAATGCAATGAGATGTCCCTAATAAACTTTTCAGGGTTTTCTATTATTGCTTCATATTGTAGGAAAATACACAAAAGTGGGGGGGTTTGTATATTAGCTAATGCAAGTAAGAAACTTGACACTCGTAACTTACCTTATTTAGAACGGTTTTCTCGGGAAATGGATATTGAAGTGGCTGGGGTAGAAGTTAGGTTAGAAAAGAGGGGAAAGATGGCTGTGGTGGGTGTCTATAGATCCCCTAATGGTGACTGGGGTCAGTTCTGTTCATCGTTCAGTGAACTACTGGAAGTTTTAACAGAACGATATGTAAAAGTGGTAGTTTTGGGTGATTTTAATGTAAATCTTGCTGTTCAAAATAAAATGGCTGAACAGTTTAGGGATATTGTGGAGATGAACAATCTTGATATAAAAGTTAAAGGTTATACAAGAATTACTAGTCACTCACAAACCATAATAGATAATATCTTAACAAATATGGTGAGTTGTCAGGTTAGGTTAAGGGGTTCAGAGCTCTCTGATCACGGGTACCAAGTATTAGAGATTCAGGATTTAGGTAGTCATGTCCCTAATCAAAAAATTATTAAAGAATTTAGGCAGGAAGACCAAGGGAATATTAATTGTTTGTTACACAGTTTATCCAAAGAGGATTAGAAGACTGTTTTCAATTCTTCTGACATTAATCAGAAATATCATAATTTTATTGAAACATTAAAATTTCATTATAATAATAGTTGTCCAATTAAAAAGAAAAATGTAAAAAATATTGTCAGGGAAACAGATGAGTGGGTCACAGGGGAAATTATGAAAATGAGGTCTGAAGTTAGAGATATAAACTCAGATTTTCTTTCACATAGGACTACCTTTAACGAACAAAGGTACAAAACTATTAAAAAACATTATGCCAGAGAAGTCCAGAGAGCTAAATGCAAAAAAACTGCTGAAGTCCTTCATAAATCACCAAATCTAAACTCAGCTATATGGGAAATAATAAATAAGAATCGAGGTGTAGTTAGCAATAAAGGTTTTACTGACATACCTATTATTGTTAACAAAAACAATGAACCTATACAGAATGGTGTAGAAATTTGTAATTATTTTAACAAATATTACCAGGAAGTAGCTTTAAAACTTAAACAACAGATTGGGGAAACAGTGGGATGTTATGATCCAAAAGGTAACAAGGTAGTTAATCAATTCTTATTTAGCCTAGTTTCAAGTGAGGAATTAGAATCAGTTATTGATAGTTTGAAAAGTAAGAAAACATGCGGGTTAGATGGGATTTCTAGTATAATTGTTAAAAAATGTAAACATCTTTTAATTACTCCTCTCCTTCATTTGATTAACTTCTCACTCGAAACAGGTGTATTTCCAAACAAACTGAAGGAGGCTAAAATATTGCCTATATTTAAGAATGGAGATAGCCAGTTAGTTGAAAATTATAGGCCCATAAGTATTTTAAACACAATCAGTAAAATTTTTGAAAAGGTAGTATTTATTAGGTTAATCAGTTTTTTGACTGAAAACCTAATCATCTCAGAGGATCAGCATGGTTTCCAAAAAGGTAGATCAACTAAAACTGCAATTGTTTCACTTGTGGAGCAAGTAGTTGATATATTGGATGCCGGGAAGAAAGCATTGGCAGTGTTTCTGGATCTGAGTAAAGCTTTCGATTGTGTTGATAATGAAATTTTATTGAAAACACTAGAGTCATTAGGCGTTAGGGATGTAGAATTGAAATGGTTTCAATCTTACCTTATTAATAGATTACAGTGTGTGGAGTTAACTAGGGTTATTAGAGGGAAACTTACAAAGGTTGTATCTGGAAAGCTTGAAGTCAAAGCAGGCGTTCCACAAGGGTCAGTTTTAGGTCCAATTCTGTTTCTATTGTATATTAATAGGTTACCAGAAGTCATACCTGATGGCAGAGCTTTGTTGTTTGCTGATGATACTTCAGTAATCAGTAACAGTTTACTGGTAGATGCTCTTGAAGTAAATACACATTTTAACATAGAGTCCGTAGTACAGTTCTTGAATCAAATGTTATTAACAGTTAATGGGAAAAAGTGTCAGTACTTGCAGTTTAAAAATAAACATAACGTTAAAGAAAGTAGAGAAGTGGATGTATTTATTCATAATAATAGTTTAGAGCATGTAGAAACAGTGAAGTTCCTGGGCGTATCTCTAGATAGATCTTTGTCTTGGGACTTCTATATCAATCAAGTTTGTAGTAAAATATCATCTGGGGTATTTGCACTAAAACAAGTTGCCAGATTAAATGATAAAAAATTACTAATGGCAGCTTATCATGGCCTCATTCTGTCTCATATCCGTTATGGTATTTTAGTATGGGGTAATTCTAGCATGGGTAATATAAATAGGGTTTTTAAAATTCAAAAGAAAGCTATTAGGTGTATGGTGGGAGCTAACCAGCTAACCTCATGCAGGCCACTATTTAAGGAGCTTAAATTGCTTACAGTTCCCTCCCTCTACATTTTTGAGGTGATTATGTATGTTAGGCAAAATAATTTTATGCAGAATTTCAATGTTCACAATCATAACACGAGAAACAGGAATAATTATTATGTGGCTAATCACTCCACAAAATTGTTTGAACAAAAACCTACTTATGCAGGGAGAAAATTCATGAATAAATTACCCCAATCTTTAAAGTGTTGTGAGGATTTGAAGTCCTTTAAAAAAAATCTGAAAAATTACTTGATCAGTGAAACTTTTTATAGCGTACAAGAATTCCTTTCTTGATAGTAGTGATACATTGTGTGATTCTTATATGTATTTCAGGTGTTATATCTGACGACATGTCCTATACTCCTCCTGGAGTCTCCAGGGCGCAAAAAAAAAAAAAAAAAAAAAAATATATATATATATATATACATCCCGCTAACAATTCCGCGTCTTTTCAAAAAGCGGGCATTTCGCACATCGCTTATTTGAAGAGTATATTCAACTTTGATGAGAGTATATAGGGTATTTGTTACACTTACACCCTGAGTTTTGGTATTGGTTTGTCCTGATATTGAAAATTGAGCATTTTTCAATTTTATTCACTGTGCTATCAATTCAGACTCCTTTCGTATTACCGACAATTTCGCGTTCGTACAAATTACCGACAATTTCGCGTCCGGCATCGTTCCCGCTATTATGACTTATAGCCTGCAACAGTGTAAACGATGTTGCCATGTCGTACCGGCACGTGTACTGTAGCATTTGCCACTTCTACGTGTTGTAATGATTGTAGTTAGATATTCACATCTCACCCTAGTACTTCTCCACACAAGACCATCGTATGAAAACAATTCGTTCTCGGACGGAATCCAATCCAGTCATCAAAATAATTTATTTGTTGTTTATTATTTTGACATGTATTTTAAATAGGTACTTATTTTAAATCAATGTAAAACCAGAATAATTAAAGAAAGTATATTTTTTATTTGTTAGAGTTAATTATTTAAAATATCCTAATTGTTACAAATACAGTCAAACCTCCTCATTCGAAATCCTCCCTAAATCGAATATAATTGTATGCTATCCCCTTCAAAAATCGTCCTTAATATGAATTAAATTACCTCCCTATTCGAAAATTTTCGAGAGTTTCGTGGTCATATATATTGTAACAATACATTTTTTTATACATTATTAATAAAATAATTACAAAATTTCCAATTTACACATTGTACACGATTTTTAATGAAGCATGCGTTAAATCACGACAATAAGGACACAGTAAGCGTAGTACAAAACTCCAAAAAGCTTTAGAAAAAACTGAAAATGCAGTTAACTTTTGAGTTAGAAGAAACCAGGCAGAAACACAAACAATTACACTTACAAAACATTATTGTCACAAAACCTTACGACCAAATAAGGGCATAACAAGCGTAGTTCAAAGCTTCAATACGCATCAGGAAATATTGAAAATTCAGTTAATTTTTAAGTCAGAGGAAACCAGACGAAAGCAAAAAAAAAATTAGTTAGGCTAAATTAGTAATGCAGTCTTTCCTTCTTTGGTGTATGATTTTCGTACTAACAGGGTAAAAAATACCGTAGCTGTATTCATTCAGATTAAGCAATATTTTACTCGTTAAAATTTCTAAAATTTTCGGTACCCAATTTATTTTTCATTTTCTGTAGGCTGACCTAACTTTTTGTTTGTAGGTATAGTTGTACTGTTTACGCGTATCCCGATTTTATTTTACTCTGTTTTTTATGTCGTTTTTTCAATAATTTGTCATATCGTTCTTATAAGTAGAATATTCTTTTGCTTTTGAGTACTAATGGAGCTTGTAATACCAAAACATGCCCTTAATTCTTAATCACAGTATTAAGTAAACCCTGTGGTGAATGAAGTAAAGGTATCATTTACAGAGGGGAAAATATGTGCTTTGCAAAGGGCCCTGCATGCTGATACGCGTACTTTTCCGTTCAGTGAGGAAGGCCACCTCACTTCTCGTTTTACTTAGTAAAACCTCTACAGGTTCAAACCAGCCTTTCGGCTGATGATCTAAACAACACAAGTAAAATAATATTTGTAAAAAACTTTCCTCAATCAAATTGGTGGTCTATTAATAATTTTGACTTTTGTAATTTAATATTTTATGGAATTACATGAATTTTATTAAAACGCAATTTTTAAGTACATTTTTTGTTTCAATATTTTACCTCTGTAAATCGAAATCAGCCGGTTCCATCAGATTCGAATCCGGGAGGTTCGACTGTAATTACTATAATATGATCAATTAGTAGACAATGCAATTAAAATATTTACTTAGTTGACAAAATTATGTAATTGTAAAGCGACATAATTTGTTCAATATTCAAATGGAGTACCATTCACCCATTGTCTTTTCGGTGTTCAAATGATTTCATCATCATCTGTTAAGGATTAGGCTCAATGGCCTGTTCCAGTATTCATCTCTTTTTAGGTCTTCCCAAGCCTCGCTTCTCTCTAGGTTTATATTTGCATGTTTTAGCGACTGAATCAAAATGATTTTATAAATTATACAAAAGTACTTTGGCCAGTAAAATTTCTACAACATTTGAAATGCAGTCCGGCTTAGTCATAGTTTGTATTTTTATTCTTGTTCCTCAAGTAATGGTAATCTTTGATCTTCAACAAAGTATACATTACACTAATATTTCTCGTATCCAGCTGTTTTGTACACGTTGAAGGTTATCCTTTAACAGGCCATTTCCAAGATTATTTTTCGGCTAAACAACTTTCAGTCAGTCTTCCAAACCCTGATATTTTTCTCTGCGTTTTCTTTTAAATTATTTAGTGTTGTAAAAGCCATGGTGGCCACTTTTTGTTGATATTCTTTTGGTTTCTAGTACTTTATTTACATCGTCAACCAACCACCCAATCTAGGAATCAATATTACAAATAATGAAATAAATAAACCTTATTGTTACGTAAAATAATGTACATTATTTTTGACAAGTCAAAATGCTTGGGATAAGGAACTGGAAGGTTATACTATTGCACAGAAGACAAAAAGGAGACAGACAAGGCATTCACTTGGAGAGGCCAAGAAAAACTATGTGAAACCTTGACCAAGACAGCCAAACAATATGCTAGGACCAACTGATTAGAAACGAATTCTTAATAGTAAACAGTGTCCATATTCATAAGTCAACTTGATCATTAAAAATCATTAAAAATTTTAATCATTATAATTAACAAAAAACTAGATAAAAAGTAATTATATGACGGAATAATTTGAACATTATTTGATTTTTTAAACATACATTTGAATAAGTTTAAGTGTGACTAAATTAAAAACAAATCCAACAGAATTTGTAAACATGATAAATACTCAAAGGTATTGGTACGCTAAGTACCTTATTTTTAAGCGTTTTAGGGCGTAGCAGTAGGAATTGATTATATAGCAGACACGTTCCTTAATACAACTGTCCCAGGATAGTTTGCTACCTAATATTAATTCTAAAAATTTTGTAACTTACCTGTTACAAAATATTTTGATATATTGTCATTAATGGAGATATCCTTACTTTGGTTACTTATTTCCTTACGACCAGTGAAGCATTTGGCCACAGTTTTATCTGAGTTGAGAACAAGATTATTTATTGCATCCAGTCTATAACCTTACTTCAAGCTTCTTTAGTTTTAAACCTTGTTCATAGTTTTCATCTTCGAAAGATATTATCGTATCATCAGCAAATAATATAACATTGAAGGAGCCAAGAAATTCAGCGAGATCGTTAACAAAAATTAAAAATAGCAAGGGTCTTAAAATTCTAACTCGTTGAACTCCCCTTTTAACTTGTATAAAATTTTATGTGTATTTTGTTTTAACTTTGCAATGATTGGATGGCAATTCGACCCTCTGATGTCCCTCTAATACCATACACCTCAATTTTTTTATGGGCAAATCATACGGGACACGGTCAAAAGCTTTACAAAAACAAAAAATAAATAACAGGGGTTTGTTTTTGCTAATGATTAATTTCAGTAAGCTTCTTCAGTATCGGGAAATTACAGTCTCTGTTGACCTACACTTTCAGGACTCGTGTTGGACATTTGCGAGTGTACTGAATTTACTTTAAAAAAATCGACTAATCTACTCTCTTATCAATTTATTATCTTTTGTAAAAATATTTTCGCCGTTTGGAAACATTTTCTCGATGTGGGTATCCTTTGAATTATCGATTTAAATTTACTCGCCCAAGTGACGAATAAAATGCATGTTTTGATTGTCAGAGGCAACTGCCTTTAATAAAATAATAGTACTGTAAGGGGTTGCACATAACAGGCAGGTGGAGTGTTAAATTATTTGCACTCGATTTGCTTGTTTCAGGACTAAAAAAAATTTAGTTTTTTTTTATCACATGGTAAGCCAAACATATGACTGAAGTATTTAAGAACAGAAGAGGTACAAGTGTAAAAGATACTTGTCAGAGTTATATCTCCTCTGAGCGCAATGAATTTCATTATGCAGCCAGACCCTGTTGTGAATAACGTGAGGTGTGTCATTTGCAGGGTGGAAAATAGGTGCTTTTTAGACGGCCTGGCATATTGATAAGCTTTTCAACTCGGCGAGGAAGGCAATTGTAAACCACCCCACTCCTTGTTTTACTTAGCTAAACCTGTAGAAGTTCAAACCAGGACTGTAAAGTTGGCCCCCATACAAAAATTTCAAAAATTAACTTGTAAAATTGATCGGTCTACGTTTCTACCGGATTATTCCGGAAAATGTTTTGTTTGTTCCGTCCAAATAAGTGAAAAAACGCCGGGAGGGGCTAACTTCACACTGGCCTCCTCCCGCTCAACTTTTTAAATTTTTTTTTGGACTTCAGGGACAGACCTTCGTTTGTTTCGGATGGTCTCGCAAAATATTTTTTTAGTTCCTTTCAAGTAAGCGAGAAATCGAGAAGAACTGGGTGGTGCTAATGTCACTCTAATCCCCCTCGACTCAATATTTTAAAGTTTTTTTACATAGATTGACAGCCCTTCGTTTGTACCGGATCATTTCGCGAAAATTTTGTTTTTCCCGTTCAAATATGCTAGAAAATCAAAGAAAAATTTGGAGTGGCAAGTATAAGCCCATGCATTCAATACTTTTTGGTTTTTACTTTAAATGATAGCTCTCATTTGTTCTGGATTGTTCTGTAAATTGTTTTGTTTGGTCTGCCGAAATTAGCGAAAACAATCGTGAAAAACTTAGGAATGGTGGCGATACTCTAAGAAATTCAATTTAAACTTTATCGTTATCCCTATCGAGAGTCGTTTAGCTGTTTTGGAACGTTCCATAAATATTACGATTGTTAAGCTCATACTCGCGAGAAAATCGAGGTGAACTGGATGGTACAAACTTCACTTTAGGTCACCCACTCATTAATATTTAAACTTTTTTGTCTAAATCGATGGCCCTTGTTTTTTCCGGGCATTTAAAAAAAATGTCGTTTGTTCAGATGTTGTAAGAGAAAAAGGGAAAAAACTGAATGGGTGTACTTTATTCTACCCTTAACATTTTTTTTCTGAAATCTGTAATCTCTGTCCAGAATTTTATAATGAAAGAAAATCGGTCCAGAATAAATATTAAAATATGCCTACTTTGTTCAGGTCTGTCTAGTAAAGTTTGCTATTTCCCGAATTTCTTAGTTTAATTTTTTATCGCATTGTTTTTAAGCAAAAAACAAGGTTAATAATAATCTACTCCTAGTCCATTTTTAATTTTTTATATTTTAGAAAAAGATTTTCTCTTTAATGTTTTATTTACTGTACTGTAAAACTGCTAAACCTAGTAATTGGGGCGACATATTACATGATACGAAATAGCATTATGGAAGTGTACTTGAACCATTTTGCAGTGAGAGTGGGCAAACAGCAAAATGCGCATTCTTTTTACACATCGTAAGCGTAATAAGGAAATATTTTATTGACAATTGTCAGGTGGTGTAATGTTAAAAAAAGCGTGAAATAACATGTTAAAAATTCTTAAACAAATTTTTGTTTTGTTTTATCCTTAATGCGTGTAGGTTGCAATTTGTTCGATTGAGAACAATAAGCAACCCCATGACCCAATGATATGTATGACGTTTAAATGAGCTGTAGTCTCGTACATACCCAGGCCGACCATTCCTGAGAGAGTATGGTTAATTGACCCCCAACCATCAAAGTACATTGGTAACCACTGTCTAGTATTCAAATTCGTATAAAAGAACCAATTATACTATATACTAGGATTTAAACTAGGAACCTCCATCTCCGAAAATCAGCTGTCAGAAAAGCTGTCGAAAAGTCAGCTAAACAGCTGACTTGCGGCGACGACTTTTCTTCTAGACTAGACCAACCCGTTGGTTACTAAACGAACGACGTAAACAAATTACTAAAGGATTTGTTCATGGATTCGTTGATAGTGGGTTTATGCCTAATTTGAAAAAAGAAACCAAAGCGGTGTGCGATGGACTCATGTATGGAAGGTGACAGCACGGCGGAGAACAACTCTTCAAAATTGCGTATAATATACGTTGTGTATACAATGCGTTTAGAAAGATATCCTGCCAGCCATAACAATAATTTAATCCTGACACTACTATGCGCAGCACCGGTTTCCTTCCAGGATAGTTTGTCAACCCAAAAAATCGTCTATCGGAAAAGAGAGTTTTTTAATTCTATCAAAAAATATATAATTATTTTTAATTTAATTGTATTACTTATATCAAATAATTTGCCGAATAATATTTATTTGAATGTTTAGTAAATTAGATTGTGAGTTTTGAAAGAATTGTAATTCGATGATTAATAAAAATTTGTTTTTATTATTCTTTTAAACTTTTTTTCTTAACACAACACAATATCTATTTATAACTTGTTTTGTCTATTTTCTTAACCGGTGGACGCGAAATTGATAGCAGATGTGAAACTGCCGTCCTTGTAAGAATATACATAATATACGTATATTTTTACATAGGGGCGTAGCGAGAGCACTCTGGTGAGAAACTCTCCAAGGTACGGTGTATAAAATAGTTTCAAAACACCGCCATTTCGCATCCGGTACCAAAATTTATTTATTTTTTTGTGTCTCTCTGAGTAACAATAAAATTCTCAAAAAATAAATATAGTTGCCCCAAACTATGTACTTTAGTTTAAAAAAATTACGTCCGAAAACCATGTCACAATAAATTTTTATTAAGTTTTTATTAAGGATTACAATTTGGCGTCCGTATACGGACGCCAAATTGCACTCGGACTTCAGATTGTTAGGAAATTGTCAATGTATGGACGCGAAAATGATAGTAGTACATATATATATATATATATATATATATATAGGTAGGCCTACCTGGTAATTTATTATATTTTAATAAAATACAATAGTGAAAAATTTGGTGTGAAACACTTAATAATATAACCTAATATTAGTAATAAAACATTATAAATAAACAAAAAACTAACCTCAAAAAACATAAACTTATTTTAATCATAAGTGAATGATGCAAAATGAAAATTACCTCACATGGCTTAAAATATAGAAAATCATTCTTTCACGCTAAACTAGGCTCTCTAGAGAAAAATACTCTAAATAAAAGTTGTAGATCTTTTAATTTTCTATAACTTTGATTATATACACTTTTGTCGTAAAATGCATACTAAGGCTGAAATCTTAAAAAAAATCGATTTTTTTACAGATTTTCATGAGAAAAAAAACAGAAAATCACCAATAACCACTAAACTAAGCGTTATAAAAAAATGTTTGAAACAAAATTTGCAGGATTTTAAACTCTCTACAACTTTTATTAAACAAATTAAAGAAAATCTAGTTTTTAGTGCATTTTTGCACTAAACTGCATATTAAAGCTGCAATCTTAAAAAAACAATTTTTTTACAAGAAAACAACCTCCTTAAGATTTCAGCAGACATACCGCCTACCCTATCTTATAGAGCATAAAAAATTTAGTAAGTGAGGCGATTTTTTAAAAAATCGTAGCTGTTTTTGAGAATATCGCAAGAAAGTGAAAAATGACACGAATAAACTACTACTTCCCGTTACCCGATTTTGATGAAAATGTTCGTGTTGGGTCCGGTAGTAATATTTAACTTAAGCTTCAAGTTTGTGTGTGTGTGAACAGAATATCTCAAGAAAGGATCGTCATATGAACTTAAGATTTCAGCCTTAGTATGCATTTTACGACAAAAGTGTATACATTCAAATTTTTAGGAAATTAAAAGATCTATAAATTTTATTTAGAGCATTTTTCTCTACAGAGAGCATGAAAGAGTGGTTTTCGGTATTTTTAAGCCAAACTAAGGTTGATTTTCATTTTGCATCTTTCACTCATGATTAAAATAAGGTTATATTTTTTAAGGTTAGATTTTTGTTTATTTCTAATTTTATTATTACTAATGTTAGGTTATATTTTTAATTATTTGCATTGGCAAGAGAAAGTTGTTTGAGTGTTTCATACCCAATATTTACTATCCGTTTCAGTTGTTTCCCAAGATACAACAAAAGAAATGAACAAGTGTCAGTTCTTTTACAGTCTAAATTTTCTCGTTCTTTTACAGTTAATTTCAGAACAAACGATTGCAAAACTTACATGTATTGAATACGACACAGTTGTGCAAGATCCATTTCGTATCAGCCAAGAATGCTTCTGTACTTCCATACCTTTTCTGTTTAATATTTTTCTCTAACAATGTCAAATCCATCGGACGAACGACAAAATTCACGTACTCTGGAAACTCCGTTTGATCGACAGGTTTGCAGAACCACTCAGACTGTAAAATATAAATCAACAATAATTCAATAAACAAAGATTATGATTTCATTTGTACAATTTTCAATCTACCAAGTAAATACAGTAGGCCCTCACATTACGATTGTAATTCGTTCTCGAAGAACGATCGTAAACTGAAAATATCGTATTGTGAGACCGCATTCTTGCCCAATCATTAGACCGTATATACAATTCCACGAGAAATTTACATTAGCCTGTACATACAGATAACCCTATAAATTCTTCGAATTGTGCAGATTTTAGTACAAATGATTTGATAATAGGTATAATTATAAAAAATGCCTTTTTGAATTGTTTTTGATCTACAGACACTTTAACGTCTTTCAAAACTGACTTTTGCTTTACAATCGTGGAAATTGAAGACTGGGAATAACCATACTGGCGAACCAATTCATTTATCATAGCCCCTTCATCATGTTTTATTATAATTTCACCCCCCGGTGGGTGTGTGAATAGTGTACAAAGTTGAAACTTAAGTTAGGTACCACTATAGGACAAGAACATTTTCATCAAAATCAGTCAAGCGGAAGTAGTAGTTTACTCTTGCAATTTTCAATCTTGTACAATTTTCTCAAAAACGATCCTACAATTTTTTTAAAAAGTTGCCTTATTTACTACATTTTTATAATCTACAAGATAAGGTAAGTGCCAAGTCTGCTGAAATTCTTGGAAAGGCTGTTCTTTCCTAGAAAAATTATTTTTTTAAGCCTTCTCATCCATTTCATAGAAAAAGTCTACATAATCCAAGTTGTAGAACATTTGTAAACCGACAACTTTCATTTCAAACATTTTTGGTAGAACGCTTAGTTTAGCAGCAATTAATGATTTTCTAGTTTTTTTTACATGAAAATCTGTAAAATAATTTAGGATTTTTTTTCAGATTGCAGCCTTATAATGTATTTTACGACAAAAATGTATTATTAAAATTATGGGAAATTTAAAAAAAATCTAGCAATTACCGATTTTTTGTATTTTTACTTTCTCTTGCTTATATAAATATATAGGAAGGAAAGTATTGTTTCATGTTGATTTTTTGAAATCGAGTTTTCACCGAGTCTACACGTTTTCAGACCCCCTGAATTCAAAAAAACATGTTTTTAACGATTGGTCTGTGTGTGTGTGTGTGTGTGTGTGTGTGCGCGTGTGTACAAAATAACTCCAGAACGGAACATCGTACAAACTTGAAACTTAAGTTACATACCCCTACCAGATATTACGTAAAAAAGAGAAAATGATCAAATAGGCATAAAAACCAAATTAGTATAAAAAATATATACATAACAAAAAGATATAAAATACATATTTACAAAAATTAACGATTCATAATCCTGTAACAGTCTATTACAGGAAGTTAAGCAGAGTTGGAAAGGTAAAAATTGAAAAAAATCACTTTTCGTGGGGAAAATATGTGTAATTCTATAAATTTTTATCTTGAAAATTATAACAAACTTTAAAAATCTGATGAACAGAAATTTTATTTTAGAATTTTTTTCTATAAAGCTGCACGACCGAAAGATATGAATTTTGTCTTCCAACTTTAAAATCATAGATTTTTTGAAATTCTGTAAAAAAATTTTTGTTGTGAAAATTTCTGTTGTAGTAGTGATTTTCCTTTATGTTATTGTCGGAATAAAATTACATGATATTCGTATATCGTAACCTAGTTTGTTGTTTGTTATTGTTGTGATTTTCCGTAAAGTTACGGTTTCCAGATTCAAGTTCCTTTTTCTCAAAAACAATTTTAAATTATCAAAGATACAGCTTTGAAATTTTTACCACATGTTCTTTGTGGTTAGATAAAAGAATGATTAAATACAGTCTGCTGTACTGTACCATATTTCTTGGACATAATTTTTAAGGTCACATAATAAGAATTTCAAACCCTTGCTAAAAAATTTTCTAATCCAGCTAAGCAGAACTCTCATTTGGAATCTATTATTTCTCTTCGCCACTAAGGTTAACACTTTCAGTACGGCACCCATATACGATACGGGCGCAGCATTTTGATCGGCTGGACGGCACCCGTATACAATATGGGCACCATTTCACTTGGTTTTATATCAACTAGCTCGTATCGTATACAATTTCCGTCTATGCTGCCACTTATTTAGTTCATTCTGAATCTAATAGAGTACACTCATAGTCCTAATGTTGTCAGATTATCGAATATATCAACTTTTACAGCATCGATGTTATCGAGCGTGAGCAAGTGATCTGCTGGTACTTCTGCGCGTTGTTGTTAGTTATTAATTTTTTATTATAATACTTAGTTTTTTAATTTGGTTATTAGAAATATGTAATTAGTTTGTAAGAATTATCATTATACAGTGAAAAAAAATTTAAATTTAAGAAAACATACCACTCTTCAGTCAAACATCTTTATCATTATAATGAATGTAATTCTAATCTTAATAAATGAAAAGTAATCTACTAATTATGATCTTTAATTTGATCTTTATTTTTTGAATTTATGACCAATGGTTAATTTGTTACAATTTTTTTTTAAATCACCGAAAAATGGCAGTTCATGGACAAAACTACAAAAAAAAATTGTCAGTATTCAAAGTGTTATGGGGATAGTCAACTCAAGATGATTTTTAAAAAAATTCAATTTTATTTTTTTGGATTTATTTGATTAAAATAATTGTTTTTTAAATTTATAATTTAAAATAATTATTAAGTAAAAAAATTATTGTATAAAATTTCATATCCATCACATGCTGCTATCTAGTGGTGAAAAAATGAACTGTATTAAATAAAAATACATAATTTATTTAAAAAATAAAATAGGAGATGGAAAATATATGCAGAAGGAAGAAGAAGAAGAAGAAGAAAAAGGATAGAATAACATTAAGGTAAGAACAGCCGACAATGAAAGAAACAAGTTTAGCATTTTAAGAATACAGTAAGAGAAACAGGAATTTTGATGGACAAAGAGAGAGGTGTTGGGGGGGGGGATGTTAAAACATGAGATGTATTGGAGTGAGAGGGAGTATATCCTGGGCGGGGAAGGAGGGATGGAGGGACGGAGGAATATTGATTGACCTCCCGGGATGCAGTCTATGGAACACCAACCAGCCAGCCACCATACGTAGTCAATTCTCTTCATGTAACAGTAATAACACTAACACCATTACTACAGGCAGATGTATTGTGAAAGATAAACGTGGCAACGTTGTACACCAGTTACCACACCACACCCCTCTTACATGCACAGCCTGTGCTGTATACACACACACTTTCATCGCTCTCTCTCTTTCTAACAAAACTCACTACAGAAAATATCATCACAGCTTTCACATTAACAAAAATTATTAAATCGGTACGGCAAATTTAATTAACTTTTTAACAATTCATTTATTAGTAAAAAAAACTCGAATCACGAAACAAAAATCTGAAGGAACAACAAAAAACTTATTATAAATATAAAATGTTTTTAATTTTTCACGTGCTACTTTTTATAGCAATGAAGATTAAAAAACAAGATATCTTATAAATTTCTTCACTTCATTTATTTATCATTATTTAAAATTTTAATCCATACAAAATTCAAAAAAAAAGAGTATAAATATATCTGTATCAAACATTTCATCTCTTAAAAAGTACAGCAAAACCTCGTTTATCCAGCCCTCATTGATCCGGATCTCTGGATAACCCGGATCAGATTTGTAGTTTCTTTTTTTAACCCATTACCGGTTTATTATTTTTTCAGAAATGAATATTACGTTGCTCTATTTTTTTTTGCTTCAACACAATTATTATTACAGCTAATTATGACCTAATATGATATTAAAAGCAACATTTTTGCATGTAAAGTACATTTTTATTCACAATTTTAAAAAATTGGTTACCTAACCTGTCTTGAAGTAAATACAATGTTAACATAGAGTCTGTAGTACAGTTCTTGAATCAAATGTTATTAACAGTTAATGGGAAAAAGTGTCAGTACTTGCTGTTTAAAAATACACATAACTTTAAAGAAAGTAGAGAAGTGGATGTATTTATTCATAATAATAGTTTAGAGCATGTAGAAACAGTAAAGTTTCTGGGTGTATCTCTACATAGATCTTTGTCTTGGGATTTCTATACCAATCAAGTTTGTAGAAAAATATCATTTGGGGTATTTGCACTAAAACAAATTGTCAGATTAAATGATAAAAAATTACTAATGGCAGCTTATCATAGCCTCATTCTGTCTCATATCCGTTATGGTATCTTAGTATGGGGTAATTCTAGCATAGGTAATTTGAATAGGGTTTTTAAAATTCAAAAGAAAGCTATTAGGTGTATGGTGGGAGCTAACCAGCTAACCTCATCCACACCACTATTTAAGGAGCTTAAATTGTTTAAAGTTCCCTCTCTCTACATTCTTGAGGTGATTATGTATGTTAGGCAAAATCATTTTATGCAAAATTTCAATGTTCACAATCATACCATGAGAAACAGAAATGATTATTATGTGGCTAATCACTCCACAAAATTGTTTGAACAAAAACCTACTTATGCAGGGAGAAAATTCATGAATAAATTACCCCAATTTTTAAAATGTTGTGAGGATTTGAATTCCTTTAAAAGGAATCTGAAAAATTACTTGATCGGTGAAACTTTTTATAGCATACAAGAATTTCTTTCTTGATAGTAGTGATACATTGTGTGATTCTTATATATATTTCAGGTGTTATAGCTGACATGTCCTATACTCCTCCTGGAGTCTCCAGGGCGCAAAAAAAAAAAAAAAAATAATAATGTTGTATTATTGAAATAAAATCTGTAAGTCCATAAAATAAAATATAAATCAATAATTGTTTCATTTACTTACATGAATATATGTTTTCTATAAAATTACTTAAAAAATACTCATAAAATAAACAATTATAAAAATCACTTAAAAAATACTTATAAACACATAAAAATCATTACATTTATAGGTTATTTGAGCACATGGACCACCGTAACTAACGACAACGTCACTTTGCGTTCGTGATAAATAAGTAGACTACTTAGAATCTACGTACTAGGGCTCTATATCATTGTGAAAGACAGTAAAATTAAATACTTAATGCTATAGACGTAATAAGCCGACAAAAAACAAAATAAAACGGGACAAAAACTTCCGACTTAATATTCCGTCAGCGGCCTTTTCCGTGCATTATCAGTGCGACGTATTATTCCGTCAAAAACCGGCAAGGGGTTAATATTTAAATAGATAATTTTTAACTATAATAGCAAGCGTGTAACAAACTATAAGTTGTTTAGAACATCAGCGGAAAGGCTGGTTTGAAACTCCAGAGGCTTTACTAAGTAAAACGTGTAGAGAGTTGGTTTACAGTTGCCTTCCTCACCGAGTGGTAAAGTATGCTTATCTGCACACCGGGTCATCTGAAAAGCATCTACTTTCCTTCCTACAAACCTTTATTTTTTCACCACAGGGTCTGGATGTATAATGAAATTCATTAATCTCCGAGGAGATAACTCTGACTAGTGTCTTGTACACCTCTACTTCTTCTGATCTTAAATGTTTCAGTCATATAATTGGCTGATCATGTAATGAGAAACAGAACTATTTTTTTGTAGCCCTGGAACTAGCAGATCAAATTATCTATACATATGTCTAACATTCACTTTTTATTTTGATTAAATGTACAGTTTTGGTGGCAGAAATGCGATTCCTGTGAAGAACTAAGATCGTAGGGACCAACTAAGAAATGATGATATAAGAATGGGAAGATTGCAGAATATCAAAATCGTTAGAGGGAGCACGTAGAGAGAATGCCTGAGAGAAGAATCCCCCTCAGTGTTTTGCAATACTGACCTGTGGGGAGAAGAGATGTTGGGAGGCCACGCAAAAGATGGCAATAATTTAATAGTTTGTCGCTGTTGTGAGTCAGAACAGGTGGAAGCCTAATCCTTGACTGTGAGGAGGAGGAGGAGGAGGAGAAGGAGAAGATGTACAGTTAGTTCCTGCATAGATTGTACAATAAATAACATTACGGTAATAAAATCTTGTCGAGTTTAAGAAACCTTTACTAGAATTTCACTCCAGCGGAACTACTAAAGACAAAGCATTTGCATGACCATGTTCCAATCAAATGCCACTTTTGTTTGAAACAGAAGACAGTGAATCAATTCTCAAGAAATTATGTGAAAAGTTATTTTTATATTTTTTAATGTCTTATAAACAATTTAACAGTTATAAACTAAGAAACTTAAACAGTCTTATAAACTTGTAAACAACAAATAGAACCTAGGCCTTACGTGTTACAATAACTTATGTTTAATCATGAGTAAACAATGTAAAATTTAAAAAAAAACCTGATTTTAATCATGAATGACAGACGTTAAATGAAAAATCAACCTCTGAGGATTTAAAAATATGGAAAATCACCAATTGACGCTGAACTAAGAGCTGCAGAAAAATTATTGAAATAAAATTTGTACTTTTATTTAATTTCCTACAACTTTACCAATAAGCACTTTTGCTCTAAAATGCATATTAATGCTCTAATCTTTAAAAAAAAATAACACTTTTTACAAGAACTTATTTTCTAAAAACTGCCGCTGAAGAATTTCAGCAGACATGCCCCGCTTACCTGTATGCCTCTACGCTTTCTTGTAGAGCACAAAAACGTAGTATTAAAGGTAATTTTTTAAAAATTGTAGGAACCGTTTTTGAGAAAATCACACCAATAAACGAATACTTCCACTTGACCGATTTTGAAGAAAATGTTCATGGTCATGTACCCTTGTGGTACTTAACTGAAGTTTTAAGAGATAGATGATAGAACTGAATACAACAATAATACAAGTCTTTCTTTGCTTAGTTGATATTTGTGTTGGTACTCGGTACTAATAAAGTATCAGGTACCTTGTAACAGTACCGATCAGTACTCTACAGAGTTGTACCAGAACACAAAAATCCTATTCCAACCCTAAAATAGAATTTCCTATCCCTTCATTCTTTACAATCATTTTCTTGCCATAAAATTTACTTTGAATTTTGATTATGTACGAAGTCTGTTCACAAAGCTCCTAAACTTTTTTTATCGTGCTCTTACAGTTAGTTTCACAGAGATCCGGCAGGGCTAATTGTGGTTCATAGAAACATCACGAGTACCCTCAATTTTGTACTTTGTTGATATCTTGCTAAGTTACAACGAAACAGCTGTTTTAGTGAAGGTGTGTTCTACATGTTTGTGAAAGTTAAAAATGGGTGACTTGCATGAAGAAGCGTTGTGCCATAAAATTTTGCGTGAATCTCGGAAAATCTTTCATGGAAACTCATGAATTACTTGTCAAGGCTTACGGTGATGATCCCAATATGTGGGTGAAAATTCTCAAAAACCCAAAAAGAGATGTAAAGTTTGCTCCAAAGTGAAGGTCATCCAAACTGTTTTTTCTTTTCTTTTTTTTATGCCAGAGGGGTTTTGTCCATTATGAGTACCTATCTCCACTCTCTACAATTAACCAGTCTTACTACACTGATCTTTTTAAATGCCTACAACAAAGAATTAGATAGAAATGTCCCAAACTTTCGGTGACCGGCGGCTGGTTCTTTTACGACAACGCACCAGCCCATTCAGCCCTCAAAACTCGTGAGTTTTTGGCCCGCAATTAGATTATTGTGCTTTCCCACCCATTGTACTCACCTAATTTAGCACCCTGTGACTTCTTGTTCCCTAAACTCAAAAAAATCCCTTAAAGGAAAAAGATTTCCCATGTTTCCTGAGATTCAAACGAACGAGATAAAACAGCTGAAGATCATTCCAGAAGAAGTATTCCAGGATTGCTTCAGAAAGTGTAAACACCGATGGGACAAGTAAATACGTTGGAGAGATTACTTTGAAGGAGGTCCAGACCCTTAAGCTGTAAGTCAAGTTTTTTTTTATAAAAAAAATTCAGGAACTCTTTAAACAGTCCTCATAATTACATTGAATACCAAATACAAAGAGACTAAAATTATGCATAAAAATTGATAAGAGAGTATACTTACACCTACATAAGCCTTCATCCGTAATATTGTATATTTCAACAAATTACATAACTGATCTAACGTTAATGACTTCATCGCAGGCGATCTAGAAACAAAGAACAAATTAGTACTAACAAAATTAAAACATTGTTAAGACTTCATATAAAAATATATAATAAATTAATAAATACAACAACAAATGAGAAAAAACGACTGCTTTATTCTAAAGAACTCACAATCTGTATAAAAAGAAAGCACTTGAAAGACAAAACAAGATCAGGCATTATAATAAATCGATCAAACAGTCATGTCTATAAATGACTGAATGTCTTAGGCCATGTGGGCACAGCGAGTGGAGTTGAGTTAACGCAGCGTAGTTAAGTAAAGTTGAGCTAAGTTGTAAGGAGCAGTAACAAGGAGCATTGCGTTGCTCAGTCAGAATCAAAGAAACATGTTGAGGACTTCTCGTAATAAGCTTGAATTTATGTTGTTAACACTTTGCGTGCTAAGCATGTAATTTTACGGAACGGTGATACGTTTACAGCTTGCGGATCACGTAATTTTACAGAATTTGTATTTACACGGTTATACTATGTAATAGCACGTTCTTAAATGGAATGCGATCATTTATTCTGAATTTACGTACATTTTAATACAGAAGTACTCCGTTAAAGCGCTAGTACATTAATGTTTTATTTACTTATAATGAAACAGCTGTTGGAACAGTAAACAGTGAGGTTATACACATGAGTTTTGTTTTTCACAAAAGAAATTTTTGTATTAAGCTTGTTTTTTTTTTTTTAAATTCAATAACACAGAATTGCTCAAGCTAGAAAAGCCTTTGAAATGAAAAACAGCTTACTGACTACAAACATTGATTTACAGATTAGGAAAAATTTCTTAAAACATTATGTTTGGAGTGTAGAATTATACGGAAGTGAAACGTGGGTGATAGGGGCTGTAGAACGGAAGAGGATAGAAGCTTTTGAAATGTGGTGTTATAGGAAAATGTTAAAGATTAGGTGGGTGGACAAAATAAGTAATTTAGAGGTTCTTAGGCGAGTGGATGAAAAAAGAAGTATATGGAAGCATCTTACCAAAAGAAGGGATAGGCTAGTGGGGCATATCCTAAGACATCCAGGTATTGGGCTATCAATAATGGAGGGTAACATTGAGGGAGTAAATTGTAGAGGGAGGCAAAGATTAGAATATATAAAGCAAATTACAAAAGATGTAGGGTGTTACAGGTATGTAGATATGAAACGACTTGCGCAAGATAGAACAGGTTGGAGAACTGCATCAAACCAGTCGAGAGACTGATGACAAAAAAAAAAAAAACACAGTTTTGTTTATAAAGTATTATAAAAGTGTATAATAGTTTTTTGTATATAAAATTGTACAATAATTCAAATAAATTATTTAAACAACATGCGAAATGCAGAGGAAAAATTCTTGTTTTTTCTAAAAAATGTGCTATGAAAAAGTGATAGTTTTTTATTATTGTATTAGTACAATTTAACAACTTATAATGCACCACTCAAAACTAGAATATTTGATGTTTCCAGCCATGTTAGTACCATCTTAATACTCCTTATAATGTTATTTTTACAATATTTCAAATATAGATAAAAATGGCCAGCATTCTATAAACGTCCACGTTTTTGTCCCTAGCACTCAAAGTATTAAGTTCTGATACAGATGATTGCGATATCGAATCAACGTACTATACTGCAAGCCTTCTGATAAATCGTAGAAAAGATTGGGAACGTTTATATCTACGTGGAAGACTACAACACGGTTATTTTCAACAATTAAAAAATTGTTTTCGGATGACAAGAGATGAATTTAATGAAATTTTAGAGACAGCTAATAACGACCTGACAGGATTAGACACAAACTTCAGGAAAGCTATAGCAGTGAAAGGAAACCTGAAGGTAAGCCGCATGCTGCTGCTACCTCAATCAAAAATAAGTCCTTTAAAAATTGAGAGTCCATGTAATTTTTGTCGAGTACCTCATACAGGACCTTTCGCTCTCTAACCCATTCAATTAGTTTCTCTTCAACCTCCATTTCAAAGTAGATAAACTAGTATGGAACAGAATAGTAGGCATGAGTTTGAACAGAGTTTGTTCAGGGATGGTTGTCATCTGGTCACCATACAAAGTAGCTCTTCCAACTGGTGTTACTACACAAATAATATCAACTTTCTATCAGCTGACTGATTGGGTTAGTCCGAAGGCCAAGACAAAGTTAATTTGTTTTTTTAAGAGGTATGGACATAGTCAGAGAAAAATATTGTCAGTGACTTTTCTACGAGATGTATCTCTAAAATATAGATTTTACATAAAATACGAGGTTTGTCCCAAAAATAAGTGCACTGATTTTCCTACGTATAAACTGGCATAGTAGAACCTTCGTGATGTATATCAGCGCGTAACCAGTGATCGAACTGAATACTATAGAACTCCATACACTGAAACCATGCAAGTTGGCAGAAATTTTGTAGGAAAGCATACAAGGTCGATAGGTGAGGGAAGTGTTCTCAGCTTTCAAACGGACCAAGACCGCAATGAAACTGAGTGGAGTTAAGCCCAGCAACACATCCTGTGTCCGCCCAGACATAGAAAAACACAAGTTCATTTTTGTCACCTGAGTCCAGTTCATTCAACTCAACTTCGCTCGCAGTGGCCATCTGGCCTTAGAATGACCCAAAAGGTTAGTCTAAAAATCACACGACTTTCTCTTACCAAAGCCAGTAATGAACACTATAACTTGACATTAATAATAAAACATTAGAAATAAACAAAAAACTAACCTCAAAAAACATACGCTTATTTTAATCATGAGTGAATGATGCAAAATGAAAACCAAACCTTTCTTTGGCTTAATAAGACAGAAAATCACGTTTTGCCGCTAAACTAGGCTCTGTAGAGAAAAATACTTGAAATAAAAAGTTGTAGATCTGTTAAATTCCTATAAATTTTGATTATATACACTTTTGTCGTAAAATGCATATACTAAGGCTGAAATCTTAAAAAATCTATTTTTTAACACTTTTTTTATGAGAAAAATCAGAAAATCAATAATTACCACTAAACTCAGCGTTATACAAAAAAATGTTTGAACTAAAAGTTGTAGATTTTTAAATTTTTTAAAACTTTTACGTTATGCATTTTACGTTTGCACTTAAATGCATATTAAAGCCGCAAGCTTAAAAAACGATTTTTTTTACGAGAAAACAGCCTTTCCAAGAATTTCAGCAGATGTGGCGCCTACCCTATCTTGTAAAGCATAAAAAATGTAGTAAATGAGGCGATTTAAAAAAAAATCGTAGGAGCTGTTTTTGAGAAAATCACAAAAAAGTGAAAAATGACACGAATGAACTACTAATTACAGTTGACCGATTTTGATGAAAATTTTCATGTTGGGTCCAGTAGTAGTATATAACTCAAGTTTCAAATTCGTATGATGTTCTGTTCTTGAGATATTCTGTTCACACACTTGCATGCCCACATGCGTGCGCGCGCACACACACAGACCAATCGCTAAAAACATGTTTTTTTAGTTTATGAGGTCTGAAAACATGTAGATCCGGTAAAAAATTAATTTTGAAAAATCGACATGAACACTTTCCTTCCTATATATTCATATAGACAAGAAAATGTAAAACTTATGGAATTAAATTGTTAATTTTTTGGATTCATTCTCTCACATCGAGCTGAAGATTTATTCTGATACACTCTCTGCTCAATAAGTTACTTTTTTTAATATTCGTAATTGATATAAAAAGTGTATTTATTACACAATGCAATGGATCATTAATTTATAATATTGTTTCTAATATTGGATCACATTTAGGTTGTTGTAAACAATGTATTTTCATAAATAAATAAATGTTATAGCCAAACCTTCAAAAATCTACTCCCAAAAACGGTCACTACCTCAAAAATATTTATTCATTTATTTCCGCTCAGTTAAGGCATGATTAAAAAGAGGTTAAATTTAATGAAACAATACATTTTAATTACAGAAAATGTAATGAGGATAATTTAGATAGTCGATACTCAGCGAGAAAGATTAATTAAAGATAATATATCTATTGTTCTTGGAGTGACCTTCATTAAAGTACAGAATGAATCTTACTCTTTATATACAAACAAGAATGATTCAACTCGTTTCGTAAAAGCAATAAAACAAAAATGCACGCGGTGACTGTTGCATCTATTTTTAACCGCATAGCAAAGCACTTAAGAGAACTTCTATACATACTAACTTAATACTTAATCACGCTGTATCATTGTAATATCACAATCGGACTAAATTTAAAATTATTGGATACCAGGAGATCCAATAAATCTTCATTATTTTTCCCCCTGAAGCCAAAAAAGTAATATACTTATAACAAAAAATTTAATATTTGTTAATTGCATCCAGGAGATGCCCAAGGAAGCGTATGACATATCAACTGCTATTCCTGTATAAGTTAATTACATATTATTTTAATCACACATGGTCCTACAAGCTTAATAATTAAGCTTATAATATACGTTATAAATTATAACAAAAAATGTGTCTTCTTCTGATATTTACACAATAGTACAAAGTTTTCTATTTCTAAGCATTTGCTTCAATGGTTATTTATTTTAAGTTATTTCATTTTTTTACTTTCTCTTGCCTATATGAATATTTAGGAAGGAAAGTATTGTTTTCATGTCGATTTTTCGAAATTAAGTTTTCACCGGATCTACACGTTTTCAGACCCCCTGAACCCAAAAAACATGTTTTTAGCGATTGGTCTGTGTGTGTGTGTGTGTGTGTGTGTACGTGTGTACAAAATATGGACCCGACACAAACATTTTTATCAAAATCAGTTAATTAATTTTTTATGCTCTACAAGATAGGGCAGGCACCATGTTTGCTGAAATTCTGGGTGAGGCTGTTTTCACGTAAAAAAATTGTTGTTTTAAGATTGCGGCTTTAATATGCATTTTAGCGCAAAAATGTATTTACAAAAGTTGTAGAGAATTTAAAATTCTACAACTTTTATTTCAAACATTCTTTTGTATAACGCTTAGTTTAGCGGTAATTAGCAATTTTATGTTTTTTTCTCACAAAAACATGTAAAACAATGATTTTTTTAAGATTTCAGCCATAGTATGCATTTTACGATAAAAAAGCATCCAATCAAATTTAAAGGAAATTAAAAGATCTACAACTTTTATTCACAGCACTTTTCTCTACAGAGCCTAGTTTAGAGTGAAGAGTGATTTTCCGTATTTTTAAGCCAAACTGAGGTAGATTTTAAGTTTGCATTTTTCACTCATGATTAAAATTAGGTTATGTTTATTGAGGTTAGTTTTTTCTTTATTTCTAATGTTTTATTACTAATGTTAGATTAAGTTGTTCAATATTTGCATTGGCAAGAGAAAATTGTGTGTATGTTTCACACCAACTTTTTTCGTTGTTCTTATATTGGCTGCTTACTAAAGGCCTCCAATTTTGGATTGTTTTTGTTTAGGTCATCAGCCGAAAGGCTGGTTTCAACCTTTAGAGGCTTTGGTAAGTTGTAAACGAGGAGTGAGGTGGTTTACCAATGTCTTCCTCACTGAGAAGAAAAGTATGTTTATCAGCATGGCGGACCCTCTGAAAAGCAGCTACTTTTCACCCCATAAATGACACCTTCACTTCACTCACCACAGGGTCTGGCTGTATAATGAAATTCATTAATCTCAGAGCAGATGATGGTGACTAGTGTCTTTTACACCTCTACCTCTACTTTTCTTAAATGCTTCAGTCATATAATTGGCAGAACATGTGATAAAAAGAATTTTTTTTGTAGCCCTGGAACAAGCAGATCGAGTACAAATAATTTAACACTCCTACCGCCTGTTATGGGCAAAAATTTTGGTTTAATAACAGCATATCAAGGCTTTTGCTGTTCTGCCGTGATCTCCACCATCGATCTGCCATTCCAATCCTCCACTTTAGGTATTCCCTTGGAGTGGATAGGGTTGGCTACAAGGGGAGTTAGGAGGCCAACAAAAAATTATTATTATTATTATTATTATTTACATTGGCCAAAGAATGTTGTAGATGTTTCACACCAATTTTATTTCAACTTCTACTGCTGGAATTATAATTAAATTTTGAGATAATTTCTTTTATTTTATAAACTGAATGTGTTGCATGCTATTGAGTAGTAAACAAAAAACTATTACATCTACTAAGAGAACAAAATTTCATAAAAAGGCAAGACTCCACCCTTAACCTGACGAGAACTGCGATTTTAATGATCACGCGGACTGTCATTTTACACCTAATAAAAACTCTTTTATCTCAATCAGTTTCATTCCTAAAAATCTCAAAAAAATTACCATTTATTTATAAAGAATTTGTTATTAGAACCATGTTAAAACCAAAATTTTCCATTTTAATTTACGACCAAAATAAAAATTGAAAATTAAAAGATATTTTTTCTTTTAGAAATATCAATTTACGTACAAAAAAGTGTCACTAAATCACTAAAAAATACAAAAACATATGTTTAGCTATATACATAAATAAAGCAATTCGTTGTAAAAATAACAACATTTCGATATTGCAAATTGATAGACGCACTCAAAAGATATCACACTTTTTGTTCAACAAAGTAACGTGCTGAATGAAAAAAATTGCCTCAAAATAATCCCATCTCTTTTCAATTTTTATTTACTCCTCTTCTATGAAAATTTCTATCTCTTTTCCGCTTGTTGTTTTGTGTATTATCCTTTTCTAAACATGATAGCATAAATCAAAATATGTTATCGTTTATTTTGATGCTAATTGTAAGGTTTAACTGAGGGATAGGCGAGACAGGTAGTGTTAACCTTCTTTGTTCAGTTTTAGTCATAAAATTTATCACCGGCACTTCTAATTTATTGATTTCGATCGTAACATTTAAAGCTAACTGATGATATCATTTTCAATTAAATACCTTTTTTTCTAGAAAAGTTATGGACGAAAACACTCAAATTTTAGCACTGGCTCATCAAAAAAAATCTCTTTCTTTCACGTAACACTACGTTGTCAAATTTTCATCGTACAAATATGCAAGATATATCAAATGAAAGCGGAGAAAATTCTCTATCCAATAAAACTAAACCCGTTGGAAAATAATGGATAGTTGCGGAGAAAATTGAGTTTAAATGAAGGTGATGACCTATGTGTGATTTCTGGCTTCCAGGTTAGCAAGGGTTAAAGGGTCAGGATCATATGGAGGAAATTTTGATGGGGGCAAAACGATTGGAAGATTGTGGTAGATGCCAAAACCCACCAAGAGCTGTAGAGCTAATAATCATTTGAACAGTATAAAAAAATCTAGTGACATTCCTAAAATCTTACTGTTTCAACATTTTGTATAATATTATTACTACTTTGGATTCAAAGGGTAATGAAAATTTAGATTAATTGAACTAAAATTGAAAATAGAATAATTCAATACGTACCTCGAGTCAAAATTTTCAGCGTGAACAATGGCCATACATTCTGGACACACCCAATCTGATTGTGGCACTGTTTCTAATTGAGTACATCGTAAATGATAAACACGCGGACATGTTTTACAATTAATTATTGATCCATCGCGATGACATCGCCAGCAATAACGATCTGTACCTTCTAGCACCTGTAAATCAAAAAATAATGAACTTTACAGAAACTGTATAATGTTTTTGCTGATTTAAAACAAGTAATTTTTTTTGTTTTATGTCTGTTTTGCAATTTCTGCTAATGTAGACAGTGGAGAATGTTCATATACGAAAATGAGTGATGAAAAAAATGCCAGACCTGACCGGGAATTGAACCTGGGACCCTGGCGTAGAAGCCAGTTGAAAAACAAGTAAAGATTTTGGTACAGTGCATCATATGTTTGCGTGCAACGGTGAGAGTAATGAAGTGTAGACCACGCCAGAAGTTCTACTACACACACATTTCCATATCTCTTTACCTTTACATTAAACTCATAAGCCTGTCGCAACTTCAAATTGGTCAGCTCATCTCTTTTGTGGTCATCCAACTTCCCGAGTACCACCAGGAATGTAAAATAATATTATCCTCGACAGTCAATTTTTCCCCATTCTATCGACATTGACAAACCAATTCTGATGATGCATAGCAATTCTTACATTTAAACTGAACACACCAAGCCTATTCCTTATATCAGAATTTTTTCATATGGTTTCTTTTCGAAACACAAAGGGTACTATGTAAAGAGTGCATTTTTGATGCTTACACTCGACTCATATTTTTTGGATATTAAAACTCTTCGTTCGCTGCCATTAACACGTTGAGCCCAGAGGTTGGAATCATGGATGCGCCAACGCGCCATTGCATTGAGAGAATGCCATTATGCCTCAAGGCGTCAGTCAGCCATGGGAACGATTTTACTTATTGATAAATCTATTCACCAGCTAATTATAGTACGGTATTATAAATGTATGTTTTACTTTCTCTTGCCTTTATGAATATATAGGAAGGAAAGCATTGTTTTCATTTAAATTTTTCGAAATCGAGTTTTCACCCAATTCTACATGTTTTCAGACCCGCTGAACCCAAAAAAAAACATGTTTTTAACGATTGGTCTGGGTGTGTGAGCAGAATATCTCAAGAACAGAACATCATATGAACTTGAAACTCAAAATTTAAGTTAGATACTACTACCAGACCCGACACGAACATTTTCATCAAAATCGGTCAACCAGAAGTAGTAGTTTATGTGTCATTTTTCACTTTTTTGCGATTTTCTCAAAAACAGCTCCTACAATTTTTTTAAAATCGCATAAGTTACTAAATTTTTTATGCTCTACAAGATAGGGTAGGCACCATGTGTGCTGAAATTGTTGGGGAGACTGTTTTCTCATAAAAAAAAAAATTATTTTTGAAGATTGCGGCTTTAATATGCATTTTAGCGCAAAAATGTATATATATATATATATATATATATATATACATTTTTGCGCTAAAATGCATATTAAAGTTTGAAATATAAGTTGTCGGATTTTAAATTCTCTACAACTCATATATATATATGAGTCTCTACAACTCATATATATATATGAGTTGTAGAGAATTTAAAATCCGACAACTTATATTTCAAACTTTAATATGCATTTTAGCGCAAAAATGTATATATATATATATATATATATATACATTTACTTATATTTCAAACTTTTTTTGTATAACGCTTAGTTTAGTAGTAATTAGCAATTTTCTGTTTTTTTCCTCATGAAAAAGTGTAAAAATCGATGTTTTTAAGATTTCAGCCTTAGCATGCATTTTACAACAAAAGTGTACTTAATCAAATTTATAGGAAATTAAAAGATCTACAACTTTCATTTAGAGCATTTTTCTTTACAGAGCCTAGTTTAGCGTGAAAGACAGATTTTCTGTATCTTTAAGCCGAACTGAGGTTGATTTTCATATTGCGTCTTTCACTCATGATTAAATTAGGTTTGTTTATTGAGGTTAGGTTTTTTTTCTTTGAGTCTTAAATTTTATTACTAATGTTAGGCTATATTGTTAATTATTTGCATTAGCAAGAGAAAGTTGCGTTTCACACCAGATTTTTTCATTTGTAGCATGATTACAAAAGTCCATACATTTATTATTGTATAACGTACAGTATGTAAGAAATATGGTGAATAGACGTTACAATTACTTGAAGTAACAGATATTACTTTTAAGTAATAATTAAACTTTACCTTCTCTCGGTAAAAATAAGTCACTAAAAATGGAGAATTTTGTGGAATAAATGATATAATTAATTTATTATAATAATTTGCGTCGCACTGGTAGTTCCGAATTGACTACACTTTTATTAAAATTCCCGGCAGTAGGTAACAAAAGATGACCTTCACGGTAGGGTTTGTAGATCGATCAGAATAACTGAACAACATTTACTAACACTGCCGCATGCCGAGGATTAAATAAAAGTTATAAAAACATAGTATAGTATAATATGCCTTAAGGCGTCAAGTCAACCCTGGTACTGGATTCGATTTGCCATCTTAACCCTACAACCGGCAGGCATCGATTTTTCGACGCGTGGATAGTTTTCTGTGCCGGCAACATCGATAAATTGTATCGATCAACAATGCATTAGTTTTGAAACTGACGTAAAAACTGTATTGCATAACCACGACAAGTAATAATTATTTTTAATCAAAAAATTCAGCTTCATAAAATAAAAATATTTTTGTTTTTTAAAAATGATTGTTGTTGATGTATTATTCAATGAAATTTATGTATAATTCTCATGGAAGTCAGTAGGTGTTACTTATTGTCATCTGCTTTACAGAGGTTGTTCGCGTTTACTCGTGTTCGTTTGTTTATAAGTTATTATAAATATATTCATTTAGATTTGTGTACGACAATCATCAATTATGATTTTATTATTATTAGTTATTGCGTAATTCATTGTTTTGGTGATGTTTATATTTTGTAAGTTATACTGAAATTTGTTTGATAGCTTGAATCAAGCTAGCCCCATTTCAAGCTATTTATTATAATAATAAAAATTATTATAAAAATTATTATAATAAATTATTATAATAATAATTATTATAATAAAATTAATTATTATAATAAATTATTAGCGCAAATTATTATAATAAATTAATTATATCATTTAGGTAAAGTTCTTTATTTAGCCCCATTTCGGGGCTAAAATAAATAGTTCTGTTTCTTATCACATGGTCAGCCAACTAAATGACTGAATCATTTAAGAACAGAAGAGGTAGAGGTGTAAAAGACACTAGTCAGAGTTATCTCCTCTGAAAGTAATGAATTTCACTATACAGCCAGACCCTGTGGTGAATGAAGTGAAGGTGTCATTTGCAGAGTGAAAAATTTGTGCTTTTCAGAGGGCCCGGCATGCTGATAAGCGTACTTTTCCATTTAGTGAGGAAGGCAATGGTAAACCACCTCACTCCTCGTTTTACTTAATAAAGCTTCTACTGGTTCAAACCAGCCTTTCGGCTGATGACCTAAACAACACAGCTTGAATCAGTAAAACGTACGTCCTCCATACGTATAAAAATAAAATCATGTTATCATTGATAACTAATCATTGAATTACAGTAATTACATACAGTATCATGAAATGAATTTAATCTTATCTCGTCTTAAATGAATTTTACCGTACAGATAACCTATCGCCGATTTACAACCGTTTACTGGAACCCTCAATCACTATTTTGATCAGCGAATCGGTGGGAAACAATGTTGTAACATATACAGTAACGCAACACAAAACGCCCAATTTAAAAGCTGCTCAGTACTGTATTTAATTTTCCTTTAGTTAAGGTGATTTCACATGCATCATCAAACAACAAAAAACCAATTTACAGTTATGCACAATGTAAAATACATAAATGCACAATTTTTATAAATAACTAACCCTGCGTGCGCTTCTATGCCTATAAAAATCAAATTTGATAAGAACTCGTTATGACAATTTTGTTTTTTTTTTGTTTTACATCTGTTTTGCAATTTCTGCTAATGCAGACGGTGGAGAATGATGATATATGAAAATGAGTGATGAAAATGCCAGATCTGACTGGGAATCGAACCCAGGACCCGGCATAGAAGCCAGTTACGCTAACCACTATGCCAACGAGCGTATTGGTTAACAATTCTGTGCTCATTATTTTATTGAAATGTTCTTGGATATACAATATTTATTGTTTTTCCATCTGGTTCATACGCAATTAACTCAGAAGGTTTTCCGACGCGCAAGGTGGCCACATACAGCTGTCCATGCGAGAAACACGGATTTTACAAACTTAATCGGTAAACTTGTATCGATTGTCACTGTGCTTTGTTAATGGTCAAAAATCGTAGGAGCAGTTTTTGACAAAAATTCAAAAAAATAAAAATTACACCAACAAACTACTACTTCCGGTTGACTGATTTTAATAAAAATGTTTGTGTCGGGTTCGGTAATAGTATCTAACTTAAGTTTCAAGTTTCAAGTTTGTACGATGTTCCATTCTTGAGATATTCTGTTCTCACACACACACACATATATATGCATACACGCACACATGTGCGTGCACACACAGACCAATCGCTAAAAACATGTTTTTTGGGTTCAGGGGTCTGAAAACATGTAGATCCGGTGAAAACTCGATTTCGAAAAATCGACATGAAAACAATACTTTACTTCCTATATATTCATATAGGCAAGAGAAAGTAATATTCTTAATGCTATGAATAACTTAAGACTGCTTCAACACACACCCGGCTTGTCAGCCCAGCCGTAGTCGAACATTGGTGTCAATTTTACTTTACATACTCATCAGGTTTGTAGCTGGCACGGTTTCTAGCCGGTTTGTTGCTGGAACTGTCAACTAGACTATCCAATTATCAACCGCCGGTTTGAATAGTAGAGGTAGCCCAACAAGCCGGCTATGTGTAAGCAGTCTTAGAAGCCTTCGAAATGTGGATGTATAGCTGAATATTTAAGATGCCGTAAACAGCTAAGAAAACAAATAAAGAAGTTCTAACACTGGTTGGGAGAGACAAAGAACTGCTGACCCACATCAAACGCATATCTTGGACACATAATGTGTAATTAAAAATACCAACTTCTACGGGTGATGATAGAAGGAAATATTGGGGTTAGGAGGGGAGTTGGAAAGAAGAAATTGTCAAAGCGCCGTAATATCAAGCAATGGATGGGACTGAAAACTGTGAGACCTTATACAGATGGCAAGGAACAGAGAGGAGATCATGACAGTAATCACTAACATCCACTAGTGGAAAAGCATTGGAAGAATAATTCTTACCGGTTTTGTTGAGATCGGGGATTCAACCTTGATGGCTAGTTTTTTCTTTTTAGGAGATCCATCTGTTGAAGTTGACATTGAATCAAAATCGACACTTTGTTCTGAATCAGTATCGTTTAATAATTTACTGCTTGAGGAACTTTCACGGCGTCTTTTTTCCGCTCGACTTAACCTAGGTGAAAATTTACCGCTTTCATCGCTTGAATTTCCTTTTTCTATACTTTTCGGAGAATTGCCATTCGAAGACGATTCGTCGGTTTGATCGTCACTTTTTATGATCGCGTCGTGTACACGGTTTAAAAATTTACGATGTTTTGCGGCGAAATCGGGGTTTTGACTTAGGCGAGTCGAACGTCCGCTTTGATTCGGTTCGGTGTGGTTCTGTCTTTGACTCGAACTGCTTCTTGTACTTGGCCTCGTTGATGACAATGAAGTGTTTGAGGAATCCTCAGATTTTCCATCATTAGAATCCACATCCATGTCACTGCAAGTAGTTTTCTCTTTATCCACCCTAAAACAAAAAAAAAATTTAATTTTATTAACACAAATATTTTATACAGCGGATACACAAATTTAATTGCAATATTGAAATGTCCAATTTCACAATGCAATTGAAACAAAATTTATTACCGCCTAAAAAATATAGAGCGAGGGAGTAATAACCAATTAAAGCTCCTTAACATTTTAACCTGCCCGTAACAGGCAGGTGGAGTGTTAAATTAATTGCACTCGATCTGTTGGTTCCAGGACTATAAAAAATAGTTCTGTTTCTTATCACATAGTTAGCCAATTATATGACTGAACTTTTAAGAACAGAAGAGGTAGAGGTGTAAAAGACACTAGTCAAGAGTTATCTCTTCTGAGAGTAATGAATTTCACTATAACAGCCAAACCCTGTGGTGAATGAAGCGAAGGTGTCATTTGCAGGTTGGAAAGGGGGTGCTTTCCGGATGGCCTGGCATGCTCATAAGCATCTTTCAATTCAGTAAAACCTCTAGGGGTTCAAACTTGCCTTTCGGCTGTTGACCTAAACAACAAACAACAACATTTTTAGTGGCATATCTGTACAAAGTGGTTTCTGCTTCAGCACACATATTGGAGCAAGTCCAAATTTATATTTTTTAGCTTCTTTAATATGCAATTAGCTATTGCTATCTTTGAAAAATCTTTTGAACTCTTGTATGAGACGGGACACAAAACAATTTGAACTGAGAATGTGCTGCCATTCGTAGATGTAGTAGAGAGTTCTCCCGCTAGATGGAGCTAGTAGAGACCTTCAACAAACAACTGCCCAGATGGCGTCAGTTGTAGGTTAACGTTTAATCATAGTGTTGTGTTTCTCTTACTGTTGTCTTTTACCGTCCACAACGTTGTTAAAGACGATTTAAAAGAACCTACGAGATGTGGCTATTAATTAACAAGAATGACGTAAAAAATTTTATTTTTATTTTATACACAATCACTTATTGTCACCTTCAATATACACTCCTTCTCTATCCCTACAACGCTCCATGCGAATTTTCCTTAGTTGGAAACAGTGCTGGAAGTCAACTTCTGTCAGCTCCTTCAGGACACGTGCCACTTTCTCTTTTACAGCTTTCATAGACTTAAATCTTGTCCCTTTTAATGCAGATTTCACCTTAAGGAACAGGTAGAAGTCACACGAAGCAAGATCTGGTGAATAAGGTGGATGTTCTAACACTGAGATCCTGTACTTGGCTACACACAGATAACGCGGAATGAGCTGGCGCATTGTCTTGTTGGAGAACCCATGATTTTTTCTTCAACATTTTGGGGCGTTTTTTCCTTACTCTTTGACATAGTTTAGAAAGTACCTTACGGTAGTAATATTGATTAATTGTTTGACCTTCAGGAATCCAGTGAAGGTACACAATCCCATGGATATAAAAAAAACAATCATCATTGCTTTAAATTTTGACTTGCTCAAGCTTTTTTGGCTCTTAGTGAAGTTCGGCTCTTCCAGTGTGTGGATTGGCGCTTCGTTTCCGGATCATAAGTAAAAAAAAAACCCGTTTCATCACATGTTATTATCTTCTACCTGTTCCCTAAGGTGAAATGTGCATTAAAAGGGACAAGATTTGAGTCTGTGGAAACTATAAAAAAGAAAGCGGCACGTGTCCTGAAGGAGCAGATAGAAGATGACTTCCAGCACTGTTTCCAACAATGGAAAATTCGCATGGAGCGTTGTAGGGATACAGAATGAGTGCATATTGAAGGTGATAAGTGATTATGGATGAAATAAAAGTTTTTACATTGTCGGTCTCGTTATTTCATAGCCACACCTCGTACATTATCACATCAAAAATGTAAAAACTGTAGGTAATAAACTGTAGGTAACAAAGCTCCTTAACTAATGCATTATTACATCTAATTTTTTCTGAATTTTGAAAACTCTTTACAAAATACCTGGTGAAGTCTTTGTGGCTGTACATAACAAAGTGCTTTAGAATGACCAGGAAGGCTGGTCTAAGAAAAACAGAGAAATTTGAGAGAAAGATCTTCCACAAGATAATGGGTCTAAAGATAGTTGACGTATAATATAGGTTACGAGATCAAAAAGAAACAAGGACAAGGAAAATGAACAATTAACAGAAACAATTAGAAAAATTAAAACTAAATTTTTATGGACACTTGTATAAAATGGTGACAACCGGTTGACAAAACAAATTTTTAAGACACTAAACAATAGATAGGAGTCGTATAAATGGTTTAACGAAGTCAGAAAAGATATTAAGAAAACCAGAATAAACGGAGAAAACTTAATGAATTGAACCAAATTCAGGCAACTAATTACAGACTTTAAGGGCTTCCATGAAGAATAAAAACAGAAAAACGGGTGGACAGAAGAAAAGAGTAAAGCCTACAGTGAGTGAATTCAGAACGTGGGCTGCGAAAAAGCTACCAGAAACATCTTAAGGGGGTAGTCAACTCAAGAAGATGATTTTTTTAAATTTTGATTGTTTTTTGCATTTATTTGAAGTTTAAAATTTTCTGAATCACAACATTTGTTTACTTTGTTTGTACGCTGACAAAAAGTTATAAAACATTTGTTTAAAATAAAGCTCACTAGCAAGGCGAGTGAAATTATTCCTTCAACTTTAAGTTTTCTGGAAATGTGGTTTTTGCATGATTCTACATTCTTGGGAATTAAATATTTTGCTTTGTATTGGAGATACTTGGATGATGTTTTTTTTTCAAATGTTCATAATTTCTTGCTCTATTATCTGTGGAATGATTATTACAAAAGCCTTAACAGGGATTTAGTTAAAAAATAATCTGTGAATACATAAAATAAATGTTTTTGAAAATCTGGTTTTCTTCAATAAATTTCTTATAAGAAAAAATACATACAAGAGCATACAACAGATAATAGACAGCAATTTTCTGTATTTTGTAGCATAAGAATCATGTTGATATCTTTGTTGGTTCGTGAGATATTTGATTCCCCGTAAAAACCCGCTTTTCCAACCTCAGCCTTATATTAGAGGCTGTAATTAATTTTTGGCTTGGTTCAAATTGTAGATCATTACTATTTAATTATTCTTTCATTTAAAATAAATAATGATAAATTATAGCCAAAAATTTTCATTTTCATTTTTTCGGTTGACTACCCCCTTACCTTAAGTCATCTCACATGGTCTGAAATTGGGTTTATACTAATAAAAAATCTGGTGTGAAACACTCACACAACTTTCTCTTGCCAATATAAATAATTAATAATAAACCTAATATTAGTAATAAAACATTAGAAATAAACAAAAAACTAACCTCAATAAACATAACCTAATTTTAATCATGAGTGAAAGACGCAAAATGAAAATCAACCTCAGTTTGGCTTAAAAATATAGAAACTCACTCTTTCACGCTAAACTAGGCTCTGTAGAGAAAAATGTTCTAAATAAAAGTTGCAGATCTTTTAATTTTCTATAAATTTATTTATGTACACTTTTATTATAAAATGCATACTAAGGCCGAAATCTTAAAAAAATTGATTTTTCTCACGTTTTCGTGAGAAAAAAACAGAAAATTGCTAATTACTGCTAAACTAAGCGTTATACAAAAAAATGTTTGAAATAAAAATTGTAGGTTTTTAAATTTTCTACAACTTTTATTATATAATTTTTTCCGCTAAATTGCATATTAAAGCCGTAATCTTAAAAAAACTTTGTTTTTATGTAAAAACAGCCTCACCCAGAATTTCAGCAAACATGACACCTACCCTATCTTGTAGAGAACAAAAAACTGAGTAAATGATGCGATTTTTAAAAAAATCGTAGGACCAGTTTTTGAGAAAATCACAAAAAAGTGAAAAATTATACGAATAAACTACTACTTCCGGTTGACCGATTTTGATGAAAATGTTCGTGTTAGGTCCGGTAGTAGTATGTAGCTTAAGTTTCAAGTTTCAAGTTCGTACGATGTTCCGTTCTTGAGATATTCTGTTCACACACACACACACACACACACACACAGACCAATCGCTAAAAACATGTTTTTTGGGTTCAGGGGGTCTGAAAACGTATAGATCCGGTGAAAACTCGATTTCGAAAAATCGACATGAAAACAATACTTTCCTTCCTATATATTCATATAGGCAAGAGAAAGTAAAAATATCACATCAAAAATGTAGAAATTGTAGATAATCGAAGTGCCTTTTATTTGTTCCTTTTAAAATAGCTTCTACTATTTGGTTTGGAAATAGGCTTGACAGACAAATAGTATTTAAATAAATTTTGTGTATTCAGATAAAAGTGGATCCATGTGAAACATGTGTAAATAAATATTAAGGATCAGAGGCAGCTGAAAAGTTTAGTGAATTTTATATTCGCTTACTATTTTATTTTAAAAATATATAATATCTTCTGATATTGCATCTTCTATAGGTTTTTAAATAAAATATTTTAAAGTTTCACATAATATTTTGTGTACTCTGATGGTGCATCCACCGAAACACGTCTTAAACAGTAACGATCAGAAAACTGAAAAAGTTGAAGAAATTTATATAATATAAAACAGAATTGATTTCAAGCTGCAGAATATATTATAAATATTAATTTTTCACTAATACAATATAAAAGCAACAAAAAAATTAATTAAATTAATAAACCAACAAGACTTAAAAATTACAAATAATTAGAAACATTTTAATTAAAAATAAAAATTAATTATAAAAAAGATTGAAAAATAACCGACCAAAGAAACAAGAAGATAAAAACCAACCTGAAGAAATGAAATACATAAATAAGTAACAAAAAAACACAGTGTTGTCAAACGTGAAATTTACTTTATAAAAAGAGTCCAAGAAGAATGACCTTGGTAGAGGATGAGTGAGACAGAAAGAGAACAAAGATTGTCCCGTTAGATCTGGCAACGTTGTACTGAATCAGTTCTTTCATAATAACAGCAGTTATTAGGCTATTAAAACAAGAAGCACTTTGCTGTTTACAATTTACTTACTTTATACCATACTTTTACCATTACTACGTTAAGACAACATCATACTCCTTTTAATAAATTTAAACATCCTGAATAAATTCATAATTTTTATTTATTTAAATTTTGTTTATATCAGTAGGAGTCTGTAATAAATTTATTTCTTTTAGTATTCAGAAATTTCCTTATACACCAGTTTCTCTAACAGATATAAATAATAAAAAATATAACCTGTTTAATCATGAATAAACAATGTAAAATTAAACACGACTAATTTTAATCATGGAGGGAATGACACAAAACGAAAATCAACTTTTACAGGACTTAAAAATATGGAAAATCACTAACTGATGCTAAACTTATTAGAAATAAAAGTTGTATGATTTTAAATTCACTACAACTTTTACTAGATACATTTTTGCACTAGTATGTTGTTTAGGTCATCAGCCAAAAGGCTGGTTTGAACCTGTAGAGGTTTTACTAAGTAAAACGAGAAGCGAGGTGGTTTACAATTGCCTTCCTCACTGAGTGGAAAAGTACACCTATCAGCATGCCGGGCCCTCTGAAAAGCACCCACTTTCCACCCTACAAATGACACCTTCACTTCATTCAACACAGGGTCTGGCTGTACAGAGAAATTCATTACTTTTAGGGGAGATAACTCTGACTAGTGTCTTTTACACCTCTACCTCTTCTGTTCTTAAATAATTCAGTCATTTAATTGGTTCACCATGTGATAAGAAATAGAACTATTTATTTTAGCCCTGCAATGAACAGATTGAGTGTAAATATCAATTTTGCACTATAATGCATATTAAAGTCACAATCTTAAATAAACAATTTTTTTACAAGAAAACAGCCTCACCAAGAATTTTAGCAAACATGGCCCCTACCCTATCTCGTAGAGGATAAAAAATTTAGTAAACCAGGCGATTTTAAAAAAAATCGTAGGACCAGTTTTTGAGAAAATTGCAAAAATGTGAAAAATTACACAAATAAACTACTACTTCCGGTTGACCGATTTTGATGAAAATGTTCGTGTCGGGTCCTCCAGTGGTATCTAACTTAAGTTTCAAGTTCATACGATGTTCCATTCTTGAGATATTCTCTTCACATACAAACACAAACACATACAAAGACCAATTGCTAAAAACATGTTTTTTGGGCTCAGAGGGTCTGAAAACGTGTAGATCCAGTGAAAACTCAATTTCGAAAAATCGACATGAAAACAATACTTTCCTTCCTATACATTCATATAGGCAAGAAAAAGTGAAAAATTATTAAAAGTTGCAGGTTTTTTAATTTTAAAAAAATGACAAAAACTATTCAAATTTATGGGTACATTTGGAATCGACTAATTCTTTAAAACTTTAATTGTATACATTTTTATCGTAAAATGTATACAATTAAATGTAAGGAGGACTTGGAAAGGTTTGGGTTGACGCTGGAGGATGTGAGGTTCAAGTCTAAGAGTTATAGAAAGTTGAAGGATCTGGCTTTGGAACCGGAAACCAAGACTAGAAGAGTGCAGAGGGTGACAGAAGAACTCCGGGCTCAGAGATCACAAAGAATGAGGGAATACTGGGTAAAGATCAAGGCTCAGAGATCGAAGTAGAGTCTTCCATGTTGTGGCTGAAGTGGTCCATTGTGGCCTCACAAGTAAAAACAAAAAAAAAAAAAAATAAAATAAAAACCGCAATGTTAAAAAAATCACATTCTTTACCAATTTTGATGAGCAAAATACAGAAAATCATAAATTGTTGCTAAACTAAGCGTTGTAGACAAAAAAAATTCTTTTTACTTTCTATTGCCCTTTATGAATATGTACTTGTTGTTAAGGTCATCAGCCGAAAGGCTGTTTTGAACTTGTAGAGGCTTTACTAAGTAAAACGGGAAGCGAGGTCATTTACATTTGCCTTCCTCAACTGAGTGGAAAAGTATGCTTATCAGCATGCCAGGCCCTCTGAAAAGCATCTACTTTTACCCTGAAAATGACACAATCAAGTCATTCATCACAGGGTTTGGCTGTATAATGATGAAATTCATTACTCTCAGAGGAGATAACTCTGACTAGTGTCTTTTAAACCTCTACCTCTTCTGTTTTTAAATGCTTCAGTCACACAATTGACTGAATATGTGATAAGAAACAGAACATTTTTGTACCCCTGGTAATTAGCAGATTGAGTGCAATAATTTAACACTTCACCTGCCGCCTGTTATGAGCAAAAGTGTATATAATCAGTTATAAAAAAATTAAATACCTACAATTTTTTTTACAGATCCTAATAGTTCAGCGTAAATTATTGATTTTACATAAATTTTAAGTTTTACAAAGGTTGATTTTCATTTAGCATCATTCACTCGTGATTAAAATTAAGCTGTTTTTAATTTTACATTGTTTACTCACGGATTAAACATAGGTTAAATTTTTCATTATTTACATTGGCAAGAAAAATTTCTGTGAGTGTTTCACACTGGATTTTTTTTGAGAAGTTAGGATGTCCATCTCTTCCGCTATGTTGCCCAGTTGGTTTGTAAGTAAAGAACTGTTTGGGTGTTTGTTCATTCCGGTAATTGGCAAATATCTTTATTTCTTTACCTGGCTAAATGTTTCAACAATTTCATCTCAACAGATACTGTTCTTAACATCTGCTGAATACTCAAGGTTAACAGACATGAAAACTGACAAAACCAAGAAGTAATAAAACTTTAAAACCATCTCCTTCTGCACTTTACAAATTCGTGATTTAATTAAAATATACACGACAAAAACGTTTATATCATTTAAAAAAATTCTGTTGTAAAACACTCACACAACTTTCTCTTGCCAATGTAAACAATAGATTACACAACCATAATCGTTCAATGTTTTTACAAAAGGTCAAAACCTGTATTAAAGAGAAGAAAATAATTTGAATTGGGATGTAAAGTAACACTTACAGACAAGTGTAAAAAATATAACCAGTTGTTATCGCAATAAATGGATAGAACATGTTCAACAAACGAATGGAGATAGAGGTTCAAAATACAGGCATGAAGAAAGAAACTTGGGAAAACCGCTGCAACACTGTACTAGTTAAACAGCTTTTTTATGATCTCGTGTGAAACAATCACACAACTTTCTCTCGCCACTGAAGATAATGAACAATATTGGAAGAGCCGATCTTCACCGAGAGCCAAAAAAGCTTGAATGAGCAACTCAAAATTTAAAGCAATGATGATTGTTTTTTTTTTATATCCATGGGATTGTGTACCTTCACTGGGTTCCTGAAGGTCAAACAATTAATCAATATTACTACCTTGAGTAATAAAAACCTGTATTGGCATCAATCAGCCTCTGTTAGAGTCAACCATGACAAAACAGAACAAGTGGAAATTCTTCGAGGTGTCCGGCAGGGGTGTATATTGTCGCCTCTTATATTTAATTTGTACTCTGAGGCAATTTTTCAGGAAGCTCTAGAATTTACAGAGGCCGGAATTTTATTAAATGGTGAACAGATTAATAATTTCAGATATGCCGACGATACCGTCATCTTTGCTGATACTGCTCAAGGATTACAACTTCTCATGCAGAAAGTAGCGGAAACTAGTAGAAAATATGGCTTGGAAATTAATGTAAACAAAACGAAAGTCATGATAATCAGCAAGGAAAGAATTGGAAGAGTGCAGTTCACCATAAATGATAGGATAGTGGAAAGGGTGCCAACATACATATATCTTGGGACTGTACTAAACGAGCGTTGGGATCATTCACAGGAAATAAAAAATAGGATTGAAAAAGCAAGGGCAGCGTTCAACCAAATGGCTAAACTGTTTAAAACGCACAATCTAAAATGGGAACTGAAAATCAGACTGCTCCGATGTTATGTATTTTCCATTTTGCTATACGGAGTAGAATCTTGGACCTTGACGGCAGCAACGGAAAAGAAACTAGAATCGTTCGAGATGTGGACTTACAGAAGAATTCTAAAAATATCTTGGGCGGACAAAGTATCAAACGCTAAGGTACTGCAAAAACTTAATAAGGAAACAGAAATAATACACACTATAAAAAGAAGAAAATTGGAATATCTAGGACACATCATGTGAAACGAGAACAAGTACAAGCTGCTGAAATGCATTTTACAAGGAAAAATACAGGGCAAGAGAGGCATTGGAAGAAGACGAATATCCTGGTTAAAGAATTTGAGAACATGGTTTGAAACATCCACTACGGGACTTTTTAACGCAGCAGTGAATAAAATCAGCATTGCCAGAATGATCGCCGGCATCCGGTAACGGATTGGCACTAGAAGAAGAAGAAGAGACTACCTAGAGGTACTTTCTAAACTACGTCAAAGAGTAAGGAAAAAACGCCCCGAAATGTGGAAGGACAAATCATCGGTTCTCCACCAAGACAATGCGCCAGCTCATTCCGCATTATCTGTCAAGAGGTTCCTAGCCAAGTACAGCATCTCAGTGTTAGAACATCCATCCACCTTATTCACCAGATCTTGCACCATGTGATTTCTACCTGTTCCTTAAGGTGAAATCTGCATTAAAAGGGATAAGATTTGAGTCTGTGGAAGCTGTAAAAGAGAAAGAGGCACGTGTCCTGAAGGAGCTGACAGAAGATGACTTCCAGCACTGTTTCCAACAATGGAAAATTCGCATGGAGCATTGTAGGGATAGAGAAGGAGTGTATATTGAAGGTGACAATAAGTGATTGTGTATAAAATAAAAATAAAATTTTTTACGTCATTCTTGTTAATTAATAGCCACATCTCGTAGGTTCTTTTAAATCGTCTTTAACAACGTTGTGGACGGTAAAAGACAACAGTAAGAGAAACACAACACTATGATTAAACGTTAACCTACAACTGACGCCATCTGGGCAGTTGTTTGTTGAAGGTCTCTACTAGCTCCATCTAGCGGGAGAACTCTCTACTACATCTACGAATGGCAGCACATTCTCAGTTCAAATTGTTTTGTGTCCCGTCTCATACAAGAGTTCAAAAGATTTTTCAAAGATAGCAATAGCTAATTGCATATTAAAGAAGCTAAAAAATATAAATTTGGACTTGCTCCAATATGTGTGCTGAAGCAGAAATAAAATAAAAAAAAAATTTCAGTCAGTCTTGTTATTTAATAGCCACACCTCGTACAGAAAATCACTAATTTACGCTACACTAACCTGTACAGAACGCACTCTGATATGTGACATGTAAGTTTTTTAATTTCCTACAACTTTGATTATATATTCCCTTTTGTCTTGAAATGCATACTAAAGCCACAATATTAAAAAACCCTTGTTTTTATAGATTTTGATGATCAAAATAAAAAAATAACTCATTGACACTGTACTAAGCATAGTAGAAAAAAAGTTTGAAATAAAAAGTTGTAGGCTTTATAATGTTCTACAACAATCATTGTATACACTTTTGCCCTAAAAATGCAAATTAAGGCCTCAATCTTAAAAACAAAATTACCACAAAAGCATTACCTCCCCCCCCCCCCCCCCAATTCAACAGACATGGCATTTATTCTTGTAGAGCATAAAAATTAAGTAAATGAGGTTATTTAAAAAATCTGGTGTGAAACACTTACACGAATTTCTCTTGTCAATGCGAATAATGAACAATATAACCCAACATTAGTAATAAAACATTTGAAATAAACCAAAAACATAACGTAATTTTAATAATGAGTGAAATATACAAAATGAAAACCAACCTTTATTTGGCTTTATAATATGGAAAACCATTTTTTGACGCTTAAAGTAGGCTCTAGAGAAAAAATACTTGAAATAAAAATTGTAGATCTTTTAATGTCCTATAAGTTTAGTATATGCATTTTTGTCGTAAAATGGATACTACAGCTGAAATCTTAAAAAAATCAATTTTTTAACATATTTTCATGAAAAAAAAAACAGAAAATCATTAATTAATTACTCCTAAATTAAGCGTTAAAACAAAAAACTGAAATAAAAGTTGTAGATTTTTAAATTGTCTACAACTTTTTTTAAGTACACTATTAAAAAAAACTATTAAAAAAACTATTAAGTAAAAAAAAAATATTGCCCTAAAATGCATATTAAGGCTGCAATCTTAAAAAAACCATTTTTTTACGAGAGAACAGCTTCCCCAAGAATTTCAGCAGACATGGTGCCCACCCTACTCATAGAGCATAAAAAAGTTAGTAAATGAGTAAATACATTACTACTTCCAATTGGATGATTTTGATGAAAATGTTCAGGTACCTTAACTTACAATTCCAAATTTCAACTTTGTACTTAAATGCACTTGAATACAAACACTCAGACAAATCACTAAAAACATGTTTTTTTGGATTCAGGGGTTCTGAAATATGTATTTTCAGTGATAAAAACAATACTTTGCTTCCCTATATATTCATAAAGGCAAGAGAAAGTAAAATACATTACCCAGTGGGAAATTTTTCCACTTTAAATAGACCTGGCCTCCTTCTGGAAAGAAAAGGTTAATGTATATTTTAATAACTGATATTTGTTTACCACCGAGGAAATAAATAAATAATATAAAAAGCAGGCCAGTTAGTATAGAATTAAACCAACTGAACTTTCTAAACTCGTTATTTTTTTTAGTTTAGTCTTCTTACACGAACAACTTTCACAAATATCATATGCAACTTCATTTAGAAACAGTATTTAAATAAATGGTTTGGCAAACCACATTGTGCTTATCACAAATCTAAATTAAAGCACTATGTGTATAGTTCAGCCGCTCTAAGTTTGCTCCTACTGTCAACAAACCAAAACCAGCTACTACAGGGTGCACACTAGAGTCCGTGACTTTATGGACGTCGTATTCCTATTAAGTTAACTATGTTTTAAATTATAAGTACTTAAAGTACTAAAAAAATCAGTCGTGATATGATGTAGGCCTAACAATTTAATTTAGAAAAATACTTTTAAAAGTATTTTGTATTTAAATACTTTTGAAATTATTTAGTTGTTACTTTTTAATCAGCGTGTACACATTTAGATATAATGCGCATGCTCAGTGACGTCATTATTTGTTTACATTAGGAGCAAACTTAGAACGGCTGAACTGTAGAAGATTTTGAGTTAGACCTATTTTTCCGAAGAAAAAAAGTTTTAAATCCCTAATGTGTGTACGTTGCAATCTGTTCAATTCAGAATAATAAGCAATACCAGGACCCAATGAGATGAGTATAATGTGTACGACATGTAAATACGGTGTAATCTTGTACAGACACAGGCTAACCCTTCCAGAGAGAGTGTTGTTGTTTAGGTCATCAGCCAAAAGGCTGGTTTGAACCTGTTGAGGTTTTACTTAACTAGGAGTGAGGTGGTTATAATTGCCTTCCTCACTGAATGGAAAAGTATGCTTTTCAGCATACCGGGCCCTCTGAAAAGCACATATTTTCCACTCTGCAAATGACACCTTCACTTCATTCACCACAGGGTCTGGCTGTATAATGAAATTCAATGCTTTCAGAGAAGATAACTCTGATTAGTATCTTTTGCACCGCTACCTATTTTGTTCTTAAATGATTCAGTCATTTAATTGGCTGACCACGTGATAAGAAACAGAACTATTTCTTTTAGCCCTGCAACGAACAGATTAATTGAACCCCAACCATTAAAGTACATCAGTAACCACTGTATAGTATTCAAATTCATATAAAAGTAACTACCTTTACTAAGAACTGAACCAGGAACCTTCGTCTCCGAGAATCAACTGTTTAACAGCTGACTCGTAGCAACAACTTTACCTCTAGACCAACCTGGTGGTATACAGGTTGATAGTGATCAAATTTTTACTTTCTCTTGGCTATATAAATATATAGGAAGGAAAGTATTGATGTTCATGTCAATCTTTCGAAATAAGAGTTTTCACCAGATATACACGTTTTCAGACCCCCTGAACCCAAAAACCATGTTTTTAACGATTAGTCTGTGTGTCTGTGTGTGGGGGGGGGGGCGAACAAAAAATCTCAAAAACGGAACATCGTACGAAGTTGTAACTTGTAATTACAGTTAGGTACTCTTAGAGGACCCGACATGAACAATTTCATCAAAATCAGTTGACTGGAAGTAGTAGTTTATTCGTGTCATTTTTCACTTTTTTCAATTTTCTCAAAAACGGCTCAAATTGATATTTTAAAAAATAGATAGATAAATTGATATTTTTTAAAATTGCCTTATTTACTAAATTTTATATGCTCTACAAGATAGGGTAGGCGACATGTTTGCTGAAATTCTAGAAGAGGCTGTTTTCTCGTAAAAAAAATGTTTTTTTAAATTGCGACTTAAATAAGCATTTAAGCGCAAAAATGTTTGTAATAAAAGTTGTAGAGAATTTAATATCCTACACCTTTTATTTGAAACATTCTTTCTGTATAACGCTTAGTTTAACGGTACCGGTAATTAGCAATTTTCTGTTTTTTCCTCCCGAAAACGTGTACAAAAAAATAGATTTTTTTAAAGATTTTAGCGTTAGTATGCATTTAACGACAAAAGTGTATACAATCAAATTTATAGGAAATTAAAAGATCTACAATTTTTATTTAGAGCAGTTTTCTCTACAGAGCCTAGTTTATCATGAAAGAATGATTTTCCATATTTCTAAGCCAAACTAATGTTAGGTTATATTATCATTTTCATTGGCAAGAGAAAGTTGTGTGAGTGTTACACACTAGATTTTTTTAAATTGTCATCTATCATTTTTCTTTATCCATCCATCTGTCACACCCAGATGTCAGAAACTACAAGAAATAGTGACAAATGGTTTACGGATTCGTAAACTACACAAAAAGTTACTGGGCCTAAATTGGATTCAAAGTTCTGGTTTTAGACTGGAAATGGCCCAAAATCGGCAGTCAAGAAATCAAAGTCGGATTCCAGTACCAAAAATACTGTCATTCGATTCCTCTTAAAGAATAGTAACAGAAATCATTAATGGTTTTTGTCATAAGTCAAACGTAAGCCTTTTTAAAAATTGCCACCAGCCATGAGAGGTTTCTCATGAAAGGGATTTTTATAAATACATTTTAATGTATTTTAAACAATTCTTCGTTATTTTGTAACAAAACAGTTTTTTATTGTAATAAACGATAAATCTGCTTATTTAAGAATTAGTTTTGCTTGTTGTTGTTTAGGTCCTCAGCCGAAAGGCTAGTTTGAACCCCTAATGGCTTTACTAAGTAAAACGAAAAGTGAGGTGGTTCACCATTGCCTTCCTCACTGAGTGGAAAAGTAGCCTATGCATATCAGCATGCCATGCCCTTTGAAAACCACCTACTTCCACCCTGCAAATGACACCTTCACTTTATTCACCACAGGTTCTGGCTGTATAATGATGAAATTCATTACTCTCAGAGGAGATAACTTGTGACTAGTGTCTCACACCCCTTCCTCTTTAACGACAGTTAAAATGATATCCAACATCGGAAATTTTTAGGATTGTCACAATGACATCAAGTTTGGACTCGTTTTTCAAGCAATGATACGTAGGATTATGAAAATTATTATACAATTTGATAAAAATAATTACAACTAAAATGGTAGTACTGTAGTCAAGCGCCTAGTATAGTCAATCTACTGTAAGAGTACTCTGAGTGAGGCAAGCGCCTATAGATTGTAAATGAAAGTTTTACACTAGTTAGCGTGTGCCTACCTCTCCGCCTGACAATTATCTTGCACTATGTTCCATCATTAAAATATCTACAACCAGCTAAATTTAACATTATCCTTTAAGCGTTTTCAATTGTACCGTTCTGATTACTTACTTGTAATTATTGGAAGTTCAGAAAGATACTCCTTAATTAATTATGTTAACAATTACATTTAACAAAACAATTTTTGTCTACTTTTTAATGTTTACCATTTTATGTTTCAGAAACTCAACACATTCAGTATCACGCATGTTCACAAAACACTGCTTACAAAACTTTTCAACTTCAGTCTACAAAGAAAATCGAAACGAACCGATACAATTCCAAAAGATAACTGAAGAAACTAAAAGTGAGTTAAACACGGGCAAGTGCAAACAGTTGTATTAAACTAGTCAGTCATTAATTTTAATGATACAAAATAAACAATCTGAAATGATAAACAACGAATCACTGGAATTGTTTACTCTTCTGTTATAATTCAAGCGCATTAGTCTTATATTACTTGTGACCACAAATAAAATAAAACTGAGTCTGTAATAAAAACCTACTAATCATAAATAATAATGTAATAATAGTAAATGATGTAACGAAAAATAACAATGTAAGAGTAACAATAGTAAAAGTTTTAGTTGTTAATGGTAAACTAATGTTTGATTTTTATACATTTTCTAACAAATGAATTGAACGTGTGTTTATTATATTGCGGTTACAGTGAATTAGTGTTGTATGAAATTTTGTTTTTGATCATGCTGTGGGTATTTTTAATTAATACGTATGCTCACTTGTGTTGCTGATTGCCTATGTCGGAGTACTCTTAGCGTAGACAGACTCTAGGTGACTCATTACTGAAGCATGTAGACCGCACGTACGGTAGGCTGCTGCGCATGTATGTTTGTGTGTATAAGGGTCTGTTTATGATCAACGTTCCACAGAGCTGTGGAATATTATAGTATTTATTACACTTTTACCTCTACTGTTCTTAACCCATTGGCATGTAATGACGGCGAAACGCCGACCACTATATTTGTGCTGTTGTATACAATGATGGCGATTCAACGTCCTCGTACTTCATTTAGTCCTGTCTACATAGTTTTTAAAAACTTCTTCATGTAACAGCACTAACAAAAACTACATAATTTTTACTTCATTTTCATATATATACCAATAGAGTGCGTGCAAGCATTCAGTTATAATTTCGTGATCAAAATAACCTATACCATATGCACATAAAACGCACATTCTGAACTGTATAAAATATTAACTAACTTAATATTTAGGTTGGGAATAACAGCTGATCATTTATCAGCTGTTATTCCCAACCTATATTAGTCAATATTTTAAGCAGTTAAAAATGTGCGTTTTATGTGCGTCTGTTTTGATCTTAAATAAAGCAAAATTTCAATATCTATTATTCATTTTTTTCCTGAGCAATTCACATGAATCTTTTCAGAATTAAATTTTCTACAAAATTATTTAAGAAAAAATATACCTTTATTTAACATTTATGAAAGTAATCTTACATTAAACACAAAAATGTGTTATTTCTTTGCACCAATTCTTGTGTTTTATGTAAGATATCTCTGAAAGTATTGCATGTACAGCTCTGGAACCAATTTTATTCAATTTTTCAGATTAAAAAACATAAGAAACAATCGTATTTGTATCTTTGTAACTACCTTTAACATTTTTATACTGCCTTACTTCACCGAGGGTACAGAGTTCTAGGTGAAATTTTTCGCTAGCCGTAACTCGCTAACTAAGCGTTTTCAGGCATATGTTTATATGAACTTTTTTTCTTATTTTTAGCTATAGAATGAGATTCCAAGAGATTGCTGTATAGTTTTGAATCACCCTATATAAATGAATTGGGACTTGGAAATTTGATTCAATAATGGGGCTGATTCAATAATCCAGTGATTCAAATATGCGGAATCTACTGTAGTTCTCCTTATTACCAATAATATTTTGATTTTCTCGATCACCTTACGTCCTAGTTAGTCTGGATAAACGAGGTTGTACGATACTTTGTACAAACAAACAAATATTTTTTTATAATATTACAATAGATAAATATACATAAATAGATAATAAACATACAGTATCAACGTTACTTACTTTTTATCATTATTACAGGAGGTTGTCATTAGTTCATCTCGAACGATTGGATCGTTATGAAGATCCGTAAGTTTTTTCAATTTATTATTACCAACATTGTTACAGTCAACTTGTTCTGTTTGACTGATTACCGTTGTCGACTCCATATTGTTGTCATTATTCTTAATGACCGCTTTTAAATTATTAAACTTTTTATGACCGATTTCATTAGAGTTGTTATTTTTATTTTCTTTCGATTCTTTCATAGTTTAATCGGGTTTCTTGTCGCAACTAGTAATCTACAAGTAATACGCGTAGAATCTTTCATTCCTGAAACAAATATATAGTAATATTATCAGTTAATTCGTTTGAAAAACATGAGATAAAATGTTAGTACCGTTATCATTAATAAATAATTAAATTATTCTAATTTCCCTACAATATCCAAACTGATTTCATTACTACATTTTTATGGTATGTCAAAACGAATTATCATTTATTCGTGAAAATACAGCTGTTCATTTATAACCGTTCAGATACAACAAGAGTTTTTTTATTATGTTACTATTAAAATTTATGATAACCTATAAAATATTTAAAAACAACATACAGTTTTAAAAATAAACTCAAACCAAAACAATTTCATAATAAAAATAAACTTTCTAAATGCATCCTCCAGCCAACAATCTCTATTGTAAAACTCTAGTGTGAAACACTCCCAGAACTTTCTCTTGCCAATGCAACAAATGAACAATATAACCTAACGTTAGTAATAAAACATTAAAAAAACATAACCTTATTTTAATCATGAGTGAATCATGCAAAATTAAAATCAACCATAGTTTGGCTTAATTATACAGAAAATCATGCTCTGACGCTAAACTATGCTCTGTAAAGAAAAATGCTTAAAATAAAAGTTGTTTGATTATACACTCTTTTGTCATAAAATTAATACTAAGGCTGAAATCTATAAACAATTATTTTAACAGAAAACCACCAATAGACGCTTAATTAAGTGTTGTACAAAAAAACAGCTTAAACAAAATTATAGATTTTTACAAGTTCTAGATCTTTTATTAAATATAAATATGTATAATCTTAAAAACATAACATTTTTTTACGAGAGCACTGCCTCCCCAGGAATTTCAGCAGACATGGTGCCAACCCTATTATGTAGAGCATAAAATTGTAATAAATGAGGCGATTTTAAAAAAATTGTAGGAGCCGTTTTCAGAAAATCACAATGATGTGAAAAATAACATGAATAAACTACTACTTCCAATTGACCAATTTTTATGAAAATGTTCATTTCGGGTCCTCTAGTAATACCTGGCTTAAGTTTCAAGTTTGTACAATGTTCTGTTTTTGAGATATTTTGTTTACGCACACACGCATACAGACCAATCGCTTAAAAAATGTTTTTTGGGGTTCAGGAGGTCTGAAAACTTGTACATCCGGTGAAAATTCAATTTCTAAAAATAGATATGAAAACAATACTTTCCATCCTATATATTCATAAAGACAAGAGAAAGTAAAAACACTTAAATTTTTGTACTGACCCATTACAACTGCTATAACAATCGTTTTTACCTTTTTATTATATAATTTTAGTTTACAGACATGTTTTGGGGAATATGTCTTACCAACCGACTTCCTCTTGCCAATATAAATAATAAACAATATAACCTACGTTTACTCATTAGTAAACAATGTAAAATGAAAAACATAACCTAATTTTAATACTGAGTGAATGATGCAAAATGAAAATCAACCTCTTTTTGGCTTAAGAATACAATAAATCACTAATTGACACTAAACTAGGCTCTGTAGAAGAAAATGCTTGGAATATAAGTTGTGAATTTTTATTTCCGATCACTGTCATTACCTACAAATTTGTCTTGGGTCCGTACTACGGCCGCAATCTTTTAAAAATGCCATTTTTTTACAAATTTTGATGAAAAATACAGAAAATCTTTAGTTGACGCTAAACTAAGCGTTTTATAAAACCGCTAGGAATTAAAGTTGTAAGTTTTATAAAAGTTCTAACTTTTATTATAAACACCTTTGCGCTAAAATTCATATTAAGGACGCAATCTTAAAAAAAAACTTTTTTTCCTCCAAGAGCAGAGGCCTCTAAAGAATTTCAGCAGTCATGGCATTTACCTTATCTTGCAGAGCATACAAAATGTAGTAAATAGTGCAATTAAAAAATCAAAAAATTGCACTAACCCTTTTTGAGAAAATTTTAAAAAGTGAAAAATTACATGAATAAACTAATACTTCCGGTTGACTTATTTCGATGCAAATGTTCATATCAGATCCGTTAATGGTATCTAACCTAAGTTCTAAGTTTCAGCTTTATATTATCTTCCGTTCTTGAGATATTTTGTTCACGCACAGACCAACCAATTCCTAAAAACATGTTTTTTGATTTCATGGAGCCTGAAAACGTGTATATCCGGTAATAACTCCAACTCTCAAGTCAAAATTTAATCTTATACAGAAAATTACAGTAAACTCTCTTTCTATAAGGAATTTGGAAGAGAAAGATTCTAGCAGGGCTAAAATATTTTTTTATTTTTTTTTGTTAAAACGTCTGACTGTTCTGCAATTAGGCTACTGCTATTGCAGACGGTGAATGATGAAATGATTTTTTGTAACGTATGAAAAAATGCCGTGCCTGAATGGGATTCGAACCCAAGACCGCATGATGAGAGGCGAGCACGTTACCAACTTCGCCAATGCGGCCGGCAGGGCTAAAATAAATAGTTCTGTTTCTTACCACATGGTCAGCCATTTAAATGACTGAATCATTTAAGAACAGAAAAGGTAGAGGTGTAAAAGACACTAATCAGAGTTATCTCCTCTGAAAGTAATGAAATTCATTATACAGCCAGACCCTGGGGTGAATGAAGTTAAAGTGTCATTGGCAGAGTGGAAAATATGTGCTTTTCAGAGGGCTCGGCATGCTGATAAGCGTACTTTTCCATTCAGTGAGGAAGGCAATTGTAAACCACCTCACTCCTCGTTTTACTAAGTAAAACCTCCATAGGTTCAAACCAGCCTTTCGCCTTATGACCTAAACAACAGATTCTAATCCCCAAATTTGTAACAGTTATTTCAACGCACAAAATTTTACGTTTACTCATCGTTATATTATTGTCTTTAAAAGAAGTGCTTGAGTGTTCACCGCATCCAACCCTAGATTGTTGATATCTGGATTAATCATGACAATGCACCCAATCACACATGCCTAACTGTAACCAAAGCTGCTGGCCTTTAAAGGTATTGCTCCCTTGTCACTTCTCTTTCTTCTCAAAGCTCAAGCTCAAAAGGAACCTGAAAGAATATCATTTTGGAACAGATACAAAAGTTCAAAGGGCTATGACATAACACTTGAACAGTTGAGGACAAGCAGGATGCATACCTAAACTGGAAAATCATTGGCAGCAATGTGCTGACATCCAAAGATAGTAATTTGAACAATTTTAAATCACTATACAAATATATAAACTACAATATCTTATTTATTCGATTAGAGGTCATAAATACCACATCTAAATTCTACAATACCATTGATAACAAGATCGAAGCTGCAGAGATATGATTTTTGCATAGTGTGTTGGGATGTTCTAGAACGGACAGGAATGATGAAATAAGCAGAGCTCTGTCTATCCCACCACTACGAGACAAAATCTTACAGAATCGAAGAAACTGATGCAGACACTTGAACAGAATACCATATGGGAGGACGCCAATAAAGGCTTAAAATTATAGACCAATTGGTACGAGAGATGTGGGAAGAACAAGAAAGAGATGGGTACCGGAACAGGTTCATTAAACCTAGACTTTGAAGTGAAGAAGAAGAAGAATCACATCTTACAATTACTCAAGCAAGGGAAGATAAAGGGCAAGCGAAACATTGGCAGACATCGGGCATCCTGGCTAAAGAACCTGAGAGTTTGGTTTGGTTGCAGTAATAAGGAACTGTTCTGTACAGCAGCGAATAAGGTTCCACCAGGGTTACTTTACTAGACGGTAGGGATCATCAACAATATGCGCAGTGACAAGCCCCGCCCTCTAATGTCACTGGTCACCAGCGAAAGCCGACGCACGATACGTACCGTGTCGGTCTGTGATGTTTACTAATTTTAATATGGTCTGTAATACTTTACTAGTCTTTAATAATGGTGTGTTGTGCGATTGCCGGGTGTTCTAATCACGACAGACACCAAAAGGAGTTGGGCAGTATAAGTTTTACCGTTTTCCAAAGGCCATTGAAACTAGATTTAAGTGGATACATGCTTGCAAGCGAGCCGATTCATTTTCTGCTGATAGTGGTCACGTGTGTTCAGTACATTTCGACGAGTAGCTACATCTTCCATTAAAACGTGTCCTAAAAACTAATTCAGTTTCCCATTTAAATTTGCCGATTTGTAGTGACGTTCTACGTCTGGTAAACCCGACTTGTAGAGAAAACGTAAAAATTGAGCAGAAAAACAATACGCTCGTAAGAAAGTTTATGATATTTTAAACTCATCATCCAATTACAAAACAGACAGTTTACAAAATGAAGTGATAGCCGTAGAAAAATGTAGGTCTCGTTTTAATGAAGAACCGCCAAATTTGAATGTTGCGCAGTCAGAGGAAACAGATCTCTTAAAACATGAAAACACCGAATTAAAAGACGAAAACAAGTTACTTAGAGAAAAACTTCAGGCCGTAAACAAAGAATTATAAAAATTAAATTTGATTTCGGGTGAAAAATATTGCTGAAGCAATTCTGAATGAAGAACAGAATGGATTCAGAATAGGAAGATCATGCTCAGATAATGTTTTTTCAGTCAAAAGGATTATAGAAAAAAGACGAGAATACAATCTTGAAACCCATATGGCTTTTGTTGACTTTGAAAAAGCTTTCGATAGAGTGGATAGAAGACACCTTTGGAATATTCTATGTGAAAGAGGATATCCACTTCACCTCATTAATGCAATAAAAACACTTTACCATAACACGCAAATAGTCATAAATACAGGTAAAAAGAGACTTGAGGAGATGACAATTAACCAAGGAGTACGACAAGGGTGCAGCTTATCACCCACTTTATTCAACATTTATATAGACCACATTTTCAGGAAATGGAAATGCAGAGTAGACTTAGGTATCAAGTTGAATAATGAAAAATACCTGAACGCATTACTATTTGCAGATGACTTGTGGATTATTCAAGAAAACGAAGATAGCCTCCAAAAATCAATCCATGTCCTGAACAATTTATGTAAAGAGTATAATTTTAGAATCTCTAAAGAAAAAACAAAAATAATGGCATTCACTGGCAAGTTTCCCACTAGATCAAAAATTGTGGTAGATGACAAAGTGTTGGAACAAGTATCACAATACTGCTACCTCGGCTGCAATATCAGTTTTAAAGATGATTTAGATATTGAGAAGAAGATAGGGAAATTCCAATCAATATGTGGTAATATCAGCAGAACCCTGGGGAAAAAAGCGAGGAAAGAAACTACCATGAAGTTTTATAAAGTGATGGCTGCTCCGGTCCTCCTCTACGGAAGTGAATCATGGGTCACTACAAAACCGCTAGAGAGTAGAGTGCAGGCGGCAGAAATGAGATTCCTACGCAGGGTAAAGGGCTGTGACAGACGGGACCACATAAGGAACGATGATATTCGGAAAGAGCTGAATGTGTACAGCCTGAATGAAAGAGTGTTACAATACCGCAATCAGTGGAAGGAGCATGTTAAACGGATGCCAGCAGAAAGATTCCCTCTAAATATCTTAAATTACCACCCCGTAGGTAAAAGGGATGTTGGTAGACCGCGGAAAAGATGGCAGTAATAAAGGGAAATAAAATAAGACTCAATGCAAGTTGAATGATACAATATAGTAATTTAAATGATATAAATGTTAATAAGCTGATGTGAGTCGGAACAGGCAAAAGCCTAATCCTTGAGTGTAAGAAGAAGAAGAAGAAATTTGATTTCCCGTGTAAACATACCTGAACAGCGATGTTTATAAAAACCATGCAATAATCCTAAAGTTACAACACACCGGCTGAGTTGTTGGGGACCAGACTACGTCATCTTATATCTCACAGCAGCTGCGCATAACCGCTACTGTCTAATATAGTAACCGTTGGTCCCGCATAATAATGATGACTTCCGACTTCGGATGGAGAGGGACTTTCAAAAACAACAAACATCTGAAATTTTTTTTGTAACCTCAATTTTTTTTTGTCATCAGTCTCTCGACTGGTTTGATGCAGTTCTCCAACCTGTTCTATCTTGCGCAAGTCGTTTCATATCTACATACCTGTAACACCCTACATCTTTTGTAATTTGCTTTATATATTCTAATCTTTGCCTCCCTCTACAATTTACGCCCTCAATATTACCCTCCATTATTAATAGCCCAATACCTGGATGTCTTAGGGTATGCCCCACTAGCCTATCCCTTCTTTTGGTAAGATGCTTCCATATATTTCTTTTTTCATCCACTCGCCTAAGAACCTCTAAATTACTTATTTTGTCCACCCACCTGATCTTCAACAATAACACCTCATTTCAAAAGCTTCTATCCTTTTCTTTTCTACAGCCCCTATCACCCACGTTTCACTTCCGTATGATGCTACACTCCAAACATATGTTTTAAGAAATTTTTCCTAATCCGTAAATCAATGTTTGTAGACAATAAACTGTTTTTTTATTTCAAAGGCTTTTCTAGCTTGACCGATTCTACTCTTGATATCACTTGTGCTTCTACTATCCTTTGTTATTTTACTCCCTAGATAGCAGAATTCCTTAACTTCCTGTATGTTTTCGTTGCATACTTTTAAATTTCCCATCTCTTCTAAACCACTCTTGCTGCTGCACAACACTTTCATTTTGTTCTTATTAATTTTCATGAAGTAATCCTTTCTCAATAAAGATACTTAATCAGACTTGTATACTTTTTTTTAAGGAAAGTTTTACAAGAATCCTCATACTACTTGTTATAAAATGAAATTTATATCCTGCCGAAAATGGTACCAGTTTTACCAAAAGATCCTGAAGACATTAACTATTTAAAATGTGTGAATATGTGAACATAACAAATAATATTCAAAAGTTACAATACTAATTCAATAATAGATAAGAGGTATGCAATCTGAATGACCTTAACTGTTTGATAGCACACAATACAACATGGCTTGGCCTAAAAATATAAAAACAAGACAAGATGAATGTTATGGCAAAATGCATTATCTTTTTAACAAATCTTAAGGTTTTTTTTTGTAATCCCTAATTTGTGTAAGTTGCAATCTGTTCAATTCAGAACAATAAGCAACCCCATGACTCAATGAAATGAGGATGTTATGTATGACGTGTAAATGAGACTGTGTAGTCTTGTACAGACCCAGGCCGACCATTCCTGAGAGAGTATGGTTAATTGAATCCCAACCATCAAAGTACACCGGTAACCACTGACTAGCATTCAAATCCGTATAATAACTACCTTTACTAGGATTTGAACCAGGAACTTTGTAGAACTTACCTCTAGACCAACCCGGTGGGTTAAATCTTAAGATAATAATGAAAATTGTAATTTACTGATTGGTTTCAAATTTGTAGAAATAATTAAAATAGGTAAAATACATTGTATTAAGTCTGTAGTAAGTCAAATCAATAACTAAATCCTGACACCATAACATAACTGATAAAAATTTGAGGCTTTATCATTAAGACACCCTGCACTCTGTAAGCGTAGGATTTTTAATACGCATTTTACAAAAAAATAATATTTATATTATAATCAAAGTTATAGGAAATAAAAAACCTACAACTTTTTTTTTAATAATTTTTCTCAACAGAGCGTAGTTTAGAGGCTACAACTAATGACTTTAAATACTGTTTAATAAGAAAACCACTTTTATACTTTATATTTTTACTTTCCCTTGCCTATATGTATATAATATAGGAAGGAAAGTACTGTTTTCATGTCGATTTTTTGAAATCAAGTTTTCACCGGATATCTCAAGAACGGAACATGGTACAAAGTTGAAACTTAAGTTAGGTACTACTAGAGGACCTGACACGAATATTTTCATCAAAATCAGTCAACCGGAAGTAGTTGTTTATTTGTATCATTTTTCACTTCTTTGTGATTTTCTCACAAACTACTCTTATGATTTTTTTAAAAATCACCTCATTTACTACATTTTTTATGTTCTACAAGATAGGGTAGGTGGCAGGTCTGCTGAAATTCTTGGGGAGGCTGTGCTCTCGTAGAGAAAAATGTTTTTTTTTTAAGATTGCGGCCTTAATATGCATTTTAGCGCAAAAATGTGTAATAAAAGTTGCAGAAAATTTTAAAACATACAACTTTGATTTCAAACATTTCTTTGTATAACGCTTAGTTTAGCGGAGAGGACCTGACACGAACATTTTCATCAAAATCAGTCAACCGGACGTAGTTGTTTATTCATGTCATTTTTCACTTCTTTGTGATTTTCTCACAAACTACTCTTATGATTTTTTTAAAAATCACCTCATTTACTACATTTTTTATGTTCTACAAGATAGGGTAGGTGGCAGGTCTGCTGAAATTCTTGGGGAGGCTGTGCTCTCGTAGAGAAAAATGGTTTTTTTTAAAGATTTCAGCCTTAGTATGCATTTTATGACAAAAGTGTATATAATAAAATTTATAGGAAATTAAAAGATCTATAACTTTTATTTAGAGCATTTTTCCCTACAGAGCCTAGTTTAGCATGAAAGAGTTATTTTCCGTATTATTAGGCCGAACTGAGATTGGTTTTCATTTTGCATCATTCACTCATGATCAAAAAGAAGTTATGTTTTTTTGAGATTAATTTTTGTTTATTTCTAATTTTTTGTTATATTACAACTATTGTACATACCTAACTAACATATAAGTAATGTTAGGTTATATTGTTAATTATTTGCATTAGCAAGAGAAAGTCGGGTGAGTGTTTCACACAAGACTTTTTATTTCCAACACAATTTACACAGTGAGTAAAAACTGGAAAATTTTCAACAACTGGACTTTATAACTGATCGTCACTATTAATGATTCCATGAAGCCAAAAACTTTATTATCAGTACATGTCCCTGTCCGTTTACACAGCAAAAAAATTTGGTGTGAAACACTCACACGACTTTCTCTTGCCAATGTAAACGATTAATAATATAACCTATGTTTAATCATGAGTAAACAATGTAAAATGAAAAACTTAACCTAATTTTAAATGACGAAAAATAAAAATTGACCTCTGTAGAACTTAAAAATAAAGAAAATTAGTGACTAAACTAGAAGAGAAACTAGGAGAAAAATGCTTAAATAAAAGTTATAGGTTTTTTCAATTTTCTATAACTTTGATTATATACATTTTTGTCGTAAAATGCATACTAAAGCCACAATCTTAAAAATCTCGCAAATGGTGCCTTAATTTCGTACACAACACTGTCAGGCTGAAAATTAAATTCATTACTCTCAGAGCAGATAATTCTAAGTAGTGTATTTTACACCTCTACCTCTTCTATTTGAAAATGCTTCATTTATATAATAGGGTGACCATGTGATAAGAAACAGAACTATTTTTTTGTAGCATTAAAACTAGCGATTGAGTCCAAATAATTTAACACTTTACCTGCCTGATATGGGCAGGTGAAATTTATAGAAAAATCTGGTGTGAAACACCCACACAACTTTCTCTTGCCAAATAATGTACAATATAATCTAACATTAGTAATAAAACATTAGAAATAAACAAAAAACTAACCTCAATAAACATAACCTAATTTTAATCATGAGTGAATGGTACAAAATGAAAACCAACCTTAGTTTGGCGTATGCGGAAAATTACTCTTTCACGCTAAACTAGGCTCTGTAGAGAAAAATCCTATGAATTAAAGTTGTAGATCTTAATTTAATTTTCTATAAATTTTATTATATAATGTCGTAAAATGCATACTAAGGCTGAAATCTTTAAAAAAAATTGATTTTTTTTTACACATTTTCATGAGAAAACAGAAAATCACTAATTACTGCTAAACTAAGCGTTATAAAAAAATATTTTTGAACTAAAAGTTCTAGGATTTTAAATTATCTACAACTTATGTTATATACATTTTTGCGCTAAAATGCATATTGAAGCCACAATCTTTAAAAACAATTTTTTTATAAAAAACAGCCTCCCCAAGAATTTCAGCAGACATGGCGCCTACCCTATCTTGTAGAGCATAAAAAATTTAGTAAATATGGTGATTTTTAAAAAAATCGTACAAGCCATTTTTGAGAAAATCGCAAAAAAGTGAAAAATGATACAAACAATTTAGTACTACTGGTTGACAGATTTTGATGAAAATGTTCGTGTCAGGTCCTCTAGTGGTATCTAACTTAAGTTTCAAGTTCAGATGTTCCATTCTTGAGATATTCTGTTCACACACACGCACACAGACCAATCGCTAAAAACATGTTTTTTTTTGTTCAGGGGGTCTGAAAACGTGTAGATCCGGTGAAAAATTGATTCTGAAAAATCGACATGAAAACAATACTTTCCTTCCTATGTATTCATATATTCGATTCCTCTTAAAGTCTTAAAGAGTAGATACAGAAATCATTGGGTTTGAAATTCCGGTTTCAACCGCAACTCAAGATATTAAGGCCAGAAACTACAAGAGATAGCAACAAACACTTTTCGGATTCGTGAACTGCATGAAAAGAGTTAGTGGGCCTTGATTTAGTTTCAAACTGACGTGGTCCAAAACCAGAAGCCAAGAAATCAAAGTCTGACTTTGGGAACAAAAATTATGTCATTCGATTCCTCTTAAAGAGTAGATACAGAAATCAATAATAGTTTTTGCCATAAGCCAAAAGGAAGCATTTTTTTTCTTACAAAAGTTATGTGGGCTTGATTTCTTACAATAATCTTTAAAAAAAATTACCACCACGCATGAGACATGTCATCTCATGAAAGCGATTTTATTTATTCTAAAGTAGGCATCATTCACAAAAAGAAATTAATATTACATGATTACAAATTTATCGCACAAAAAATTACGTACCTGAATACAATTTATAAATCCATACTCCCATATCAATAAAACAAAACCAAAATTAAAACTAATTAAAATGTGTTTTTGTTTTTGGTTATATTTCTTGTAACGTTAACCTTACTTTAAAAATCAGAGTATCAGAATACAAAAATCAAAAACAATGTGATAATGTTTACTTTCAAAAACAGAATGTTTAATTAAACAACATGTTTAACAACATATTTCAGACAATATTGTATCAACGAACAAACAAATGGTATATTGAACCTTAAACCAAACAGAAAAAATAATTATAAATAAATAAATGAAACTAAAAAAACAAATTAATAATATATTTAAATCAAATATAATATATCTTATAAAATATGTAAACTGATCAAAAAAACTTATTAGAAATAAATAAACTGTATTAACCTCTTTGTAACACTAATAATGAAACTGTCAAAAATAATCTCTTTGTTACATTACATAACAAAGAAATTACGTTTTACTTTCTCTTGCCCTATATGATTTTATTTACCCCAAATGTCTGTACGTTGCAATCTTTTAAATTTATAACAATCCAATGAGATAAGAATATGTAAAAACCTAACCTATTATGAAACAATCACATAACTTTTTCTTGCCAATGTAAATAATGAAAAACATAACCTAATTTTAATGAGCTAATGACACTAAATGAAAATCAATCTCAGTTGGATTGATTTTTGGAACCATACCAGGTCCATTTTTATGAATTGCTCCATCATACTAACCTAAAAAAAATCTTATGTGAAAATTCACACGACTTTCTCTTGCCAATGTAAATAATTACCAACATAACATAACATTAGTATACAACGTAAAATGAAAAATCTGGTGTGAAAACTCACACAACTTTCTCTTTCTAATGCAAATAATTAACAATAAAACCCAACATTAGTAACAAACCACTAGAAATAAACAAAAAAATAAACTAAATAAACATAAGCTAATTTTAATCATGAGTGAAACACGCAAAATGAAAATCAACCTCAGTTTGGCTTAAAAATACAAAAAAAATTTGTAGATCTTCTATTTTCCTATAAATTTGATTACAAACACTTATGTTGTAAGATGCATGCTAAGGCTGAAATCTTAAAAAAACAATTTTTTTACACATTTTCATGGGAAAAAAACAGAAAATTGCTAATTACCACTAAACTAAGTATAAAAAAAATGTTTGAAATGAAAGTTGTAAGGTTTTTAAATTTTCTACAACTTTTATTTTAAAAATTTTAGCGCTGAAATGCATATTAAAGCCACAATCTTAAAAAAAACAGCCTCCTCAAGAATTTCAGCAGACATGAAAAATGTAGTAAATGAGGCGATTTTTAAAATATTGTAGGAGCTGTTTTTGAGAAAATTGCAGAAAAATGACATGAATAACTACTACTTCCGGTTGACCAATTTTTATGAAAATGTTCGTGTTGGGTCCTCTAGTGGTATCAAATTAAGTTTCAAGTTCGTACGATGTTTCGTTCTTGAGATATTCTGTTCACACACACACACACACACACACACAGACCAATCACTAAAAACATATTTTTTGGGTTCAGGGGGTCTAAAAACATGTAGATCCGGTGAAAACTTGACATGAAAACGATACTTTCACTTTTATATATTCATATAGGCAAGAGAAAGTAAAAATGGCTGCCTACATGACATACTGGTTAGCCTGCTAGCCTACTAAGCGGAGGTCCAGGGTTCGATTACCAACTAGGGTCTGGAAATTATTTGTGCAAAAACCCACCATTACAATTTCTTAATCCACTGTAGTCACTAATGATCAAGCTGTTGATGCGACTTTAAATAAACAAAAATCTAAAAAACATAACCTAATAATTATGAGTGAATGCTGCAAAATGAAAACCAACCTTAGTTTGGCTTAATAATATGGAAAATCATTCATTGACGCTAAACTAGGCTCTGTATAAATTCTTAAAATAAAAGTTGTAGGTTTTCAATTTCCTATCAATTTAATTATACACACTTTTGTCGTAAAATGCATAATAAGGCTGAAATCTTACCCTATCAATTATTTCTTAACCCTATCTTGTAGAACTTAAAAAATTTAGTAAATTATGTGATTTTAAAATAATTGTAGTAGCCTAACTATTTTGAGATAATTGCAACAAAGTGAAAAATTACATGAATAAACTACTACTTCCGGTTGACCGATTTTCATGAAAATGTCTGTCAGGTCCTCTAGTAGTGTCTAACTTAAATTCAAAGTTTCAAGTTCATACAATGTTCCGTTCTAGAGATATTTTGTTCACACAACACAGATCAATCGATAAAAACATGTTTTTTTGGGTTCAGGGGAGTCTGAAAGTGTGTATATCCGGTGAAAACTATTTCAAAAAATCAACATGAAAACAATATTTTCCTTCCTATATATTCATATAGGCAAAAGAAAGTAAAAAAATGTCGTAAATGAGGCAATTTTAAGCAAAATTGTAAGAGCCGTTATAGAGGAAATTGCACAAACTATTACTTCTAGTTAACAAATTTTTATTAAAATGTTAGTGTCATGTCAAAGTCTCTTCATAGTACCTAACATAAAATCCAAGTTTAAACTTCATTTTTCCGTTTTTGAGGTATTTTGTTCAGATCAATAGATACAAACATTGTCGAGCTCAGAGGACCTGAAATCATGTATTTCCAGTGAAAACTCAATTTGGAAAATCTACATGAAAACATCTTTTCTTAACTTATAATTTCATAAACTGCAAGAGAAAGAGAAAATAACAGATTACTATATTGTAACCTTACTGCATAACCGCTCTAGAATTAACGCCTTTAAAATTATAGTTTAAAACTAGATTATAAATAATTTCCATACATTAAAAACTAAACTTTACCAATGACTAATACAGGCCTTAATATATCAATTAAACACAATAAAAATTGGAGACGTACAACTTTATAAAATACCGCAGACATAATCAAACAAAACAGAATTTTCGACAAAATAACGTGAAAACCAGTGTATTCAACAAAATTTTTTTTCAATAATAATAGGCCTATAAATTAATTAACCTGGTAACAATACTTTTAAAGCGAGGCATAAGAATAGATTTATATGGTGTTCAGTGAATAAAATAAGCATAATTTAAGAGTACTTCGACAAGAAAGCCCAATCAAATGACTTCTAAAATACTGACAAACAAAGAGATTACAACTGTATTTGAGTTTACCTTAAGCTTTTCTTCAACGTATTGTACAATATATTAAAAAATCAGTGTTATTATGCTTAAACTTTTATACCCATCTCATAGTTGAAACCAAACAAAAAAATTTAAAATTCTTTAAGTAAATAAACCGTATTTGACAAAGATCAAATGTTTTAATTCTCTTTAATATCATTGCATTTCTAAATGTTTAAATTTTTAAACAACATATTGATTACGTTTAGGTTATATTTTTGTTTATTCAAAATCTACGCTTGATAAAAATTACATCAACAACTTTTGAGTTTAACTATATTATTATAAATGCAAAATTTATTAGACCTACCAAAGAAATACTTTAGGCCTAACATCACAGCATTGATAATTTAAAAATTTTACAAATAATACTTCTGAGTTATCACATACTTAATTAGACACACTTTGATTCAATCAATGTGTCATTTTTCTATGAAATAGATATTTCATCAAGAATTAGCCTGCACAAATATAATAGGTAGTCTTAATCTAAAAACCCTGATAAAAACTGTTGAAAAAATTTATATACTCTCACATGAATTTTTTTAAGTGTAACAAATTTGTTGATTAAAAGATAAATAGGGCAGTATCACAATTTATGTATAAAATAACAAATAACATGAAATTTATAGTGACCACTTTAACATACCTATTAAAAATTTATTTGGCGGCATACCAAATTGGCAAAAAATATATTAAATACTTACTAATTAAAGAGAACTTTTATAGGTAATTATGTTAAGAGAAATATTTTAAACTAAATAAAATTTGTCAACAATAACGAACATAAACATTGATTAGAATTGAACAAAATATTTAGAAATTATTATATAAATATCGTGTAATTCTTTTGCAGATGCCAGGTAGAAAGTGACAGACGCCTGAACTCGTAAATTATATTACCATCCATAACGTAATGTAAAACACTTATTGCACACAATAACTAGAAGTCCGAATGGTTTTTCACGACAACATTATAAAGAAACACAATTAATTCTAAATTTTATATGAATACTTACAATCAACAGGTTTTTTTGACACTGTAATTAATAATAACACAAAATAATTGTCATTGTTTCAATCTCAGAACACAGGAACAGCTGCAACAACGATCCCGGCAGCAATTTGTTTAGACTACAGCAGAAAGAGTTCTTCTCACTCACAGCTTCGGAGCGACGAGCAACACACATGAAAAACAACACAAAGTGGGGATGAAAACGATTGCCTTTCTAAAAACCAGAACACGGCAACATTGCACTGCTAAAGCAACTAACGCCATCTATCAATAACCTTATGAACATTCAAAAAAAAAGAACCCGTCTGCATACCATAAGGTCAATAATAATAGCAATAAAACATGTTGTTTGTTTAATGGTCTGGTTCCACATAAAACTTTCTTTCTGCAATAAAATACCAACAAAGCGACTTCTTTGTGATTCAGGAATTTTGTTACAACTACCGTCGTTGAATGTGTTTCCACCTACACTGATATACAGAAGCATTCCTGAAGAACCTGTTTTTATCTTTTATAAAATTTTAATAAAAATAAATTATAGTGTAATTGTAAACAAAGATTACTACATAATTATCTTATAGTTTTATTTTAAAAAAAAAACAACTAATTTATTGTCGTATCTGACAGAAAACATAACTAATTTATACCTTCATTTTATTAATCAGGACAATTTTTAACTATTTTCCAACTGCACAACCAAAATAAAAAGAACCTTGAGAATGTAATGCATATGAAAATAACAAGAATTGAAATAATTATTACAAAACTAATTTTTATTAGTTAGGAACATGAATCAACTTAACAGAATATTAAAAATTGATGTCTTCATTTGATAATAATATCCTTGATCATGTACAAACAATGAAGTTTCTGTGTCATTTGATAGATTTTTGAGTAGGAATTCTTATACAGATCAAATATCTAGTAAAATATTAACTGGGGCATTTGCATTAAAACAAATTGTCAGATTAAATTATACAAAATTACTGTGTTGTTGTTTAGGTCATCATTCGAAAAGCTGGTTTGAACCTGTAGAGGTTTTACTAAGTAAAACGAGGAGTGAGGTGGTTTACCATTGCCTTCCTCACTGAGTGGAAAAATACACTTATCAGCATGCCGGGCCCTCTGAAAAGCACATATTTTCCACTCTGCAAATGACACCTTCACTTCATTCACCACAGGGTCTGGCTGTATAATGAAATCCATTACTTTCAGACGAGATAACTCTGATTAGTGTCTTTTACACCTCTACCTCTTCTGTTCTTAAATGATTCAGTCATTTAATTGGCTGACCATGTGATAAGAAACAGAACTATTTATTTTAGCCCTGCAACTAACTGATTGAGTGTAAATAATTTGACACTCCACCTGTCTGTTATGGGCAATATGTTCTTAATATTATTTTTTGGGAATCCTTGACCTTAAAGAATAACATTACCAACGAATTGGAGGCATTCAAAACAAGGTCAAATCAAAAGAATTTAAAGGTGAGTTGGGTGGGCTAAACAAGGTCAAATCAAAAGAATTTAAAGGTGAGCTGGGTGGGCTACAAAATTACTAATAGCAGTTTAATCATAAGCTGTTGGTCTGATTTTGTTTCATATCCAACAAAATATTATAATGATCTAGGGTAATTCTTTACCAGAAATATTTTTTAAATTCTGAAAAATCAATTTGGTGAATGGCGGTAACACCACCATAAATGTCTTACAATTACAGTTACCTTCCTCTGCATTTTTGAGATAATGTTTAAATATCAAGCAAAATACCTTTTAACAGAATTTAAATGACCTTAATCAGAACCCAAAATTTTTTGAACCAAAATATAGTTAATACAGGGAGAAAATATATCAAAAACTTGTTGTTTGTTGTTTAGGTCAATAGCTGAAAAGCTTGTTTGAACCTCTAGAGGTTTTACTAAATAAAAACGAGGAGTGAGGTGGTTTAATATTGCCTTCCTCACTAAATTGAAAGAGTATGCTTATTAGCATGCCAGGTCCTCCGAAAAGCACCCACTTTCCACCCTACAAACGACACCTTCACTTCATTCACCACAGGGTCTGGCTGTACAGAAGAGAAATTCATTACTTTTAGAGGAGATAACTCTGATTAGTGTCTTTTACACCTCTACCTCTTCTGTTCTTAAGTAGTTCAGTCATATAATTGGCTATGTGATAAGAAACAGAACTATTTTTTGTAGCCCTGGAGCCAACAGATCGAGTGCAATTAATTTAACACTCAACCTGCCTGTCACGGGCATATTAAAAAATTACTGAAGGCTAAAACAATACTTAACTGATAAAACATTTTATGAGTTCCTTTCTATACAACCACTTTTGTTTCAAAAATACATGAAAATTTCAAATGTGAATGTAAATTGTGTTTAAATTTTATTGGATGATATTATTAAAGTAGATTATCACTTCGTAGGGTAATATGGAAGTTTTAGAAAGAAAAAATCAGACCTCATTTTGACTCATGATTTTTAAGAAGCTTCAATTGCTCATGGTTCCTCTTAGCACATTTTTCAAGTGATAAATATATGTAAAGCAAAATACATTTTCATTTTATTTATTTTTTTTTTTTTGGTTTAACGTCCGACTATTCACAGTCGAATCCATAGTTCAATTTTAACACAGTTTAAGTCCATAGTCACACTACAAGAAATATAATTGTAAACTAGTTTGCTAATCACATTTGTTTGAACAAAAGCCTACTTATGGCCGCCTCTGTAGCGTAGTGATAGTGTGCTGCCTACCATGCAGAGATTCCGAGTTCGATTCTCGGCTAGGGTCTGGAAATTATAACAAGTCACAACCCACTGCAGTCACTAATGACCAAACTGTTGATCTGACTTTGAAAAAATAAACTAAAAGCCTACTTATGGCCACCACCATTGCGTAGTGGTAGTGCGCTGCCTACCATGTGGAGGTCCTGGGTTTGATTCCCGGCTATGTTCTGGAAATTATAACAAGTCACAACCCACTGTAGTTGCTAATGACCAAGCTGTTGATGCAACTTTAAATAAACGAAAAGCCTAGTTACGCAGGTAGAAAATACATCAATAAATTACCATAAACTTTAAAAAGTTAAAGTAATCTAGATTAGCTTAAAAAAAGCAAAAAATATACTTGATTCAAGAAAAATTGTACAAGAATTACTTTTTAAATAGGTGTTTGGTTAAAAAAAATACCATAATGAATTTTTAAATAAATGCCAAGGAAAATTATGTTTTATTTGGTACAATTATTAGATAACATGCTTATTAAAGTAAGCACATAATTAAATTGAATTGGTAAGTAATGAATTAAACTAGTAATATTCAAACACCTGTTAGTAGTAGTTGTATTTTTGCTGATAATCTCAATGTTTGTTTTAAATGCAATGACAATTATGTTTTGGACACTACTTTGAAGTCTGATTCGGATATTGTACATGACTGGTGTACTGCTAACTTACTTTGTATAGCCGACCGCATTGGCGTAGTTGGTAACATGCTTGTCTCTCATCATGCGGTCTTGGGTTCGAATCCCATTCAGGCACGGCATATTTTCATACATTACAAAAATCATTTCATCCTTCACCGTCTGCATTAGCAGTAATTGCAGAACAGTCGGACGTTAAAACCAAAAAAAAAAAAAAATTACTTTGTATAAATACAGAAAAGACACAGGACTTAGTATTGAGTTACAACAGTAGGAGCTTCAATTCAAAAGATAAAATAAACTCTAATTTTTTGGGGTTTTTAGTAGATAAAAATTTAAAACTGGGAGGACTATATAATTAGAATTGAACCAAAGTTTGTAAGGGTGTTTATTTAATGCAAAAGTTAAATTGTGTGCTAAGGTGCGATTTCGTTTGTGCGATTGTCGCATGCGACTGAAGCATAGGTCGGGTAGTTTTGTTTGTGCAGTGAAACGTGCGAGCGATCCAACCGCACGTCCGGGTTAACCGGAACGTTAAAAAATACTCAGTATTTTAAATGTAATTTTTCTATAAATAACAGTAATAAAAACAATAAATAATAATTACTGTAAATTGTATTTCTGTACCAAAATAGTGTTTAAGTAAACTGAACTGTAAATTATAGCACACAAAGTATGCCTACATGACATTCAGCACTGCAGACAGGATTTTTACCGATAACATGAGTATTTTCCTTGGAGCGGTAGCCTACTGTTTATTTTGGCTACATCACCTTTGCTGCAAACAGTTAATTAGTACAGTCAATGTTCTGTTGCACAACGAACAGTACAAAAACTACATGTGGTAAACAATAAATAGCGAATATATTATCCTGCATAATCTTATGACTACTGAAGAAGTAATCTTCAACCACTTGGTTGACCATGAAGAATAATCCCATAATATAACTGTTATATTGTGGTTGAATGGATACGGTAGTGTCTTGGCCTTAATGTAGTTTTCATTTCGTGTTATGACTAATTAGTGTTACGTACTGGTAGCGGAAGTGAAATGATATTTAACAATGTTGTATAAACGTTAACTTGTGGTCAAAACCATCGAAGCGACGCCCACTGATGTACTGTTAGTTAAATGTTGGCGGTACATTTCGGTATGAAAACGAATGGAAAATAAAAACCAAAAATAAAATTTATGACTTTTCAAAAAAGAATTAAAATGTACTGAAAATATTTGACAATTAAATCGTACGAATAAAAGTTTTAGGACACAGTAATATTTTTTTTACAATAAAAGAACATTTTCTTGTTATTTAAAAAACCCAGCTTATCTGAAATCGGTTCACCCCAATTATTGCGGATTAGTGGGAGTTTTTCTGCAGCAAACTCAATGAGTTTTGCGTCATCGTCTTAGGAAAAACTCATTTTTAACTTCCAGACGCATGCGACTGCTGCAGGTGGCTAGTTGCCAAAGCAGTCGATGCGATCTCTTGCGTCAGACGCATAAACAGAACCACTTCTTAAGAAATCTATTTGATGAGTTTTGGCAGTGACGCATGCAGTAATTGCATGCGACGATCGCACAAACAAAACAGCACCTTTAGTTTGAAGATTTTTAGAACTGTTTATTTTGCGCAGATCCATAGTCATTTGAGCTATGGAACATTATTGTGGGGTCACCAGTCTTCAGTTTATAGGTTGCTGAAAATCCCAAAAAAATGTGTAAGACTTATGTGTGGACTTCCTACTCGAAGTCAGTAGGTTAAGTTTTCTTAATTTGGGTATCGTGACTGTTCCTGCCATTTTCATTTTTCAGACCCTACTTTATGTAAAGGAAAACTCATTTGTACAGTGAGCTAGGTTCTACTCATGGCTATCAAACTAGAAATAGAGATTGTCTGGGTTTCATTAGGTGTAATTATAAGAAGACACAAGTAACCTGTTACTATTTGTCAATAAAATTTTACAATGCCCTTTTTAAATCTTTAAAAGTGTTGCCATTCCTCAAAGTTAAAAAAGAATTACAAGCAATATTGATTAATAATTGTTAATATAACGTTGAGGAATTCTTTGATATTAACTTTGGTGGTTTGTAGTAGGCAGTTGTAGCAATTGTATGGTTGGATTTCTGAGCTGTGATAAGTTATGTTTGAATGTTCTATGTAATACAAGGTGTGGCTATTAAATAACGAGACTGACGTTGTAACAAATTTATTTTAATTTTGTATATTATCACTTATTGTCACCTTCAATATACACTCCTTCTCTATCCCTATAACGCTCCATGCGAATTTTATATTGTTGGAAACAGTGCTGGAAGTCATCTTCTGTCAGCTCCTTCAGGACACGTGCCGCTTTCTCTTTTACAACTTCCACAGACTCAAATCGTGTTCCTTTTACGCACATTTTACCTTAGGGAACAGGTAGAAGATAATAACATGTGATGAAACGTGGTTTTTTACTTATGATCTGGAAACGAACCGCCAATCCATGCACTGGAAGAGCCGAACTTCACCGAGAGCCAAAAAAGCTTGAGCAAGTCAAAATTTAAAGCAATGAAGATTGTTTTTTTATATCCATGGGATTGTGTACCTTAACTGGGTTCCTGAAGGTCAAACAATTAATCAATATTACTACCTTGAGGTATTTTCTAAACTACATCAAAGAGTAAGGAAAAAACGCCCCGAAATGTTGAAGAACAAATCATGGGTTCTCCACCAAGACAATGCGCCAGCTCATTCCGCCTTATCTGTCAAGAGGTTCCTAGCCAAGTATAGCCTCTCAGTGTTAGAACATCCACCTTATTCACCAGATCTTGCACCATGTGACTTCTACCTGTTCCCTAAGGTGAAATCTGCATTACAAGGGACAAGATTTGAGTCTGTGGAAGCTGTAAAAGAGAAAGCGGCACATGTCCTGAAGGAGCTGACAGAAGATGACTTCCAGCACTGTTTCCAACAATGGAAAATTCGCATGGAGCATTGTAGGGATAGAGAAAAAGTAACACCTCACCCTCACCGCCATACGTACGCACAGGCACCATACTGTAATTTCTCTGTACATTTTCCTCCAAGTGTCTGTCAAACTTTTTCGTACGTACATACAGTTCTTTGTGTGTTCGACGATCCTGAAACGAAGCCAAGTATTTCTTCACAAACCATCAACGAGATCCTCAGCATGGCAACGCATTGGCTGACCACGTGTTGGAGACGGATCCAGTCATGGAAAGGGCCCTTCAATTCAAAAGAGAACTCAGGAGCTGATGATACCATACAAAGAAGTCCACAAGGAGTTTGAAATGAAGAAGAAGCAAACAGCCATAACTAACTATTTTAAAGCAACTTAAATGTTTTATGCATACATTACCGTATTTATTAAATATTCATAGATTATAATAGTGGTAAAATGTTCCTAAAAATATTAAAAACTTTAAAAGACTACAGGACTTTACCTTTAGAACCTAACCCCCATCTTTTCGTCCATATAAGGTATTATTATCCGCAGTTTTACTAACCGCGGTAACCCTCCCGAACGTAACCCCGCGGATAACGAGGGATTACTTGAAACTGTTTGTTACTGTAAACAGAAATGTTAGTTTCTCAAAAATGTGGGCAGACTATTCACAGTGCTGAACGAAATAATAAAATGCTGTGAAGTTATAGCTAAACAAAAATGCCTTTCCCTGTTTCTTAACAAAAACCATGAGCAAGTGGCTAACTACTGTGATCTTTCTCTTTCCACAATTTGAAAAATAAAGAAGGAAATTAAAGACATGAAGAAGCTATTCTTCAACAGTTTTGTTGACACCTGGTAACGTTGAAATGGTTAGGTAGATACTAGTGAGACTGATAATGAAGACACCGGTGACAGCGATAGTAAAGAAGGCGATTCATTCACAGAAAATTTTGTTCCAGAGGAATAAGGTAGCTGGTAATTACAGTAAATCAAACATTTCTAGTCATGTAATTAAGCTATAGGCAATATAACAGGTCACATTTATTTCTTATAAGGTTTATGAAGAAAACATTTTCTCAGAATAAATTACAAGTTAAAAAGGAAAAAAATGACTAAAAGTTTTTAAAATAGAAATTTTTATTATAATGAATAAATATACATATTATTTTAAATTCCTGTACAAATTATTACAGTGCACTAAAATTATTAAATTGCTAGAAAATTCAAGAACATAAATTTAAAAAATTGAACTATGTATATACGAGGGGGTACCCAAAAGTATCCGGAATAGCTCTGCTGTGGGCGGAGCTTGTGCAGTACAAATTCCCGCCACTAGGCTGCTTGTAGCGCTACTCATTGCCAGTTCAATGCCATTTTGTTCGTTGATCTAGCTTGTTCTGTTCTCGTGCAGTGATTGTTCTCGCTAGTGCTGTTTTGTGCTCGTGTCGTTTTTCATGATGGCAAGTTTTAATGAACAACGTGCGGCTGTGAAATTTTGCTTCTTGCTCGGTAAAAACGCCGCGGAAACAGTTGTAATGTTGAACACAGCTTACAAAGACGACGCTATTGGAAAAACCCAAGTGTACGAGTGGTTTTTGCGCTTTAAAAATGGCGACATGTCGATTGAGAACAAACCTCGTTCTGGACGACCGTCGACTTCCCGAACAGACGAAAATGTTGTGAAAGTGAAAGAAATTGTACGAACAGACCGACGACAGACCATTGACCAAATATCACAGGTTAGTGGGTTATCTTGGAGCTCAGTCCAACGCATTTTAACAGAAGACTTGACAATGAAAAGAGTCGCTGCCAAGTTTGTGCCTCGGGTTCTGACAGACACTCAAAAGGAACGTCGAATTGAAACGTGTAGTGATTTGAAACAACAGCTTGAAACTGATCCAGATTTCATGTCAAAGATCATTACGGGTGACGAGTCTTGGTGCTATGGGTACGACCCAGAAACCAAACAACAATCCAGTCAATGGAAGACTTCATTATCACCCCGACCAAAAAAAAGTCGTCAAGTCAGATCGAACATCAAAACAATGCTGATTTGTTTTTTTGATGTGAGGGGAATTGTCCATTCAGAGTTCGTTCCACCAGGCCAGACGATAAATCAAGCTTTTTATCTTGAAGTGTTAAGAAGACTACGAAACAGCATTCGTCGTAAAAGACCTAATTTGTGGCAGACAGGGGACTGGTTTTTCCACCACGACAACGCGCCTGCACACACGGCAATCTCGGTTACCCAGTTTTTGGCGAAAAACGGCATGGTTTTGCTACCACACGCACCGTACTCACCCGATCTGGCTCCGTGTGATTTTTTCTTGTTCCCACGCATGAAAAGGGGCATGAAAGGTCTCCGATTTAACAACGTTGATGATGTCAAGAAAAAAACGACGGATGAGCTGGCAGCCATCACTGAAGAGGAGTACAAAAAATGTTTTGAACAGTGGAAGCACCGGTGGGACAAATGTATTAGTTGTAATGGAGAGTATTTTGAAGGGGATAAGGTTCTTTTGTAAAAAAATTAAAAATAAATAGTTTTAAAAAATAATTCCGGTTTCTTTTGGGTACCCCCTCGTATATATATACCTAAACAAAAAAATTGTAAAATTGTTAAAAACAAACTAGATAAATTTATAAATTATTAAAAATACTTACAAGAAAATAATACTTTGTAGTCCCTGTTAGATCACGAACCAAAAAAATGATACAATACTAATTTAAAAATGGTAAAATAAAATATTTTGTAAATTATAAATTTAATTTTTCACAATTATGCTCAGTGATTTAAAAATTATGCTTTAAATAAAATTATGAAGTTTTTATAAAATACAGTAAAAGATTTGTATTTAGGGAGTTACTGTAAACTAGGCTACAAAGCGAAAGGTCACAGATTCGATTCACAACTAAGGTCTGGAAGTTTTAACACGTTAAAACCCACAAAAGTCACTAATGACCAAGCTGTTCATGAGACTAAAAAAAAATTCTGTAAAATAAAAAATAAAAAATTGAAGCAAATGTAGAGGTTAAGTTCAGTAATAATTTAAGTGTTTTGATGACCAAATCATGTTAACATGATGTTTTGAGACATATGGGTATAGGCTGTGAGTTGATGAGTGTAATCAAAAGAAAGACAGCCTATCTTGATCATTTACCGACAAAGCGTTTTGATCCTCCAGAAGAGCACCATTAGAATCATGGGAAATCTCCAGCTCAGAGAAACATAGGGAACTAAAATTTTTTACAGTAATAAATCTGTACAATTTGTAGGTCATAACCGTAATACATGGCTTGTGACTACTGCCTTCCTGCGCAAAATTTCAGTGCAACCGAGAAAACCATTTTATGAGAGTCATCTCTAAAGTAAAGATCGTTGAGAAATTGCTCGCTTTGAGGTTAGCTATATTATGGTGGAAACCAAGTCTCATAATATACACACTGTATTCAAAAGCTGTTATTGGTCACATTTTGCGTTACCATTTAAGCTTCAGAAAGGTTTGTGCGCGTTGGGTACTGTATATGTTATTGGAACGTTACAAACAAATCTGAATGGGATCTGCATTGGAATTTTTGATGCGCTACAGAGAAAATGGTGATGAATTCCTTAATTCAATAGTTACCGGTGATGAAACGTGGATTTCTTATTTAAACACCAGAAAGAAAACGGCAGTCATGTGAATGGCGTCACCCTCAGTCACCAACGAAACCGAAAAGATCAACCCATTGCCGTTTGGAAGAAAATTGATAGCCATAATCTTTTGGGATCGATTTGGCCTACTATTGATTGACTTTACGCCATGTGGAACGGCTGTAAATGCAGAATATTACTGCGAAACACTTTGCAAGTTACGACATGCCATTCAAATTGGCGCTGTCGACGACATTGTACTCTTGCACGATAATGCACATCCAAATGTGGCAGGTAAGACGCTCGATTTACCGAGAAGATTTGGATGGGAAATTTTCAGTCACCTACCGTACCCTCTAGATTTAGCGCCTTCAGATTACCATTTGTTTGGCAAATTGAAAGAATTTTTGGGTGGTGAGCAATTCGCAGGTGACAATGAACTTAAAGATGCTGTGAATCAGTGGGTAAATGAACTGGCAGCAGAAGAATATGAGGAGGATATATTGAAGCTGGTGAATCGCTATGACAAATGTCATAGTGTTCATATTGCGACTATGTAGAGCAATAATGTAAGTTACGTATTTTATTCTGTATCACTTTGTTTTTACATATTTTTTTGAATAAATTTTTTTACAACAAAACGGTCTTTACTTTAGAGATGACCCTCCTAAAATGGTTTCCTCAGTTGCACTGAAATTTTGCACAGGTAGGCAGTCGTCACAAGCCATGTATTTATGATTTAACATCGGTAAATCTTTTTCAGAAACATGGGCATTGCTTCAACAAGCACACAAGCCGGACTGTACACAAAGTTACAAGTGGTTTGTGTTTAAAATCGGTAAGATCATCGACTGACTAAAATTCAAGATCAGGACGACGTTCAACATTAAAAAATAATTAAAATATTTATGCTGTTTGATCTGTGATTCATGGAAATCGTCGTTTAACTATGCAGTTAGTTAAAGAAGAAATTGGGATCAGGATTATGAGTTTAATTTTACTTAATGAAATAGCTTCCTATAGATAAATTCTTCTTAATTTATTCCTGTACCTAAGTGGTAAAGGAAGTTAACTCCAATTTTGTAATTTTTCAGAAGAACCAAAAATATGGAATGTTTTATTTTGTAAAAAAAAATTTTAAGGTGTAAGAATTTTTTTAAACTTGTACTAAATAAAATAACTTCTGATACAAAGATTTAAATGACTAAACAACTTTCTTAACTTCTACTATCCCTGACCACCCACAGGACTTCATACTCTTTACATCTTTCTGCGTTTTAATTACATTAGTGTTAACCCCCTATGTAAGATAATCAAATGAAAACAAATCTTAGAAAAAATATAATGTGCTAACTGTATTCTGATAAAGAAACAGAATTTTATTCAAAATGTTTGAAAAAATTACGGAATTCAAGTAAATTCTGAGGCTTATAAGTAAGACAATAAAAATAAAATAACGAGTTAAAAATAGAAGTTATTTTAAAAAACTTCCGCACCATTACACAAAAGTGGAGTTTATGTGGTTACTGCAACTTTTATAGACCTTTTAAATTTAATTTTGACAAAATTGGAATTAACACTCTTAACCTCTAGGGCACAGTTTTATAAAAGTTTCTTTACCGGTTTTTAGAGTTTGTTTCAGAATTTTATATATTTATTATGATTAATAAAATGGTAATTATGTACTTAGAAAACGCTTCATTCCCAACATTTTGAAACCAGTAACATATTAATAGTTTGGTTTTAGTAAAGATATCAAGTTTAAGTCAAAACTCCACAAATCTGGCGTTTGAGTACTGGTATTTTTTGAACTAAGTTTTTGGTCCGGGGTTAAAGAGTTACAGGTCTTGTCAAACAGAACGAGGACAGTCCACATGCAGTCCGCTCCGGACTGAGAGAGCCTAACTTAACTCGAACAAATCAGGACGGACCAGAACAGTTGTAAAGATAACATGAAAAAATCGTGGCGAATTTATGATTTGTTATTTTTTCAACTTTGAAACTTGAATTTATATTGTCTAGCAGTTCCTCGAACAAAGAAGAATTACTTCTTTTGTTCGCTTTGAGTCAGTCGAAACGAAAAAGAAAATCAGTGCATGAAATTAATTGCAAAAGAGAGGAGGTAGGCGAATTTCACCCACTGCAATGAATTGAATTCCTTCGAAGACTGATTTTTCATGTACTTTCGTTAATCCCAACTATAATTTCATAATTGTTGATATAGGTAGTTATGGGTGGCTTGATGAGAGTAGTATCTTCGAAAATTTTGCTTTCTATCGTGAGTTCATAAATAACAAAATTATACTGCCTCCAAAGTCACTACCAGGAACAGACATTCCTGTACGAGACCAATTTGTTAATTACTTCAACTATTTAAGACAATGAATAATGTTAATAATTAATAAGTCAATGACTAATATAGATTGATACACTTTCAATGTACAGTTATGCTGTCAATCACGTCAACAGTAAAAACGTAAAACTAATTTTTTGTTACGAATACTGTAATACAAAAAAAAAAAATTTGTGTTTAATACTACTGGTTCGTTGAAGTTTTTCGGCTATTTCTCTCCATGATTGTGCTTCCTTAACCAAGTTTTTGTAATCATTATCCTGCACATCATATAAATATGGATGCTCCCTGGCAAGTTCAATTAATTTTTCCTCTTTATCAGCCATCCTGTCCGTCGTGGACTGTGTAGAAAAATACAACCTCCCAACAGTCCACCAGGGAATACATTGGTACGCGGCTTAGGCCGCTGTCTATTTGACTAGGATGATGCAACAATGTCTAACACAGAGCGCGGACAGTCCGCGTTCTGTTTGACAAGACCTTAATGGCCATCCTTAACAAGCCATCATCCCTATGCTAGTTTAGAGTATTATTTTTTTATTAGCCTATGAAATGAGAAATAATAAATCCCCACCTGAATTCTACAAAAACTTAATATACAAATACAAAGCTTTTACTGTTCTTATTTTTATTTCGATGACAGAGTCTGAAGAATAAAATAAAATATGATTTTTACAAAAAGGATTTTCGATTTATCGATGGCCATTGTTATGTTTTACATATAATATAAGATTTTAAATCTAGAAGGTGAAATACAACCTTAACAAATAATGTTATAGGAACTTTATTGGGGAGGTTATTTTATACAATTGTAGCTAATTATCTATGTGAAAATTTCCACATTAGGTTAGCATAAATAAATCTAGGAGATGTAAACTGGTAACGCACTGTAACATGTTGGCCAGTAGTGTTCTAGCGTTTTTAGTCATGGAAATATTCTAAAAACTGTTATTTAATATAATACCACTGATGAAGGAAAAAAGCAGAATCTGAGAAAGTGTAAACCAATCAACAAGCATTTCGTCCAATAGTATCAGATAAGCTACATCAAAGAAAAATAATAATATAATTCAATAATTAAAATTTGTTAGTTTCCTTCAATTAAAAGTGATATTGGCCGCCTCCGTAGCGTAGTGATAGCGTGGTGGCCTACCACGCGGAGGTAATGGGTTTGATTCCCGGCTAAGGTCTGGAAATCATAACAAGTCACAACCGAATGTTCCACAACCCACTGTAGCTAAACACCAAGCTGTTAAAGCAACTTTAAATAGACTAAAAAAAAAGAAATAAGTGATATTCTGGAAAATAGATACTCACAAGTCTCAGAATTATCATAAAGAAGTACGAAAATAGTACAAAAATTTAAATACCTGGGTGAAATAATAAATTAAAAGAAAATTTCTCCACATAACAGGAGAGTAGAGTACAGGTGGCAGAACAAAGGGTTGCAGTCGTAGGGACTAAGAAATGAGGACATAAGAACGGAACTGGATGTTTACAACCTAACGGGAAGATTGCAGAATATCAAAATTGATGGAAGGAACACGTAGAGAGAATGCCTGAGGGAAGGATCCCCCTCAAGTGTTTTTCAATACAGACCGGTGGAAAGGAGAGATGTTGGAAAGCCACGGAAAAGATGGCAATAATTCAATAGATTGTCGCTGTTGTGAGTCAAAACAGGTGGAAGCCTAATCCTTGATTGAGAAAAAAAAATTCTCTTGGAACAATAGAGCACATAAAATCAGAAATGCGCAAGTTTTAACAAAATCACGTATAACAAAAAATATCTCTATTAATGCCAACACATAACAGAAAATTAATTAGAATCAAAAATGAAGGGAAAAGTGATTGAACAATTAAGACTGAACGGAGAATTATCAGAACCTACATAAATAAAAACTACAAAAATGATGGTTACAACATGTTACCAGTACAATTGTCCTTGAAATATATGGAAAAACTTTGGGTGTTTTATTATTACGTAAAAAGTACCGATATACTTTTAGATTATTATTACTATAATGTAATATAAGGCATAAAAGATCAATACAATAACTTACAAGATAATTCAAACTAATTAACATACAATAATAACAATACAAATTAATAATTAACATAATTAGGCTCATTAGTATTATTGTCAAATAAATTGTATAATACAATTTTAAAAATACTATAAAAATTTCTTAATATATAAACATTGTACACATAAATATACCCAAAAAAAATTTACAGAAAACCTGACTTTTAAATATTTGTTCCACTAATGTACGAAGCGTGTCCAGAAAGTAAGTAATGTTTCTTTGTAATGCACTGTAGCACTACTTTCCCAAGTTCATTTTCTCCGCACTGACACCATTATGGTTGATCGGTGGTAATTTTTAAAATTTTCATCATTTTGCTTTGTTCCTCACACCTAGATGTTAGAAACTACAAGATATAGCAACAAACAGTTTTTGGATTCATAACCTATACAAAAAGTTAGTGGTACTGCATTGGGTTTTCAACTGTGGGAGTTCCGTTTTCAACTAGAAGTGGCCCAAAACCATACGTCAAGAAATCTAAGTTAAAATTTGGAAACAAAAATGGTGTCATTTGATTCCTTTAAAACAGTAGATACAGAAATCACTGGGTTTGAATTTTCGGTTTCAACCGGCACTAGCCCAAAACCAGAAGTCAAGAAATCAAAGTTAGAATTTGGAAACAAAAATAATATTCCAATCATTCAATTCCTCTTAAAGAGTAGATACAGAAATTATTGGGTTTGGAGTAGAAACTCAAGAAATCAAAGTCAGAAACTACAAGAGATACCAACAAATGGTTTTCGGATTTGTAATCTACACAAATTTTTTTTGTCATCAGTCTCTCGACTGGTTTGATGCAGTTCTCCAAGCTGATCTACCTTGCACAAGTCATTTCATAACTACATACCTGTAACACCCTACATCTTTCATGATTTGCTTTACAAACTCTAACCTTTGCCTCCCCCTACAATTCAATCCCCCAATATTACCCTCCATTATTGATAGACATTGGGCATATATCTTAATATATGCCCCACTAGCCTATCCCTTCTTCTAGTAAGATGCTTCCATATACTTCTTTTTTCGTCCACTCGCCTAAAAACCTCTAAATTACTTATCTTGTCCACCCACCTAATCTTTGACATTTTCCTATAAAACCACATTCAAAAGCTTATATTCTCTTCCTTTCTACAGCCCCTATCACCCGTGTTTCACTCCCATATAATGATACACTCCAAACATAGTGTTTTAAGAAATTTTTTCTAATCTGTAAGTCAATGTTTGTAGTCAGTAAGCTGTTTTTCATTTTAAAGGCTTTTCTAGCTTGAGCAATTCTACTTTTGATATCACTTGTGCTTCTACTATCCTTTGTTATTACTCCCTAGATAGCAGAATTCCCAAACTTCCTGTATGTTTTCGTTGCCTACTTTTATTTCCCATCTCTTCTAAACCACAAAAAATTAGTGGGCCTAATTAGGTTTGAAGTTTCGGTTTCAACTGGAAGTGGCCCAAAACCGAAGCCTAAAAAAAAATTTGTTTTTTCAAAACAAAAATAGTGCTATTCAATTCCTTTTAGAGTAGATACGGAAATCATTAGGTTTTAAGTTCTGGTTTCAACCGGAAGCCACAAAATCAAATTTGGAAATAAAAATAATGGTCATTCAATTCCTCTTAAAAAATAGGTACAGAAATCACTAATGGCTTTTGCTGTAAGTCCAAAGGTAAGCCTTTTTAAAAATTGTCACCAGCCATGAGACACTGACTGTAAGATCTGTTCTGTTATCCGGTTTTTGAATGCAATGAATGTTAATGCACCCGAAATTCATCAGCAGATTATATATATTTATGATGAAAGTGGGTTAGGTAATTCTATGAAGGACGGACAAATGTCTACGAGAACCACGAAGTAAGCTGTCCTACTTCTGTTGTCAATAATGACTTGGTCAGGAGAGTGCATGAGAAAATGAAAGAGAACCAATAATTCATAATGACAATGCTTTCAGATGAATTTCCACAAGTTTCCAGAAATATTTTGTATGAAATTGTAAAACGGGTGCTTGAATTATCACAAGCTGTGTTCCAAAAATACTCACAGATGTGCGCAAAACAAAGCGACTTGATAGTACTCTGACATTTTTTACCAGTTACACTTTACCACATACGGTCTGACTTCCATTATTCCTGCACATGAAATGCTTTAAAGTTATAGCTGTCTGATTAACTACTATGATAAGTGCCTGTAAGATTGTGAAAACTGTGGAAAAATATTTTACTGTATGATCCTTTATGTGAAAAGAAAAATTTTTCACAATACTTTCCAGACATATCTCGTACTTTACAATATGAAAAATTTACAAGGTTTTTAACGGTTCTGCATTTAAACTCTCCATTTGCTGGTTCCTATCTTAAAACTTGAATCGACAATAATTATATTTTAAAACCAACATTGAGCTTAAAGAATTTGTGGTTCTACATTATAATTTAATTCAAATAATTATAATTTTACAGTTCATACGAATAAATAAAGCACCGGGGTAATTAAAAAACTGTAAAAAATGAAACACTTAAGGCGTTAATACCTTATCAGTTCGTTAATATTCTACTCTTTATCAATTAAATGGCTCAACAGAAAAATGTTGCAACTGACAAAATTTACTAAAGTGAGGTTTCAGTAAAATACAGTCTCTAAATCTTCTATTTGATGATAATAGTGAATTCTAATGGGTAGAATTGTAACTAAAATCACGGAAATTTTTGAAACAAAATCGTCATACAGTGAAAAATCGTTAAACAGCTAAGAATCAGATGGTATCTTTCACTTTCTGTAAAAATTTGTTTTTGTTACTTGCAACGTTTTTCCGTTGACCCATTCAATTAGTACAACTGGTTTCTATGCTGGGGTTCCGGGTTCGATTCCCAGTCAGGTCTTGGCATTTTTTCATCAATCTTCATGTATCATCCTTTTCACCATCTGCATTAGCAGCAATTACAAAACAGTCAGACATAAAAAACTCTTTTATCCTGACATAAAAATATAAGGCTGTATGGTATTGTTTTTCTCTTACGGATCATACAAAGCAGGTAATTTTGTATAATCAGTCAGGACTGGCAAGTATTCGTCTTAAAATATCACCTCATAGTAAACTAATGTAACATGCGTACAAAATTGAAATGATTTAAAATTACTTTGGTATCATTGTAACATTTAAGAGCAGAGTTAGAAAAATTTAACTTTTTTCACAATATAATGATTCCTGGTTATATAACATGGTTTAAATTATGTCCCTGCATAATTTTGACAGAATTTAAAAATACTTTAATTTTCAATTTAAAAAAATTTCATTACAGAAATGTTGGAAAAAATTCAGTGGTTACTGGATATAGAAGATAAAATTTTTACAAAGAAATTCAAGATTCTAGGAAGAGGCCGATCTCACAAGTAAATTTTTGGATCAGCAATTAGAAATCGACAAAGAAGAACTTGTACACCAGATATTGACGATTTTTAAGTTATACACAATAGTTTTAAGTTATTTTAATAGTTTTAAGGTTTTCTAATTATAATTTGATTATATTGACTGCTGTATCTCTCATAGGTGCAAAGTACGTATGAAAATTCCTGATTTCGTTTATACCGCAGTTGGTACTAACACGGGTCAGTGAATGATTCCCTACACCCGTATTATAACTGGGAACCACTATACTACATTGTCTTCTAGAAGTAGTCTTGTAACGAAAAGACTGTCCTCAGTTCCAAGTAGAGGACCCACAGCAGACAAGCTTTATCTTAAGTTTTCTTAGTACATAAATATAAGTTTTATACAAATGACTGAAGATTTTATCATCTTCATAATTTAAATAAATAAAAAATTTTTTTTTTAGTTTCAATTATATTATTTACTCTGATGATGGTGGATCCACCGAAACACGGCTAAGTAAGAGATAAAAGTTGAAGCAGTTTAAAAAGAAGGTTAGTGAAATTTATTATATAAAACATAAGATTACTTTCGAAATTTGAACCTGATTGTTGAAAAACTCTTCGTATTATAATCCAGTAAAAAATGTATTTTGTGATAATTACATTTTTTTTAAATGTTGCTTACTTTAAATTTTAAATCAAATATGTCATATATTACAAAGGGCGATCACAAACTAATGACAAATTAATGTAGAGAAAAAAACAGTTTATTCAATGACTAAGTTCAACTTCTTGAGGGTCAAATTGGAACAAAGTTAAATAATAATTAATACGAACATAACACTTCTTTCGATCATTTCAAAATGTGTCTGCCATAAGAGAAATAATAATGTTAATAATCTTTTATTTATTACTCATGCATATTACCAGGATTTGCGCCCACCAATATACTAATAAAACCCAAAATAAAAAAAATAAAAAATTCACACTATCTTTCAAAGTAACTTAAATTATATTTTCATTATGAATAATACCACCACAACAAATTTCAATACCTTGCATTACAAATTTTTTGAAAACATAAACAAAAAAAAATTTATTCAAATCAACGATAAACTCCATTTTTCTTTCAAATTTATAAAACATATAAAATACAAATAAAAAATTCTTTTGTTAATTAATCAAAACCTTCACCTCAATTTTTTGAGTTTTTTTTACAGAAAAAATACAACCCAATATTATAAAATAAATTTTTCCCTTTCATGACAAATATTTAAATAAATTTCTATAAAGAGCATTCAATTTCCATTACAATGAAGGCACCGTCACACAACTTTAATTAGAATTTGAAAAACAAATAATAAATTTATATTAAGAACACTTACAATATTGAGTATACAATTATCTTCATTCAAAAATAAATCTTTATAATGCATTCTGCAGTTTCAAATTAATTCTATTTAATATAATGAATTTTTATAATAAATTTCACTAACGTTCTTTTTAAACTGTGTCAAACTTTTATTTTTACTTACACATGTTTCGGTGAATCCACCATCATCAGAGTAAATAACAGATAATTAAAAACTAAAAACTTTATTTATTAAAAAAAGTGTTTATAGAAGATTATACATCTTGTATAGATTTTTAATAAAGTTTTTAGTTTCAATTATATATTATTTACTCAGATGATGGTATATCCACCGAAACACGTAAAAGTAAAAATAAAAGTTTGACGCAGTTTAAAAAGAACGTTAGTGAAATTTATTATAAAAATTCATTATATAAAATACAGTATACAATACCATAATATTATAACCAATGAAACAAATAAACTGATTTTTATCCAGTTTTAAAAGAAAACAAACATTTCTTTTAGGCTAGACTGGCATTATTTGATGCTGCGTTTTTTTGTTAATGGCGCTAGTGAATTCAGCGCTGTATACAGTTCAATTCGCACGACAATAAGAAAGGAAACGAGACAGAACACCCAATTGAAATTTTATAGAGCAATGGCTGTACCACTCATAACATGTTGTTGTTTAGGTCAACAGCCGAAAGGCTGGTTTGAACCTCTAGAGGTTTTACTAAGTAAAACGAGGAGTGAGGTGGTTTACCATTGCCTTCCTCACTGAGTGAAAAAGTATGCTTATCAGCATGCCAGGCCCTCTGAAAAGCACATATTTTCCACTCTGTAAATGACAACTTCACTTCATTCACCACAGGGTCTGGCTGTACAATGAAATTCATTACTTTCAGAGAAGATAACTCTGATTAGTGTCTTTTACACCTCTACCTTTTCTGCTCTTAAATGATTCAGTCATTTAATTGACTGACCATGTGATAAGAAACAGAACTATTTATTTTAGCCCTGCAACGAACAGATTGAGTGTAAATAATTTGACACTCCACCTGTCTGTTATGGGCAGACTCATAACATATGGGTGTCATTAGAGAGGAATGAATCAAATATCCAGGCTGCTGATGAGATTTTAGCGGGAAGTCAAAGGTTGTACCCGGTTAGATACGTAATTAAGTAATATGGACAGAGTTAAATGTTCACTCACTGTGTGAAATGTTAAGAATATAAAAGAGAAACTGGTCCAACCATTTAACTTCGCATGACAGCACACAAGACTTCCTCTACAAGAATGGAAATATAAACCTAGAGGGAAGCGAGGATTGGGAAGACCTAAAATGAGATGGATGCCAAACAGACCATTTTGTCTAATCCTTGACAGACGATGAAATGATGCGATGTCTTTTTCAGTAAACCCCAGCTACACAGGACGTTAAATAATTTGAAGATTCATGCGTTATTTATCCCGTAACATGATCAATTTTTAACGCAGTTTTCTTCCTCTTAGTATAAATGTTTGATGAGCAAATATATACAGAGCATTATGTAACGCTGTCTAGCCAGTACATTGCATCATTTATCGAAAGAAAAAATGGGCCGCGGTCTGCATTATTGCCTAAAGGACGTGCTCTTGCTGCGATAAATTCAGTACTGTCTAGCCGATCCCATTATAAACTAATGTGTCCATATTTACCAGCGTCATTTATCGCAAAAAAAAAAATAGCATCAAATAATGCTTGACTAACCGTACTCTTAAACTAGACATTGCATAAATAAAAAATTTATAAAAGTTGTAGTATATTTAAATTTAATCTTTGTTATGTTTGCATTTTTGGTCTAAATACAACTTCAAAAGTTGAATTTCGTAATTCTTTTTTATCAAATTATTTAATTTTTTCATTTTAGAAGTAATTTTCCAAAATTGTTTCTTAGTGAGCAACTACGACTGAAATGGAATTTGCATATCAAATTTCAAACTTCTATGTCTTGTGGTTTTGGAAGTTTCAGTTTTATATTATATAAAAAGGCTCTCCAGAAAGTAACTTACAATTCAGTCTTATGTTGGTGGGCGAGTTAGAGCCAATATTTTGGTGTTGAAGCATCTCTTCATTCAGTATGCATCCAGATGTGGTAGCGTGTGCTTCTATTTTCCTCACAATTAATTTTGAAAAGATGTGCTTCAATATAAAATCAGAGTTGTAAAGGTCTGTTTAATGATTTGGTTTCTATAACCACAGACCAATTAGAAATTCATCGGCAACTTTGTGATGTGTGTAGAGACGGCATGAGAGAAAGCAAAATGAGACATTATGTTTAAACCCTTCTGCGATTGATAGGTTTTAGAATATTAACTCTTCTAACACTAATTCCGAGATCACACAGATAGAATTGGCTTTTTTATCCAAAAAAATTTGAAATTTTTATCAGACATTAAGAAAACTTCATGAAACTCTTTTTTTTATGCCAGTTATAGCGAATTTACAAAAATTTGTTGTAATTTATGCAAAGTCGTAGGTTTTAGTCAAAATTTGGCAATAAATATTTTTATTTTTTTTTGTCTGGTATTATAGTAAAATAAATAGTGAAAAATTTGAAATATTGAACGCCCTCCCTTACCGCACCATACGACTATTCAAACATATGTAAGAGTCAAGTGAATACGGATTGTGGTAAAATGCAGGCCGAAAAATTTCTCTCTTAGAGCTGATATCATTGATCCATTCCTACAGTTATTTATATGAAAGCACTTCATTTTGTGAACATGCCCATGTAGAAAAAAATTATAAAAGATAATATTGGAACAGTTTAGTACCATTGTGAAGAATGTCTGAAAATAGGCTATTCTACGAATTTCGGAGCGTTTATTCCCTTTTACAGGTCATATTCAATTCAACTGGTTTTGCTATAAAAGCAAAATTGAACAATTTACCAACCTTTACCATTCAAGCTTTCAAACGAGGTTATAACTCTATTTTTAAATGAAATACGGCCTTTACAAGGTTTTCATCAAAAAAACTGGAATTGAGTAGTATCCCAACATTCTCAAATCAATAGAAAATTTTCCACTAACCTGATTGTGTCTCTAAATAGCTTACTTTCTTCCTCATACATTAAGCTACAATTTAACTATAATGTTTACTGGTGTGCGTGTACAATGACCTTCACTATTACACAAACTGTTGAGTACTTACATACTTGTCATCTAACAACCAGAATATGAGCTATTCGGCTTAGAAGAGTTAAAAATGTTTGCACCAATGATGAAGAGAATTGAAGTGGTCTGTCTGGGATAAACCGACAATGGAAATCAACAAAATCATCTGTGAAGAACACCACTTTACATCATAAAGCTTTCCTTATTTTCCCACAAATTTCATAAAGTTTATTACATAAAATTGTAACGGCAAACCTAGTGAGTTAAAATCTTAGATGGCAGATTTCTACAGAGACAGAATTGAAATGTTTGTTTTCTCAATTTGAATGATAAGTTAGTACAAAAATGTTTATGAGCATCCTTTTCAAATGTACATATTAAATTCTCTTCTTTTCACTTAATTTTAATTTCAAAATGTAAGTTACTTTCTCAACAGCCCTTGTCGGTTATAAACAATACGCAACTCCTCAATATTTAAAGGTTAACGTGATAGTTACTAAAAATTCCACTAGATATCACTATTTCATAATGAACATGAAAATAAAGTCAAACGATTTGAACCTGTTTAAAATTTACTACACAATTAAATAACGAACTTAGGCTTCAAACTGTTGAAATTCATACAACAAAAATATTTTATAACCAAAAAAAATTACTAAATTTAACCTCAATCCACCCATAATTTTATAAATGACAATCAAATTTACATTAAAAAAATTGATAGTTCATTAACATTACATGTAAATCCTTTTTTAAAATTAAAAATGAACTTTTATAAATTCTTGAAACCAAACTGCATCGAACTTACTAACATAAAACAAAAATTAATACAATTCGAGATAAAAATTGAGCATTACATTTTATTACATATTATTTATAATAATATATAGAAACATTTGTGCGTAAAATTATATTTGAATTATCGTTACCCGACAATGTTTTTAAAAATCGATAAAACTTGATTTTTTTTTTAAATACATACAATATTATTATTATTGTATCAAGATACATAAATATTTATATATATATAAAATGACATGCACTGAGACACGTCGTTTTAATTTATGTTTTTTCTCAGGCATATTATTTATAATAGGTTTTATGTGTAAAATATATTACAATTAGATATGTACAAAATACCGATTTACAGCTGATATTTTTGACTTTCACAACCCCTGAAAAAGAAAAGAAACACATTTTTATTCAATTGGATAAATACTTAATCCTTATGAACTATTGACATGTGTTTCGATATCATACAACACTTAACACTTTCAGGACGGCACCCATACATGAAACAGGCGTGCCATTTTGATCGGCTGGACAGCACCTGTATACGATACGGGCGCCTATTTCACTTGGTTTTCTATCAAAACCAAGTCATTTCTAGTTCATAAAGTGACTTCACGTTTTGAATTCGTCAAAGCCTTGGGCTATGACCTTATCAGACCTCACCTTCAGAGAAGACTACAAATTCCCAATCTCCGGCGAGATTTGAGGCAAACTATTTTGACAGTGTTGGCAGAAAATAACCTTGTTCATGCAAGAGAGGAAGAAGTCCCTTCCGATCTAATGGAAAAGAGAAAAACGTGCAGCAAGTGTCCATCTGTTCGAGAGAAGAAAACCCAATATAAATGCATTAAGTGTTCTAATCCCATTTGCTTAGAGTGCAGTCGCAAAGTCTGCAATGAATGTGCAAAATACTGAGTAAACTCATAAACTGAACAGTTATTTCTTTTATTATTATCATCCATTATTACAAATTACTCAAAAATATCTTACAAAGTATTATTATTTTATCAAATTAAATTTTTGATATGAGCAAGAGTTTGTTTGCTTGTAGTACAACAGCAGCAGTATTTCATTTTGTTAGTTTTCTATATTTAAAGGTTTGCAAATAAAAAAGTAAAAATGTTAAATTTTTTTATATACATTCCTTATTAAATATGTTTACTAAAAATATGTATTAAATAAGAAATAGTAAATAAATTGACTGCTAAAAACCCAGACACACTGACCGGTCTAAGAGACCGGATACATCCATAGCTCAGTGAAAGTGTTAAAATGTAAGTTACTTTCAGGAAACCCCTCGTAGATATCTGCAGACTTCTTGATAGAAGATATCTCACAAGCTTAAATATCAATTATAAGTTTGTACAAGGTATGGATTTTTATTTGTATCGAAAACGGTGTGTGACCAAGTCAGTTGTTTAAAGATGTCTATTGCCCGATTCACTGTACATCCATTAGAAATGGATTACCCAATCAATTGGACCTTTTACTGATGAATTGGAAGGTTTATAAATGACAGACAGAACTTACAAATAATGGGTGCTGGGTCAGCTGTCATAACCGTCTTAAAGACGCTACACTTAGTGCCGAGTGTTTCGTTCTTCGTTGTGGTTGCACTGACATTGGAACTGCGTATTGTGGTGGTGCTGGAAGAGCTGGAGGTGTCACTCCGGAATTTCCAGTCAACTCCTGTAATAAAATCAATACTTATTAACAAATGGTCAGTATGACACTTTATCACAGAGTTCATCTCCAAACTATTATGAATTTTACACGTTTTATTTTGTACGATTGAAAAGTTATAAGATTGATGCCACATCTCCTCTATATCAGGAAAAGCTCAAACAAAGAACTTTTAACCAAATACCAAATTCCTGTGCTAGTATAACCACCCTATTTCTCTGATCTATGCCTTCACCAACTTTTACCAATTTTTTATCGAAAGTTTCACCGAAAAAATTTTTAAAACCCAAGATCATTTGCAAGAAATGTTTTTTTTTTAAAGAAAAACTGGTGTGAAATATTCACATGGCATTCTCCTGCCAATGTAAATAATGAATATAATCTAACATTAGTTCAAAACATAAAATTAAAAATGGCCGAACAGTGACGTTGTGGATAGCGCGCTAGCCTACTAAGTGGAGGTCCAGGGTTCGATTCCTGGCTAGGGTCTGGAAATTATTACGAGCAAAAACCCATTATTACAGTTTCTTAACCCACCGTAGTCGCTCATAATCAAGCAGTTAATGCGACTTTAAATAAACACAACAAACTGAAAACCAACCTGTTTGGCTTAAAAATACAGAAAATCACTCTTTTGACGCTTAATTAGGCTCTGTAAAGAAAACTGATTGAAATAAAAGTTGCAGGTTTATTAATTTCCTGTAAATCTGATTAAATACACTTTTGTCGTAAAATGCATACTAAGCTCGAACTTCGATGGAAAAAAAACACAAATAAAAGTTGTAGGTTTTTAAATGTTCTAACACTTTGATTATTAAACTTTTACCCTAAAATGCATATTAAGGCCGCAATCTTAAAAAAAGATAATTTCTTTCTACGAAAACACAAAATATGTAGTAAATGAAGAGATTTAAAAAAAATCTTTAAAATTTCTTCATGAAAATGAAACAAAAAAACAGAAAATCACTAGTTACCGCTAACCTAAGCGTTATACAAAGAAATGTTTGAAATAAAAGTTGTAGTTTTTTAAATTGTCTACAACTTTTATTATACACATTTCAGTGCTAAAATGCATATTAAGGACGCTATCGTAAAACAACCATTTTTTTCTATAAGTGAAGAGTCTCCCTAAGAATTTCAGCAGACATGGCGCCCCTACCCTATATTGTAGAGCATTAAAAATGTAGTAAATGAAGCTATTTTAAAAAAATCGTAGCTGTTTTATAGAAAATCGCAAAAAAGTGAAAAATTACACAAATAAATTACTACTTCTGGTTGACCAATTTTGATAAAAATGTTTGGGTTGGGTCCTGTAGTCGTACCTAACTTAAGTTCCAAGTGTCAACTTCACATACACATAAAGATTAATCACTAAAATCATGGTTTTTGTGTTCAGAAGGTCTGAAAACTCGACATAAAAACAATACTTTCGTTCCTATATATTCATATAGGCAAAAGAAAGTAAAAAACTAAATCACTTACGTTAAGGTTATTACACGAAGCTAATCTCATCTGCGCCAACTGCGATGCCGGAGTTAAATTGCTCGAACTACCAAAAGGTGACATCATCGTAGACATGGCACGTTTTAATTTGCTCGGCGTTTTATTAAAACTAAACGCACGTCCGACCCTCATCCTTGTACGTGTTGCAAACCTGGAAACAAAAACAAAAATTACATCAACAATTCTTTATAAAAAAAAAAAAAAAAATCTGGTGTGAAACACTCACACAACTTTCTCTTGCCAATGCAAATAATGACCAATATAACCTAAAATTAGTAATAAAACATTCAAAATAAACAAAAAACTAACCTCAAAAAACATAACCTTATTTTAATCATGAGTGAAAGACGCAAAATGAAAATTAACCTCAGTTTGGCTTAAAAATATGGAAAATTACTCTTTCTCGCTTAACTAGGCTCTGTAGAGAAAAATGCTCTAATAAAAGTTGTAGATCTTTTAATTTTTTATAAATTTGATTATATACACATATGTCGTAAAATGCATACTAAGGCTGAAATCTTAAAAAGATCGATTTACACATTTTTGTGAAAAAAAAAACAGAAAATCGCTAATTACCGCAAAACTAAGCTATATTTTTTCATTCAATTCCTTAATTAATACAGTGATTAATTTATAAACAACTTACTTGAAAGCTTTTCCTAGTGTCCCGAGTCCAACATCACTCGTATCTATGTCTAATTGTTCAGGATCTAATGAGGCAAGAAAATTCTCCTGAAAAAAACAAATCACATTTCATTATTAGACGTACTAACGTTCACCAGACCTCGCTCCTAGTGACTTTCATCTGTTCAGAGCACTCAAAGAACCAATAAGAGGCAGGCATTTTAGAAGTGACGAAATAGCTACACATGACTGGCTACACCCATGACCAAGAGAATTCTTTCATTGAGGTATCTATGCATTTCTGAAGCGGTGGAATATGTGCATATTCAGGGAGACTCTTTCGAAAAATGACAGTCATAGTGTTACAATTAAAAAGAATACAGTAATCCCTTGGTATCCGCGGACTTTGTCAATGGGCCTAAAACCTTCAAATACGTACGTTTTCTCACCTTGTGAACACGAAACTTGGTGTGGAAGTCATACAATTCTGAAAACATGTGGGAATAAATGTTTTGGCGTCCGTATCATGTTGAGTCACACACTAGTATGGCGACCGCCACCATGAGCCAAGCTAGATTTCTGCATACTGTACGTAGTGAGCGCGTCACCAGGTACCGGGGCCCGCCAATACAACCCCACCCCCACGCATCATACTGTAATTTCTCCGTATATTTTCCTCCATGTGTCAGCCTAACTTCTTCGTACGCACGTACAGTTCTTTGTTTGTTTGACGATCCTGAAACGAAACCAGGCATTTCTTCACAAACCATCAACGAGATCCTCAGCATGGCAACGCAGTTCGCTGGCCACATGTTGGATATGATGTTCCTGTCATGGAAAGGGCTTTTCAGTTCAAAAGAGAACTCAGGAGCTGATGATACCAAACAAAGAAGTCCACAAGGAGTTTGAAAAGAAGAAGAAGCAAAGAGCCATAACTAACTATTTTTAAGCAACTTAAATTTTTTATGCGCACAGTACTGTATTTCTTAAATATATTCATAGACTATAATAATGGTAAAATGTTCCTAAAACTATTAAACACTTAAAACGACTACAGGACTTTACCTTTAGAACCTAACCCCCATCTTTTCGTTCATATAAGGTATCGTTATCCGCGATAACCCTCCGGAACGTAACCCCCATGGATAACGAGGGATTACTGTATAGCACTTTTAAGGTTTTCATTTGAATCACCTTTCTATGAAAACAGTAGCTCTATCTATCTCTTGGTCATTCCTGCCAAAACCTTGCGTTAATTTCAGTTCAACATTCCAACACCATGCGATAGGCATAAAACACTATGATCAACGACCAGTATTCAGAAAAAAATCACAAAATTTTTTAATATGACAGCAATTTCAATAATTAAAAACTAACTAAATCAACACTAAGATACTGTTAATAAAATAATAATCAATAATTTACACTTACTGCATCAGCACGACAGACTGTATTTGCCATTTGCCGGCAAAGTGATTTTAGGAAAGCCATTTTATCTGTTTCCTCATCAGTTATTATAAACGAATAGAGTTTCTCTTTCAGCTCTTGATTCGATTTGCACATCAGTGCGAATACTTTATGGCACTCTGCATGAACAAAAAATACAAAATTAAATTTAACTAAAACATCTGGTGTAAAACACTCATACAACTTTCTCTAGCCAATGCAAATAATTAAAAATGTAACCTAACAGAAATAAATTAACCTAATTTTAATCATGAGTGAAAAACGCAAAATGAAAATCAACCTCAGTTTGTATTAAAAATATGGAAAATCATTTTTTCTTGCTAAACTAGGCTCTGTAGAGAAAAATGCTCTTAATAAAAGTTGTAGATCTTTTAATTTCCTATAAATTTGATTATATACACTTTTGTCTTAAAATGCATGCTAAGCCTGAAATTTAAAAAAAATAGATTTTTTACATGTTTTCGTGAGTAAAAGAAACAGAAAATCACTAATTACCGCTAAACCAAGCATTATACAAAAGAATGTTTGAAATAAAAGTTGTAGGATTTTAAATTCCCTACAACTTTATATATATATATATTTTTGTGCTAAAATTAATATTAAAGCCGCAATCTTAAAAAACAATTTTTTTATGGGAAAACAGCCTTCCCAAGAATTTCAGCAAACATGGGCCTACTTATAGAGCAAAAAAATGTAGTAAATGAGGTGATTTTTAAAAAAATCGTAGGAGCCGTTTTTGAGAAAATCGCAAAACAGTAAAAAACTACACGAATAAACAACTACTTCCGGTTGACTGATTTTGATAAAAATGTTCGTGTCCGCTTCGGTATAGTATCTAACTTAAGTTTCAAGTTTGTACGATGTTCCGTTCTTCTGAGATATTCTGTTCACACACACACACACACACACACACACACACAGACCAATCGCTAAAAACATGTTTTTTGGGTTCAGGGGGTCTAAAAGTGTAGATCCGGTCAAAGCTCAATTTCGAAAAATAGACTTGAAAACAATACTTTCATTTTTATATATTCATGTAGGCAAGAGAAAGTAAAAATCTGATGTAAAACACAGATACAACTTTCTCTTGCCAATGTAAATAATAAAAAAAACAACCTGATTTTACTCATTACTGAATGGCATAAAATGAAATGTAGTAAAAAGTCAAAGATCAGTTAGAAGAAAGTAATATGAATGAAAATGTAAAAGAGAACATAAAACAGAAATGGACCTGAGCAAAATACTTACCATCAGTTTCTTTAATATCGATCACCCTCTTTATTGTAGACAATGGCATAAGTCGAACATGTTTAAATGGTTTACACGTGCTTAATTTTGTGGTTCCAGCAGCAGCATTCGGACTTTTTAGCGAATTTGAAAATGCTTTCGATCGCTTTTTACAAACCTATCAGAACACATAAAAGTTACATTATTATTATAATATTACAACTGCTAGATATACTAAAAGTAGAATGATCGGGAAGTCTGGTCAAAGAGAAGCAGAGAAATTTGAGAGATTCTTCCAATCTTGTCCTGTTCTGTTGCAGTTCTCTTTTCTGTTTTTTTTTTTACTTTCTCTTGCCTATATGAATATATAGGAAGGAAAGTATTGTTTTCATGTCGATTTTTCGAAATCAAGTTTTCACCGGATCTATACGTTTTCAGACCCCCTGAACCCAAAAAACATGTTTTTAGCGATTGGTCTGTGTGTGTGTGTGTGTGTGTGTGTGTGTGTGAACAGAATATCTCAAGAACGGAACAATGTACGAACTTGAAACTTAAGTTGCATACCACTACCGGACCCGACCCGAACATTTTCATCAAAATCGGTCAACCGGAAGTAGTAGTAACTTAGTTTATTCCCATAATTTTTCACTTTTTTGCAATTTTCTCAAAAACTGGTCCTACGATTTTTTTAAAAATCGCCTGAATTACTCAATTTTTTATTCTCTACAAGATAGGCTAGGCGTCATGTTTACTGAAATTCTGGGTAAGGCTGTTTTCGCGTAAAAACATAGTTTTTTTAAGATTACGGCTTTAATATGCAATTTAGAGCAAAAATTTATATAATAAAAGTTGTAGAGAATTTAAAATCCTACAACTTTTATCCTGCCCATAACAGACAGGTGGAGTGTCAAATTATTTACACTCAATCTGTTTGTTGCAGGGCTAAAATAAATAGTTCTGTTTCTTATCACATGGTCAGCCAATTGAATGACTGAATCATTTAAGAGCAGAAGAGGTAGAGGTGTAAAAGACACTAATCAGAGTTATCTCCTCTGAAAGTAATGAATTTCATTATACAGCCAGACCCTGTGGTGAATGAAGTGAAGGTGTCATTTGCAGAGTGGAAAATATGTGCTTTTCAGAGGGCCCGGCATGCTGATAAGCGTACTTTTCCACTCAGTGAGGAAGGCAATGGTAAACCACCTCACTCCTCGTTTTACTTAGTAAAACCTCTACAGGTTCAAACCAGCCTTTTGGCTGATGACCTAAACAACAACAACAGCAACACAACTTTTATTTCAAACATTTTTTTGTATAACGCTTAGTTTAGCGGTAATTTGCGATTTTCTGTTTTTTTCTCACGAAAACGTGAGAAAAATCGATTTTTTTAACATTTCGGCCTTAGTATGCATTTTACGACAAAAGTGTACATAAAAAAATTTATAGAAAATTAAGAGATCTACAACTTTTATTTAGAGCGTTTTTCTCTACAGAGCCTAGTTTAGCGTGAAAGTGTGATTTTCCGTTTTTTTTTTAAGCCAAATTGAGTTTGATTTTCATTTCGCGTCATTCACTCATGATTAAAATAAGGTTATGTTTATTAAGGTTAGTTTTTGGTTTATTTCTAATGTTTTATTACTAATATTAGGTTTATTGTTAATTATTTATATTGGCAAGAGAAAGTTGTGTGAGTGTTTCACACCAATGTTTTTTTAAGTATGTGCATGTACATGTTATGTTTTAGTATGAAATATGTATTCGTATCACTGCTAGCCATTAAAATACGCATGCACTGCAACTGGTATTCAACACGCACTATAAATATAAACACATACACAAGCGGGGATTATTTCGTGTTATGGTTCATGGTCTCCGCATTATTGAATCATTCTTTGAAAACCCAACTTGAATCTACTAAGTGGAATTCACAAGACTAAGTTATTAGTAAATCTTGTTATTAATCTACCATGCGATTCGATTGTATTATTCCCCTGGCCGGTTCCCAACGGAATATTACGTCGCACTAATAATGCACGAAAAAGGCCGCTGACGGAATATTAAGTCGGGAGTTTTTGTCCAGTTTTATTTTTTTTGTGTCTGCTTATTACGTCGATAGCATTTAGTATTTAATTTCACAGTCTTTCACAATGATATAGAGCTCTAGTACGCAGCTTCAAAGTAGTCTACCCATATTATCACGAACGCGAAGTGATGTTGTCGTTAGTTACGGTGGTCCATATGGTCGAATAACCTATAAATGTAATGATTTTTATGTGTTTATAAGTATTTTTTAAGTAATTTTATACAAAATAATTATTCAATTATGTAAATGAAACAATTATGGACTTATATTATATTTTATGGACTTACAGACTTTATTTCAATAATACAACATTAAGATAGTTAGTTTAGGTAACCAATTGTTTTAAATTATGAATAAAATATATTTTACATGCAAAAATGTTGCTTTTAATATCATATTTGGTCATAATTCGCTGTAATAATTGTGTTAAAGAAAAAAAAAACAAAGCAAAATAGTATTCATTTCTAAAAAAAAATAATAAACCGGTAAAGGGTTAATAGCAAATAAAGTTGGTTGACAAAGAAAAAAATCGGCTGATAATGATGGCAGCAACTGTAGATTTCTTTATTGCAGAGACTCGAGTTTCGAGCCTTGTTTCTTTAAAACCACTGGTCGAATTTTAACGTACTATAAACAAAAATTTAGCTGATTTCAATCTGCATCGTTACATGTCAGTTTCATATTTTTCGCAGGTTTTTAATATTGCGATAATAAGATGAGGAAAACGAGCCGGTTTTTTGTCGCTGCCAACAGATCGGATGCATTTAGTGGCTCATAACTCAAACACTGCTCTACCGATTTATTTGAGATTTCGCCGGAACATAAACTTTTACGTACAAAATTTTAGACTCTTAGCATGATTAAATTTTGAATTATTAGTAAAATTCTCAACTCTGTTAACGTCATAACCACTCATTAATTCGGCAATTTCAAAAAAAATCATTGAATTCCGTATAAAAAAATCTGGTGTGAAACACTCACATGACTTTCTCCTGCCAATGCAAATAATTAACAATACAACCTAACATTAGTAATAAAACATTAGAAATAAAACAAAAACTAATCTCAATAAACATAACCTAATTTTAATCATGAATGAAAAACAAAAAAATGAAAATCGACCTCAGTTTGGCTTAAAAATACAGAAAATCACTCTTTCACGCTTAACAAGCCTCTGTAGAGAAAAATGCTCTAAATAAACATTGTAGATCTTTTAATTTAATTTTAATTTTATTTAAAGTCATAAAATGAATACTAAGGCTGAAATCTTAAAAAATCAATTTTTTACACTTTCGTGTGAAAACAAACAGAAAATCGCTAATTACCGCTAAACTAAGTGTTAAACAAAAATTTCAAAAAATTAACATGAAAACAATACTTTCCTTCCTATACATTCATATAGACAAGAGAGAGTAAAAAATGAATACAAAATCTTTAATATTATTGAACAGTGATTGACCAGATATTCAGAAGAATTTTTGAAATATTTAAATTACAGGTACATGGTGATGTGGGGGCTGGAAGAAACTTAAATGGTTTTTTCTCTAGCTGCAAAAGTCGCCTTCCAACAAAGCCACCTGTGAACCATACTCCTGTTCTAACACAAAATGCAAAACTAACATCTTTTGTTGAATGAATTATAGGACAATATAACGCTAATGCTTATTTACTGTTTGGGCATAAACCTGAAAACATTAAGAAAATCGAACAGTTTCAGCTCAAATACCTAGAATACCTAGGGGATCTGAAGCAGAGATATGGCCAGCTACAATTTATTCTGCAAGGAAACATGTGTGGCCGATTGGTTCTAAGAACAGGAATTTCTTGGCTCTAAAATTTAACCATATGTTCACAGTAAACGCAGCGGAACTTTTCACAACAACCAATGATACCTGAATGGCCGAGCATAGAGGCACTACAAAGTAAAAACAGAAGGAGAGGAGATGATAAATTTTCTTACCTCTAAAATATCGGAAAACAGGAAAAACGCTAATGGATCGCCTCGTCCACTAAGACTATCGCTCAGTTCTGTTAAATCACAACGTGCAATAAAACTGCGATGAGAAGAAACTAGATGAGGCTGTGGAAAGAAATTAAATAACAATAAAATTAGATTAAGTTTTCAATGTTACGTATTATATTACCTTTTCAATTATTATAACGTTAATTACAGGGTGTGAGCAAAATGTAAGGTAAATAATTTTATTACGAACCAACTGAAGACGCTACACCAATTTTAAGGTGTAAGTCCAATAGCATAATTCTTTGATATAGTTTGAACAAGTTGTGACTTGTCAGTTGGGTCAATACCAAGTATTGAGCAAGCATATAGTTGGGGCATACCAAGTGGTCCAGAAAATAATTAATTGGTTGCTTGACCATCTCCAAAAAAATTTAATATTTGGTGGGTGGTTTCTGTCATGTTTTGTGAGCTCAAAAATAACTCTGAAATTTTTTTGTTGTTTACCATTTAGAAATGGCGGCCATTTTGATTGAAGGCCGCGCACTATTTTTAGCGTTTGCAGGCATCTACGATTTGTCACATTATTCAACAATGAGTTGCCCTAGACTTTTCAATTAAATTGCATTGAATTAAGAACATTCTGGGCTACAAATTGAACATATAATTACCCGAGTACTTGTTTTTCTTAACATATTTTTAACAGCCCTAAAGTATTGGTCGAAAATGAAGAAAATTCAATTTTTGAAGGGTATTTTTTCAAAGAAGGAAAACTTTGTCAGCTTTAATATTTTTTGTGCTGTTAAAGTATATTGCATTGTTACTTTTTGTAAAGTATCAATGGTGAGATGCTTACCCTTTAAACGTTATTGCGTTTCAAAAAATGATATTTTGAGTTTTTCCAATTTTGTATCTGCCATATCTTTGTTGGGGGACCAAGTAAAAATCTGAAAATTTCACAAGTTAAAGTTCTTAATGATATAAAACTTCAGTATAAATTGCAACTTTGAGATTTGGCTGGAAGTGGTAAAAAAAAATTGTTCAATTTGGACGAAAAACCGTATTTGTACATCTGCGGTATTCGGGTTAATTAAGTAGGTAGGCATATAGAAACTAACATAACTAATTACAGATAATGTAACACTGGTGACATTACATAATTTAAACATAACTTGTTCAAAAAACAATAGTTGGGCAACACAGGTACTTAAATTAAAAAAATTGATTGCATTGTTCTAATATTTGTTTATGTCATGAAAAAAAGGAATACGATACACAAAGTTCTTTAAGTGACAATAAAAAAAACTATTTTTCCAGAGTCCATTAAATAGGGCTAATATGTAATTGAATTAGGAATCAGCTGACCAAATTTTCTTCTCACCTTTAATTAGTTCGCTCTCAGTTCATTGAACCTTTGTGAAATTTCCTCACATAGTTTGGGCGCTATGTTAAAAGTTTATCCAGTCACAGTTGTAAATTCCAGGGGGTCATCTTCTTCAATATTTAATTATCTGGCATCTAAACTTGATCTTTTTCATTTTTTTGTATTTTTTAATGAGGTATTTGGGCCTGGTGGGTGATAAAATTTAACTTGAACATCTTGGTTTAGTTGATCAGTGTCATCTACTTCTGCAATCCACCACTGACCATCATAAACAAGCTAGTACGTCTTTATTTTGAAGTGTTAATGGCACAATTTTTCCAATTTCATTAAGTTCACGATCAGAAGACATAGATGTGTACTAGCACTTCAGCAAATTATTCGATTGTGGAATGAAACAATGGAAAGATCGAGTGCCTGTAACCTTCTTGCAAGTGTTAAATCTTTTCCCAAGACACTGGCAAGTCTACAGCAGACTTATGAGAAGCAGATTTTGACACCTTAAGAAATGTTTGAAAATATTAATTGTTTGTAAAGACTGAGGAAATACAAGAACTTTTTGCCAATTTGGTCGCCTGATTTTTAATTCAATTACCTATGAGCTCTATTTAATGGACTCTGAAAAAATAGTTTTTTTATTTTCACTTAAAGAACATTGTGTAATGTATTCCTTTTCTTTCATGACATAAAAGTATATTAAAACAATGCAATCAACTTGTTTTTATTTAAGTACCAGTATGTACCTTTTATTTAAGTACCTGTGTTACCAACTATTTTTGTTTTGAACAAGTTATGTTTAAATCATGTAATGTCACCAGTGTTACATTATCTGTAATTAGTTAGGTTAATTTCTATATGCCTACCTACTTAATTAACTCGTATTCCACAGATGATCAAATATGGTTTTTTGTCCAAATTGAATAATTTTTTTTTACCACTTGTAAATATTGAAGAAGATGACCCCCTGGAATTTACAACTGTGACTGGATAAACTTTTAACATAGCGCCCAAACTATGTGAGGAAATTTCACAAAGGTTCAATGAACTGAGAGCGAACTAATTAAAGGTGAGAAGAAAATTTGGTCAGCTGATTCCTAATTCAATTACATATTAGCTCTATTTAATGGACTCTGAAAAAATAGTTTTTTTTATTGTCACTTAAAGAACTTTGTGTATCGTATTCCTTTTTTTCATGACATAAACAAATATTAGAACAATGCAATCAATTTTTTTTTATTTAAGTACCTGTGTTACCCAACTATTGTTTTTTGAACAAGTTATATTTAAATTATGTAATGTCACCAGTGTTACATTATCTGTAATTAGTTATGTTAATTTCTATATGCCTACCTACTTAATTAACCCGAATACCGCAGATGTACAAATACGGTTTTTCGTCCAAATTGAACAATTTTTTTTTACCACTTCCAACCAAATCTCCAAGTTGCAATTTATACTGAAGTTTTATATCATTAAGAACTTTAACTTGTGAAATTTTCAGATTTTTACTTGGTCCCCCAAAAAAGATATGGCAGATACAAAATTGGGAAAAACTCAAAATTTCATTTTTTGAAACGCAATAACGTTTAAAGGGTAAGCATCTCACCATTGATACTTTACAAAAAGTAACAATGCAATATACTTTAACATCACAAAAAATATTAAAGCTGAAAAAGTTTTCCTTCTTTGAAAAAATACCCTTCAAAAATTGAATTTTCTTCATTTGCGACCAATACTTTTGAGCTGTTAAAAATATATTAAGAAAAACAAGTACTCGGGTAATTATATGTTCAATTTGTAGCCCAGAATGTTCTTAATTCAATGCAATTTAATTGAAAAGTCTAGGGCAACTCATTGTTGAATAATGTGACAAATCGTAGATGCCTGCAAACGCTAAAAATAGTGCGTGGCCTTCAATCAAAATGGCCCCCATTTCTAAATGGTAAACAACAAAAAATTTTCAGAGTTATTTTTGAGCTCACAAAATATGACAGAAACCACCCACCAAATATTAATTTTTTGGAGATGGTCAAGCAACCAGTGTTGGACCACTTGATATGGATTGACCCAGTTGGGTTTCAGAGTAAGGTCATGTTTATTGTGTCTGTCACGCATCATGGATTTCAAACAACACGTGCATTAACATTAAGTTTTGTTTGAAGTTTAAAAAGAAGGTCAAGAAATGTTAAAATTAATGCACGGTGATAATGTAGTGACTTTGAAAACTGTTTACATGTGGTATGAGTCGATTAACCTCTTCGCTGATACCCAATAATCCTTGTATGGTATCACCAGGAAACCTAAACATAGGAGTTTCTTACACCACTAGTACCAGGCTAATCCATTGTAAAAAATGTAAATAATAAACCTACCTAAATGCGTACATTTTTACTAATAAAAGAAACTAATAAAAACAATCTGAAATAAAACAAAACAAGCACTAAATAAAACAAGAAAAACCACTTTGAAACTGGCCTAACCTAACATATTGTACCTAATCCTAATTGTATTGTACTTATAAAATCACTATAAAAAATGAAAAATCGGACACCCTTACACATTAAGAAACGGCTAAATATGATAATTTAAAAACTACAAATAAGAACAAACGAGCAGTATCACGTTTTTGAATAAAAACAACACAGTTAAAAAATAACTAAAACACATGTTTACCTGGCATAAACTTCGAATATTGGGTTATGTTTACAAGCTACTAACAACAGACAAGAGTACAACGTACAAGGGAAACTTTTCAATCAAAATTTCCCTTATTTAAATACGAACAAAATGATGTATTATTATATAAATAGTTTAGAACTACGAGTACAAAACTGCGCAACGCCGAATTCAAAGTGTACTTTTGCGAGATATCTCGTCCATATCAGCGTAAGGGTTAAAGACTAGTAATGATCAAAATGTCATTCGATTTTAAAAACAGATGAAAATTTACAAAACGTGGCAAAACAGATATGTTCAAACAAGACGATTTGACTATTTCAGAGCTTACCAGAGAACTAAACATCTTGTACGGGTTGTAGCATTACAAATGTACAAGGTGATGATAACCCTAGTACAGGTTAGCCAACCATGTGTTTACAAAGGTATGTAACGTCTATATTCTATAGGTTACAATCTGTATTTTTCATACTTATCTATCTTTACCGCCTCTATTGATATTCACTGCAGGTTCCTGCACTCTTTTGGATTTTTGTTGTACTAGGTGACTTGGTAAGGGGATGACGTATGTAGCTGGTTCGTCCTGTTTTGCAGCCATGATTGTTTGGTGAAAGTCGTGTAAATCTATTAGTATGAAATTTCGTTCATAATTTAATTTTATTATGATTCCTTGTTGTTCGCTGCGTTTTACCCGATTGTCGGTAAGTGTTCCTCCTGTTTCTTTGTGTTTTACTGGCAATTGAACTTTGGAAAATCTAACACGGCTGTAATATTTTTTTAACTTGTATTAAGCCTAGGGCGTGGCCCTTGTAACCAGCTTTTGTAATTACATTTTTATTTTTAATATTTATTGTAAAACAGCTCAGGTCTGTTATAGACCGTGAATTATAATAATTTTAAAGCTATGTTGTATTTTGCTAAATATTCATGTAACAAATTAATTAGTTCGTAATACTTAAAATGAATTTGTAATTCAATTGAAAGTTGCCAGTAGAATATTTTATAATCTTATGTTCATGTTTTACTTTGTAATGTATTTTATACGTAATGTTTTATTTTCTAATGTGAACTGAATTCTTTCGGAAGTTAACGAAACCATCCGTTTCGTTGATATTTCTAATTTTGTTAGATTTTAATTCCTTCCGAATTATGTTAACATAGGGTGCAAGTTCGAGGTCCGTAGTTCGAGATGTTGATATTCTTAAAATTAATGATGCGCTGGAGTTAAGTCTGGAAGCCTGAGTTTCGAAAGTGATACCTATTAAACGTAAGATGACTGGAATTTTCCGATAAAGAATGTGGATCTGATCCTTAACAACATCAAAACCGTAGCTCGATTACCGAATGCCTGAGGTCGAATCTGGTCAAATTATTAAGGAAGTATCCAGGAAAATCACGGTATGAGTTTAAATTTAATTTTATTTACTGGGATATAGAATTTCTATTGTCATCAATTTTCATCGAACAGAATCTTCTCGAACTCTACAAACATGAATTTTTCCGTTTGAAACTGTTAATTTTTGCTTAACCTAACTTGACATGCCAATTACATGAACTTTATTTTATGCAGCAGATATATAAATTTGAAACTATAAGGAAAATATATTATTAAACTAAAAAAAAATTTATTAATCAATTTTATTAACTTAAAAAAGTCTATTGCCGGCTGCAAATCAGTAAATTTATTATTTCTTTTCCAAATTTAAAATTTTTTTTATTATGCAAAACCTTATATTTTTGAACTTACCTTTTTTTTAAAATAATTTGTTTAAAGACCTAATTACCAATATTTTTGTAACAAATAATTGTTAAACGGTAACCTTAACTGTTATCTATTTTTCTAATGTATTTACTAATTTCACCGAATATTATTTTAGGTATACCTAATTATTGTTAATAATGGTGATGAATTTTATGTTAAATTGTTAAAATCATAAACGTCACACCTTCAGATTTATTTAAATATTATTACAAGGTTTATATATATATATATATATATATATATACGGTTGATCTGATATCACTTAGGTGATTGTTTAAATTATTATTCATTAAATATTATTGGATATTTTCACCAAGTTTATCTGATGTTTTTATATATAATTAAATATTTTGTTACTGTTTAATCTATGTGTCTTATTTATGTATCACAACAACAATTGTTTTTATTTTTTTTTATTTCTTGTAATCACATCGCCAGATTTGCTAATATTTTGGGTGTCTTGGTGTGGCACTGAGCAAAGTGGTTACAGGTACAAAACTATTAAAAAACATTATGCCAGAGAAGTCCAGAGAGCTAAATGTAAAAAAACTGCTGAAGTTCTTTATAAATCACCAAATCTTAACTCAGCAATATGGGAAATAATTAATAAGAATCGAGGTGTAGTTAGCAACAAAAGTTTTACTGATATACCTAATATTGTAAACAAAAACAATGAACTTATAGAGAATGGTATTGAAATTTGTAATTATTTTAACAAATATTACCAGGAAGTAGCTTTAAAACTTAAACAAAAAGATTAGGGAAACAGTGGGATGTTATGATCCAAAAGGTAACAAGGTAGTTAATCAATTCTTATTTAGCCTAGATTCAAGGGAGGAATTAGAATCAGTTATTGATAGTTTGAAACGTAAGAAAACATGTGGGTTAGATGGGATTTCTAGTATAATTGTTAAAGAATGTAAACATCTTTTAATTACTCCTCTCCTTCATTTGATTAACTTCTCACTTGAAGCAGGTGTATTTCCAAACAAACTGAAGGAGGCTAAAATATTGCCTATATTTAAGAATGGAGATAGCCAGTTAGTTGAAAATTATAGACCCATAAGTATTTTAAACACAATCAGTAAAATTTTTGAAAAGGTAGTGTATTTATTAGGTTAATCAGTTTCTTGACTGAAAACCTAATCATCTCAGAGGATCAGCATGGTTTCCAAAAAGGTAGATCAACTAAAACTGCAATTGTTTCACTGGTGGAGCAAGTAGTTGATATATTGGACGCCGGGGAGAAAGCATTGGCAGTGTTTCTGGATCTGAGTAAAGCTTTAGATTGTGTTGATCATGAAATTTTATTGAAAACACTAGAGTCATTAGGCGTTAGGGATGTAGAGTTGAAATGGTTTCAATCTTACCTTATTTATAGAATACAGTGTGTGGAGTTAACTAGGGTTGTTAGAGGGAAACTTACAAAAGTTGGGTCTGGAAAGCTTGAAGTCAAAGCAGGCATTCCACAGGGGTCAGTTTTAGGTTCAATTCTGTTTCTATTGTACATTAATAGGTTACCAGAAGTCATACCTAATGGCAGAGCTTTGTTGTTTGCTGATGATACTTCAGTAATCAGTAACAGTTTACTGGTAGATGCTCTTGAAGTAAATACACATGTTAACATAGAGTCCGTAGTGCAGTTCTTGAATCAAATGTTATTAACAGTTAATGGGAAAAAGTGTCAGTACTTGCAGTTCAAAAATAAACATAACGTTAAAGAAAGTAGAGAAGTGGATGTATTTATTCATAATAATAATAGTTTAATAATAATAATAGTTTTTAATAATATAATAGTTTAGAGCATGTAGAAACAGTGAAGTTCCTGGGCGTATCTCTAGATAGATCCTTGTCTTGGGACTTCTATACCAATCAAGTTTGCAGTAAAATATCATCTGGAGTATTTGCACTAAAACAAATTGCCAGATTAAATGATAAAAAATTACTAATGGCAGCTTATCATGGCCTCAATCTGTCTCATATCCGTTATGGTATTTTGGTATGGGGTAATTCTAGCATGAGTAATATGAATAGGGTTTTTAAAATTCAAAAGAAAGCTATTAGGTGTATGGTGGGAGCTAACCAGCTAACCTCATGCAGGCCACTATTTAAGGAGCTTAAATTGCTTACAGTTTCCTGTCTCTACATTTTTGAGGTGATTATGTATGTTAGGCAAAATAATTTTATGCAGAATTTCAATGTTCACAATCATAACATGAGAAACAGAAATGATTATTATGTGGCTAATCACTCCACAAAATTGTTTGAACAAAAACCTACTTATGCAGGGAGAAAATTCATGAATAAATTACCCCAATTTTTAAAATGTTGTGAGGATTTGAATTCCTTTAAAAGGAATCTGAAAAATTACTTGATCGGTGAAACTTTTTATAGCATACAAGAATTTCTTTCTTGATAGTAGTGATACATAGTGTGTTTCTTATATGTATTTCAGGTGTTATATCTGACGACATGTCCTATACTCCTCCTGGAGTCTCCAGGGCGCAAAAAAAAAAAAATTAAAAAAAATAATCTGACTGCTATTGATAATTATGTAAACATTGATAATTAAATTCTTACTTTTTGTAAATTATTAAACTGGCTAATTCTAATTGAAATCTTATTTCTAATTATTAAATTAAATAACTAAATAATCTCAGCTAATAATTAAAAATCAGCTGTTAATTTAGTGACTGAAATTTTTCATGTTTAAATGAATCAAAAGAGTGTTAAGAAGTTACAAAATCATTGATTAAAATTTTAAAATAAAGAAATATAAGGAAATATCTTCATAGATCATCAAATAAGTTCAAAAGACATATTTACAACACAAATTTACATTTGATTCTTAAGTTTAAAAAATTATCAAACAAAAGTAATTTTCCGAGGGCAATCCAGAAAGTAACAGACGTTTTGGCCTGGCGCGGCCATTTTTTTTGGCATGGCATCAGAGTGTTTCGACATTTAGTACGCAACCAGGCATGGTAGCTAGAGCATCGAGCGTATTGTACTTTTTATAAAGTGAAGTTTTAAAATGAGCGCTGCGATTGAAAATCCCGCCAGTTGTGAAGTGGAAACCATGTTATCGCTTGTATCGTAACTGGTGACGAGACTTGGGTAAAGCACGTCAACTGTGAAACAAACCGGCAGTCGATGGAGTGAGGTCACATGCATTCGCCCAAGAAACCAAGGAAGTGTCTGCAGATGCTATCAGCAAGAAAAATCATGGCTACTGTGTTTTGGGATGGTCATGAAGTGATTTTCGTTGATTTTCTTGAACGAGGCAAAACAATCAATTCAGAGAGGTATTGCGAAACACTCAGAAAATTAAGACGCGCGATATAAAACAAGCGTCGGGGAAAACTTAGCGGGAAAGTTTTGTTTCTCCACAACATCCATCCACACACGGCCAAACGTACTCAAGAGCTCTTGGAAGGTTTTGGATGGGAAGTTTTTAATCATCCACTATACAGCCTGGATTTGGCGCCAAGCGATTACCATCTGTTCCCAGCGATGAAGACATGGCTCACTACGCAACGCTTCTACACTGACGCTGAACTTCATGGTGTAAACCAGTGGTTGAACTCGCAGGCGGCAGATTACTACAAAGAGGGCATTGAAAAACTTGTACCACGTTACAATAAATGCCTTAATTTACTTGGTGATTACGTAGAAACATAGCCTAAGAGTTAACCTTCAAAATGTACATAATAAAAATTGGTTTTTTTACTTAATTTATTTTTTATTTCAAAACGTCTGTTATTTTCTGGACAGCCCTCGTAATATAGGCGAATGCATATTTGATTTGGTGTCCTGTTGACTGGGGCAGTTTGAAGAGAAAGGTTATGTTTGTGTGCAGTTTGATTTCTGAAAATGTATTAAATAAATATAATAATCTTACTATTATTCATGGTATAAAGTCACAGATAGACCAACAAAACGAAAATTGAGGGAAAGAACATTATTTAATTAAATTATGGCGAGAAATACAGGGTTTGTATAAAAAGTAACCAGACTGAGCTTGTGAGACCCAGGTAAAACGTTTGTAAACGGGTTGTTGGTGCTCTAGTGGTGGTGGGGGATCGAGGGAAGGGGAGCGGGCCCGAGTCAGTTGCTTCTAGACGCTTGGAGGGTTAGCATCGTGCGAGAGCGCAGTGCGTGTTCAGTGATCTCGTCGGAATGAAAATGGAGCGTACCATCAAGCAACGTGTTAACATCAAATTTTGTGTCAAACTCAAAAAACGCCTACAGAAACTCTTAAAATGATCAATGAGGTTTACGGTGAGGAAGCTATATCCAGAACTCAAGTCTTCCAGTGGCACAAGAATTTCCAAGAGGGCTGCGATGACGTCCACGACGAACAGCGTGCCGGACGTCCATCAACCAGTCACACGGACCCAAATGTGCAAAAGCGTGATGTGTTGAACACTGACCGTCGTATGAGCATCCGAGCAATTGCAGAAGAGGTTGGGATCGATAAGACTGACTGCCCGGGTTCGCTGGTCCGTGCGGAGATTGCCGATTCCTGGATCCTCCACCATGACAATGCGCCGTCGCATACCTGTCTGCTTGTTACCGAGGAATTGGCCAAACATTCAAGGGTGACATTGCCACAGCCTCCCTACAATCCGGATACGGCACCACCGGACTTCTTCCTATTCCCCAAGATCAAGAGAGTACTAAAGGAGACACGGTTCGGGACTCTAGAAGCTGTTCAACTCGCTACGACGAGGGCTCTAGAAGCTTTACGGGTTGCTGACTTCCAGGGGACGTTCAGGGACTGGAAAATCCGATACCAAAGGGTTATCGACTTCAATGGGGACTACTTCGAAGATTTCTAGAAAAAAAGTGTAGAAATTTTGCCAATAAATATGTTTTCTAAGTTCAGTCCGGTTACTTTTTATACAAACCCTGTATATTAAAATACAAACAGAATATTGAACGATATTCTTAAAGCGAGCGACAGACTTCAGAAACGATAAGTATAGAACATTAACAGGTAACCTATAAAATAATAATTCATTAACAGCTGAGGGAGACTTTATAAAATATATTTCAATAATAATAATAACTAAATAATTTCTAAAATATTCTAAATTTCAATTTTTCAAAAGCCAGTCAGATTCAATTAAAATTTAATTTATAAACAGATTTTTTTTTGTTTTATTTAGATTGTCTGTTTTTTATGTGTTCATAAGTTGAAGTATGCCCATAAATAAGTAGAAGTTGTAAATAATGCATTGTATCGGCATTACAATACTGTGACAATATCGAAAGAAGAGTATGGTTCGAGAAATTTCAAGTACTTAATTCATAAAATGTTAAAAGAGTAGATAATAGAGTGAAAAAGTAACAATAGGGTCAGTTATAAAAGGATACCTATTTATAAAGGGATTTTAAAAGGGTCTTTGTTGTACAACTATTTGTGAAAGAGTCGGTTGATAACCTGAAACACTCTTTAATTCAATTATAACTTGTTTACATTAGTTAAGATTTCTCCAAAAAGGACTTCTGTATCGAATCTTGGTGTCTTTTGAGAAAACTCTTTTATCTACCTATATAAATAGAGCCCCAAGTGCGGTCAGGGAGTTAGTATTCGTTTGATCTTTGACGAGCGTTTATTGAATGAGTGCTATCGGTACATAGTACAGGTTCCCGACATTGTGTTGGTCAACTATTATTATTCAGTTTTATTGTATGTCCATTTGTTCTATTGTATATGTGCATCTATATAGTTGTTTGTAAGTAGTACTAAGTAAATTATTTAAGTTATTCATTGTATTACTTCATTATAATTAGTTTATTATTTATTTTGTAAATCTTTTAGTTGTAATAAATACTTGTAATTTTAAATTTTAGTGTATTAATTATTTAATTCCCTAGATCCCGAAACAGACCTTAGCGATAAGTGTCACAATACATATCTGACTACAATACCCGGTTAAAAAAAGGAAACTGTTATATCAATAAGAAAGTGATGCAGATAATATGTCAAACGTTATTACCGGTTTTGAAAGAAAGGCTAAATTTTATTTGGAACTTTGTACACTAAGAAAATTTTAAAGGAAATGTGGTTTAAGTGGAAAAAGTGTCAGTCACAACAAAGTAAAATATAGTGTCTCACTGTTGAGGTTGGCAGCACTGTCAGATTTCTCTTTCCTTCCTCACAACCCATCCATACACAAAAGGCATTCTTGTTGACTTATTATCTATAATACAAGTTGCATTACAATGATAATACTACGCATAAAAACTTACCGGACAATTATCAATGTCATTAAAAATGTCAAACATCGCTAATTGGCCTTCCGTTCTTCTTTTGTCTTCGTTTATATGTGTCATAACTTCTTTAATCACGTTTAAAGCGGCTTCTAACGCTGTATAATCATTATTACTTTTATTCGTATGCTTTAATATGTCTGAAACAATGAAATTCATAGACTGTAAATAAAATTGCTGAAAGTGAGGAATATCTTAACCCCTTACCAGTTTATTATTTTTTTCAGAAATGAATATTATTTTGCTCTATTTTTTTTTTGCTTTAACACAATTATTACAGCTAATTATGATATTAAAAGCAACATTTTTTCATGTAAAATATATTTTATTCATAATTTTAAAAAATAGGTTACCTAACCTATCTTAATGTCGTATTATTGAAATATTATATTCTGTAAGTCCATAATTGTTTTATTTGTATAATTGAATAATTCTTTTCTATAAAATTACTTAAAAATTACTCATAAAATAAACACATAAAAATCACTTAAAAAATACTTATAAACACATAATAAAATTCATTACATTAATAGGTTATTCGAGCACCTGGACCACCGTAACTAACAACAATGTCACTTCGCATTCGTGATAATACGCGTAGACTACTTTGAAGCTACGTACTAGCGCTCTATATAAATGTGAAAGACAGTGACATTAAATACTTAATGCTATCGACGTAATATGCAGACACAAAACAAAATAAAACTGGACAAAAACCCCCGATGTAATATTCCGTCAGCGGCCTTTTTCGTACATTATCGGTGCGACGTAATATTCCATCGGGAACCGGAAAGGGGTTAAGCTAAGCAAGCATGTAAAACAACTGCCTGTTAAAACAATTTTGCATTAAACCAATGAGAAGAAATAGTGTATTGGGTGTTGTTTGACCAGATATGGTAAGTTACCACCTAACTAGGAAATAAGAAGAAAGATGCAAGTACATGAGAACATCATCGGTCCAATGTATTCCACTTTCAGTTTTAATTCACGAAGTCTCTTTGCGATCCACAATTCCACTTTACCAGGGCAATCAGTACAACATCAATGACCAATTTTTCAAAATAATTCTTGTTATAAATATAGTCTTGTAACAATGCACTAAGCATCTTTTCATATTTCGTTGAGTAACTCAGCCTTTTATCAGATGCAATGGTTAAAAATTGTCCTTTTCAAACAGAATAGTTATGTCCGCACTTGTGCGTTTTCTTTTTTAACTTGCGATGTCTTTTGCCTTAACACATGTGCTTAGAGGCATACCACCTTCTGCACTCGTTTGAAGAGCTTTATCTCAAAAAAAAAAAAAAATATTACAAATATTTTTGAACACTAAACTAAATTAAAGCTTGTTCTTTCCTACATTGATTGGTTTGATTTAGAAATTAATCGGAGTTAACTCCAGCAATTTACGCAAAAAAAAATACTCAGTTTTTAGCCACTTTTCCGTTGATGTGGTTTTTAAACGTCTGTTACTCTGTCCAGGCTTTTCATAAAAATCAGCGTTTAAGTAGGTACGTTAAAGATCAGTTTTTTCTATAATATGAATATTTTCAAAGTTAAATCTCATGTTCCGTTTTAATATGCCAGCAATTTTTTAAAAATGTGTTTTTTGGCTCCAAGTAAAAGTAGGGAGAAATGATCTTTGGACTAAACCATGCATTTTCACAACTGTATTATGTCAAGCAAAGCGGTTTTTTTTTTATAAAAACATTGTTAAATAATTCAAAATGAACTACGGAATGAGTTGCAGCAGGAAAAACACAGAAGTTTGTTTTTCTAAAGGACTATACTCTAAATGGATACCTCTATAGAGCTCAGTTTCCTCAAGAAGTTTAGAGGATAATAGAATTTTATATTAACACCACATATCTATTTCTAATTACAAATGCAAAATACGATACATGGCATAATACTGCTGTAAAAATGAATGGTTCAGTCCAAAAATCATTTCCCTATCTTTACGTGAAGCCAAATTAAACTTTAAAAAAAATGACTAGGATTTTTAAATGTTCATATAGAGAAAACTCTGATCTTTGACGTACTTAAACGCCGTTCTTTTATGAAAAGCCTGGACGGAGTAATGGATGTTTAAAAACCACATTAACGGAAAACCGGCTAAAATCTGAGTACTCTTAACGCATAAATTGCTGCATCTTCGACTAGTTTTAAAAAGTAATTACGTCAAACCAATCAACGCAGGAACGAACAGGCTTTAATTTAGTGTACTGTTCAAAAATATTCGTTATGTTGTTTTTTAAACAGAGCTCTTCAAACGAGAGCGGACAGGTGAAATGGCATGCCTCTAAGCGCAGGCTACATCGTACAAGTCTGGACATAGCTATTGGCACATCACTACTGAAAATCTACAGAAAGTAAATGGTCACCTGAGTCACGAGTTTGCCCTTGTTTACCACGGGAGTAAAGAGGGGAAAGCATTAGTGCGCATGCTTCAATTTCAGTATGACAAACATATACCCAGAGCATATACAAAATATTGCGAAACCTTTTGAAATTAACTGTACGAATATAACTGTTTGTTACCGTTAACACAAATGTCGGTTTCTTGAAAACGTGGTCGAACTATTCACAGTACTGAACGCAATGTAATAAAATGTTGTGAAGTTGAAGCTAAACAAAAATGCCTATCCGTGCCTGGTTAATATTTAATTAATGTTTTATTTGTGTGTGAATGTGTTGAGTTGCGAAAATGTGTGTGTGTTAATGGGCGCTGGCTACTGCCATGCGTGGAGCTAGTTCGAGTGCGTGGACCAGTGCGCAGGTGAGTGTGTGTTCAATAAAACGTGTTCAAATTTCATACATTGAATCATTTATTTTGTGTATTTAATCAACATTCATTCAATTAACCATTTTTTGGTTACTCCGACCGGATCTAAACTGTGGTAAATAACATATTTTTGTAATAAATTTGTTATTTATGTGCAAAACAACAACAACTTCTAGTCATTGTTAATCAGCTGATTTTTACAACATCAACACATTTCATAATTAATATACTGATGCACAATAACATTTAAAAAACAATATAGCTAGGTAATTATTCATAAATTCACAAATTCAGCATTACCAAATCGTAAAACATTCAGGGCCTAGCTCATAATTTGCTGGAATTAATAGATAAATATTTAATTGATTTATTTTACATTGTTGCTACTATTTACATTTCTTATACTCACCCAATTCATGTGTTATTAACATTCATTTAATGCTACATATTTTACACCTAGTATATCAACAATCATGAGTGATTTAAAACTATTAGTGAAGGAACGTGGCTTAGTTAAAGCAAAATTAACTAGATTTAAAACATATTTTAGTGGAATTTCTTGTGCAGCAGATATTAGTCAATTAAAACTGCGGTTATCAAAATTAGAGGAGTGTTGGTGTGAATTCGATAAAGTACAATTACAAATTGAATTACTTGACGAATCTGATTATCAGTCAGATCAAAGAAACAATTTTGAGGCAGAATATTTTGCACTAATGTCAGCGGCTCAAGATTTCATTTCTCATCATGAGCTTAGAAACTGTCACAACAATATTGAAAACAAGCCAGTAATTACGCAACCAATATCAGTGAAACTCCCAGATATCCAACTTCCTACGTTCAATGGCAGCTATGGTGAATGGCTCTCATTTCGTGACACATTTACATCACTCATTCACTTAAGGGAAATACCGGATATTCATAAGTTTCATTACTTAAAGGCTTCTTTAAAGGGTGAAGCTTTTGAAGTCATTCAAGCTTTAGAAAGTTCCACACAAAATTATCACATTGCTTGGCAATTGTTAAATGACAGATTTGGCAACAAGCGTTATTTAATCAACAAACATGTAAATGCTTTGTTCAGTCTTGCTAAAAATGATAAAGAAAATTCAATTTCTTTACGCAAACTTCTAGATAGTGCCTTAAAACACATTCGTGCCCTTTCTGGTTTAGGGCAACCCACAAATCACTGGGACACGCTTTTAATTTATTTAATTACAACCAAACTAGATCCAGTAACATTATGTGAGTGGGAAAACAAACTAACAAAGGATGCGTTACCTACTATGTCCGATTTGGAAGTATTTTTACAACACAAGTGTCAGGTATTAGAATCAATTGAATACAACACATTGCAAAAACATACACCCGTTAATCCACATTTTGTGAACCACAGCCAATCTCAGAAATTCAAGCCAACATTTAAAAATCATACATTTTCCACGAACTGTCATGTGTCTACAAAACGTTGTTCTTTGTGCAGTGAACAAGAACATCCACTTTATATGTGTAAGGTCTTCAAGGGACTTCCAAGCTCAGACCGTGAAAAAGAAGTAAAGAAACGCAATTTATGTTTTAATTGTCTTCAGAGCTCTCACAAATTTGCCAATTGTAAGTCAGGCTCGGGCAAACTTTGTGGTAAGAGAAACAATACATTATTACACCATAATAAATCTGACTCAAGGGATTCAGAAAAGCAAATTTCTACTCAAAGTGACAAACCTTCTAAACCAATTGTAGAACAAACCATTGTTTCTACTTCAAACGTGATATCTGATCAACAAAAATCTATTGTTTTGCTTTCAACAGCAGTAATTTCAGTGCTAGATCATAGAGGTTGTCCTCATCTTTGCCGTGTGTTGCTTGATAGTGCTTCTCAATCAAATTTCGTAACTGAAAGGTTAGCGCGTACTTTAAATCTCTCTATCAAGAATAGTGTGTTTGAAGTCCATGGCATAGACCAATCATCCACTCAAACTTCAAATATGGTTCAGTGTATCATTAAATCTAGATTAACTTCATATTCGACTACTATTGATTGTATTATTCTCAAAAACATCACTCCACAATTACCTACGGTCACAATAGAAACAGCTCACTTAAACATTCCGCAAACCATTCAATTAGCAGACCCTCAATTTAAGCAGCCCAATGATATTGACATGCTTATTGGTGCAGAATTATTTTTTGACTTATTATATGAAGGTAAATTGAAGTTTTCGAATTCATCTTATACATTACAAAATACGGTGTTTGGATGGATAATTTCTGGCAAAATGAATGTAAACACTACATCAAATCTAGCAACTACGTGTTTTTTATCTACACTAGACGAAATTAACAGAAATATACAGAGATTTTGGGAATTGGAAGAGTGCAAGGGTGAAAAACATCATACCGGAAACGACAAATTTTGTGAAGATTTATTCGTGAACACTACAACCAGAGATGTAAACGGAAGATATTGTGTGAAAGTACCCTTAAAAGGTGATATAAGTGATCTCGGCGAATCTAAGAAGAACGCTTCGCGAAGATTATTTGCACTTGAGAGACGTTTTTCAATCAACCCAGCATTGAAATCACAGTATGTGCAGTTTATGAAGGAGTATATGGACTTTGGTCATATGCGAGAGGTTCCATTGAATGAATCGCAATCCACTCAGTGTTATTACATTCCACATCATGCGGTTGTAAGGGAACAATCTAAGACAACAAAGCTACGAGTAATATTTGATGCGTCTTCAAAAACCACTTCAGGTCTTTCGCTAAACGACATTTCAGTTGTTGGACCTACAATCCAGTCAGACCTGTTTAGTATAGTAACAAGATTTAGAACACATTCCTACGTCATGACTGCAGATATTGAGAAAATGTATCGGCAAGTTAAAGTGCATCCATCACAGTGGAAATTACAGCGAATTTTGTGGAGAGAACAGCAACATGAGCCAATAAAAACATTTGAATTAACAACCGTGACATATGGTACAGCAAGTGCTCCGTACTTAGCTACAAGAGCATTGAAACAACTTGCAGTAGATGAAAAACATGATTTTCCAGAAGCATCAAAGGTGTTCATAGAAGATTTTTACGTTGATGACCTTATGACTGGCACAAAAACCTTAGAGGATGCTAAACAGCTTCAACAGGATATTATGACCATAGCACATAGAGGAGGTTTTAATTTACGAAAGTGGAGTGCAAACCATCCTGATATTTTATCAAATTTACTAAATCAAGATGTAAGTGACGATTGTTTCATGATCAATAACGATGCAACTGTGAGTACTCTTGGTCTTATTTGGAACCCAAGGCAAGACACATTTCAATTTTTATTAGGCGATTACAACAAAACGAGTGTGAAACATTCAAAACGCACAATTTTATCAGCTATAGGAAAAATATTTGATCCATTGGGACTTATTGGACCAGTCATAGTGAGGGCTAAGATAATCATGCAACAACTGTGGAGTTGTTAGATTGGTTGGGATGAAGAGGTTCCTGAAGAATTGCTAAAACAGTGGATTAGCTTTCAAGAATCTTTACAATCTATATCGCAAATAGATATTCAACGAAATATCTTACCCAAAGAAACACACGTTACAAGAATCGAGCTGCATGGATTTTCAGATGCATCAGAATCTGCATATGATGCCTGTATTTACATCAAGTCAGTTGATACTGACAGTAATATCTCAGTAAATTTAGTTAGTTCCAAATCACGCGTTGCACCGCTGAAGAAGACATCTTTGCCAAGACTCGAATTGTGTGGAGCTTTGCTATTGTCGGAATTGTGCAAGAAAATTGTGACTGCTTTACAGATTCAGATAAATTCAATCACCTATTATTCTGATTCAACTATTACATTAGCGTGGATAAGAGCACCTTCATCTCATTGGTCAACATTTGTCGCAAATCGAGTGTCCAAAATACAAGACAATACTGAGACCAATTCTTGGAAACATGTCAGAAGCGAAGACATTCCTGCTGATTTCTTATCAAGAGGGTTACTTCCTTCCGAAATTTTAAACGCCAACTTATATTGGAAGGGACCATCGTTTCTCTACGCATCAGTAGATTTAATTTCGGAAGAACCAGATACAGATCATAATGATATTCTAGAACGACGGAAGAATAATATTTCATGTGCAGTCTCAACAAATAATGTTATTAATTTTAATAATTTTTCTAGTTTCACTAAATTTGTACGTGTTACTGCATACTGTCTTCGATTTACGCGTAACTGTCAGACAACACGTGATCTTCGTCTTGACAGCAATCTTTCTGTCACAGAACTTCAATTAGCGGAAAATGCTGTTATTAGACTTGTGCAAAAAGAATCATTTCTTCATGAATATTGTAATTTACAATCAGGAAAATGTGTGTCAAGAAACAGTAAACTTAAGGCATTGAATCCATTCATGGACAAAAATCAAGTGATACGTGTTGGTGGACGTTTACAACAATCAGATTTAAGTCTTGACCAGAAACACCCAATCATATTGCCTAAGGGTCACATCATCACATATTTAATTGCGAAACATATGCACATAAAAAATCTTCATGCAGGACCCCAACTGTTATTAAACATCGTTCGTCAGAAATACTGGCCAATCAACGGTCGTTCATTAGTCAAGAAGGTATTCCACGAATGTATTTCCTGCTTCAGAACAAGACCTAAGATTCGGACACAGATGATGGGTGAATTGCCCAAAACTAGAGTTCTTGTGCCACCTCGAGTATTCTACTATACCGGAGTAGATTACTGTGGACCTTTCTATATGAAGATGTCAAAGAAGAAGGGTGTCATTCCAGCTAAATGTTACATTGCGCTATTTGTGTGTTTTAGTGTCAAGGCTCTGCATTTGGAGTTAGTCGAAGATGTGACTACGGAATCTTTTATTGGAGCTTTACGCAGATTCATTTCAAGAAGAGGAAAACCAAAGGACATATACTCAGACAACGGGACCAATTTTGTAGGAGCACATTGTGAATTAAATGAACTTCTAAGATTGTGGAAGTCAAAAGAATTTAATGACAAGGTGTCAACAACTTTATCAAACAACGAAATTACATGGCATTTTCAACCTCCTAGGGCTCCACATTTTGGTGGACTATGGGAATCGTCAGTTAAGTTAGTGAAAACACACATAAAACGAGTTTTAGGGAATTTAATTTTAACCTACGTACAATTTGTCACACTATTAACTCAAGTTGAAGCATGTATAAATTCTCGTCCCTTATCTCCATTATCAAATGAACCTACTGATCTAAATCCGTTGACCCCGTCACATTTCCTAATTGGTGACGTCCTCACAAACTATCCTGAACCATGCCTACTCAAAATTCCAACTAGTAGACTTGATCAGTGGCAGCATGTTCAGATGGTGTATCAACATTTCTGGTCGCGGTGGTCAAGAGATTACCTAAACAACATGCAGCAGCGAAGGAAGTGGACAACATCTCCTCCAAACCTCAATGCTGATGATCTTGTTATCATCAAAGAGGACAATCTTCCTCCACTCCAATGGAAAATGGCTCGCGTCATTGAACTTCATCCAGGGCGAGATGCCAGAGTTCGTGTGGTTACTCTCAAGACTTCAAATGGTCTTATTAAACGACCTGTTGTGAAATTATGTGTATTACCAATTGACTCAGATATGACAAATTCAATCAATAAAAGAGATTAATTGTTCTTTTTTTAAAAAAAACTTTAGTATTCATAATTTTAATCTAAAAATAATTTAATTATTGTAACTCTTGAATGCCCTTCAAGGCCGGGGGCATGGTTAATATTTAATTAATGTTTTATTTGTGTGTGAATGTGTTGAGTTGCGAAAATGTGTGTGTGTTAATGGGCGCTGGCTACTGCCATGCGCGGAGCTAGTTCGAGTGCGTGGACCAGTGCGCAGGTGAGTGTGTGTGTGCTGAACGGTGATACAGTCCGCTTGTGTTCGTGTGTGTTCAATAAAACGTGTTCAAATTTCATACATTGAATCATTTATTTTGTGTATTTATTCAACATTCATTCAATTAACCAGTGCCTCTTAACGAAGGCCGTGAGTGAGCAGCTAACTACTGTGATGTTTCTCTTTCCACAATTCAAAAAATAAAGAAGGAAATTAAGGACGCGAAGAAGCTATTCTTTAACAGTTTTGTTGGCACCTGGTAAAAAACAAACGGTTAAATAGATACTAGAGAGACTGATAATGAAAACACCGATGACAGCAATAGTAGATGGCAATTCATTCGTAATTACAGTAAATCAAACATTTCTAGTCATGTAATTAAGCTATAGGCAATATTACAGGTTATATTTATTTCTTATAAGGTTTATGAAGAAAACATTTTTTTGGAATAAACCACAGCTTACAAAATGTATATAGAAACTGCACGGTAGTGAAATGTAAGAGTAGTGCCTCACAGTTGAGGTTGGTAGCACTGCAAATATTTCGCTACCCTTCCTCACAGCTCATTTATTGGCAAAAGGCATTCTCGTCACTTCAGTATCTATAATAAAGCAACAAAAAAGAAAAATGGTTGTGTCACTATGGACATAAGAGCAGAGGCCAGACGGATTTATAAGATAATGGAATAGAGTCCTTGGAGGAAGAACGAAGGATAGGCCATGTAAATCGTAAAGGGATAGGGCAGACAAAGCTGCGCAGGAGGAGGCTTGGGTAATAAGAATTGGGAGAAAACAAAGAGGGGAAATTGAGAATTTTAACACAAATAACCGTAAATGCCTCGTATAAAAAAAAAATCACAAATTTTCAATACTTACCATTCAATAACAGAGTAACACTAGCTAATCTTTGAATAGGCCTTATTAGTAACTCTTGTAAACTTTGTCTCCCGCACTCCGGTTTCGTCTGACACTTCTTTAAGAACGCGTGAAACCTCGGCTTCGTTTGGTCACAATTTACTAACATCTCTCTTGTGTTTTCAAAGAAATTCACAAAAGGCGGGTACGCTTTTACCAGATCTGGTGCCTGAACAAAAATTAAAAATACATTAATTTTTTTGATACTAAAAATTAAACTATTTCATAACTGAACGTACATACAAAAAACATCTTTGCCTAATTGTAGAGAGAGTAATCGCCAATATCTGCTGACAATAACATTCACAACTTCCTCACCAATACATAATGCATAAAAAACAATTAAACCTTGAGGAAAATTGACAAAAAATGAATATGTCTGTTGATTTTCAGAACTAAGCTCTTTGGAATGGTATAGATATTTTATTGCTTTAGGGATTTTACCCCTTAGCAGTAAATGGTAAATTCCAGTTCCCTCTCAGGTCATTTTTATTTTCTCTTGCATTATAAAAGTAAAAGAAATGAAACTGCCACATTAAAGAAAATTATTTTTTTGCACTTAGCCCAAAATCTTACATGATGCCTTAATTTTGACCAGGACTTAAGATGGATTTTTACACGGTAAATGCATGGAAGGTTGACAGGAACTGAAATTCAATTAGAGATATTGAAAATTCTAGTCATAGAAGTTTGACTGCACCATATTTTTACAGTCGAACTTCTATAACTTGAACGATATACCACTATGCCAGCCCATTGGCATAGTGGTTAGTCCAACTGTCTTTTACGTCAGGGTCCCAGGTTTAATTCTCCGGTCAGGTCTGGCATTTTTTCATCACTCATCTTCATGTGTCATCCTTCTCACAGTCTGCATTAGCAGCAATTGCAAAACAGTCAGACATAAAAAAAAACATCTTGCTCTACATATATAGGGAAGGAATGTACTGTTTTCATGTTAATTTTTCAAAATAGCTTTCACTGGAAATAAAAATTTTCAGGTCCACTGAACCCAAAAACATGGTTTCACTGTTTGGTCTGTGCATGTTAATATCCAAAAATGGAATACTGTACAAAGTTAAAACTTGGAACTTAAGTTAAGGGCCACAAGTGGACCATGGAACATTACCAAAATCAGTCAAAAAAGGTAAAGTAGGAGTTTATTTATGCAATTTTACACTTGGTCCGACAATTTTGTTTAAAATCTCTACAAGATGGGGTAAGCGGCATTCTGCTGAAATTTGTGGGGAGGCAGTACTCTTGCGCTAATAAAAAAAAACAATTTACAAAGATTGCAACCTTCATATGTGTTTCAAGGTAATATTGTATACAATTAAAGAGATAGAAATTCAGAAAACCTACAAGTTTTATTTCAAAAGTTTCTTTCAATACAGCTTTGTTTAACATCAATCAATCATTTTCCATATATGCTCATTAAAATCAGTAAAAATTTCTTTTAGATTGCGGTTTTAATACTGTCGCCAACTGCGCCTCTCATATCGTCGCGTACAGACGGTTCCGAAGCCTGCCACGGAGAGCGCTTCCAACGCACAGCAAGCAGTGGCCCCCCTCCAACTTGAAGTGGACTCGCCGGCAGGGTATATTATAACACATGTTTTGTTCCTGACCAGGAAGGAACACCAGAAGATGAGAAAGCCCAGCCCAGCAGAGACAAGACCGGATGCAGCCATCCCTGGTCGATGCTACTGGTGGCGGATGCCTCATTCCCGCCCCGGTCAGCTGAAGAAAGCCGGTGTGTACCGCCTCGGCCATGCAATCTGCCAACCCGACACTGCTGGGCTCTGGGGGCCACCACTGCCACGCTGCAGTGGGGACACAACTGCCGCTTAGGAAAGGCTAGGCCTGAACCCGGTAGCCAAACCGTCACCCTTCGGACACTGTGCAGCACACGTCGGCTCGACGCATCCAGCCACTACCAACAGCAACACAGTTAACAGAAGAAACAGCCCTTTTCAGGGCCACCCATCCTGCAAGGCAAGGCTTGGCCACATGCCATTGGTGACTATACAAACTTTAGGACAAAGGCATATACAATCAAAGTTATATAAAATTAAGTTGCTTTTAATAGGCAGGTGGGGTGTTAAAATTATTTCAACTCAATCTGCTAGCCAGGGCTACAAAAAAACAAATCTGTTTCTTATAACACAGGTCAGCTAATTAGCTGACAAATGTGACTGAAGCATTTATGAAAAGAAAAGGTAGAGGTGTAAAAAAAAAACAAATCAAGAGTTATCTCCTCTGATATAGTGATTCGTTAGCGTCAATCACTCGTAATTAAAAATAGGTTGTTTTTCATTATATACAATGACAAGAGAAAGTCATGTGATCGTTACACACAAGATTTTTACATTAGATTAGATTTATTTTATAGCCGGCTCGTTGTACATTATTGCTAATACAGATGGTAAATGGGAAATGACTGATAAATGAAAAACTGCCTGACCTGACCAAGTGTCAAAACCACTGCACAATTCATCGGGCCTCAGGTAATTGGCAAGTGATTGAAAACTTTCACACTTATAAATATAATGGGTGTTTCAAAAAGGATGCACTTCGAAGTTTGAGAACGCTAATTTATTACATTAAGTAATTACAAATTATACGGTATGAAATTATTACCTTTATAACATTCAGATTACCTTTAAAACTTCACAATAAATGTTCAAAATGACTTCCTCCGCTTGTAATGCAAGTTCGGACACGTTTCATAACATTTGCAGCCACTTTTCATAGTGTTTGCTCATTAATGTTTGAAATCTCACTTTCAATATTAGCCTTCAATTCATCAATTGTATGAGGATTGTTTTTAAAAACCTTACTCTTTAAATTCCCCCAAAGAAAAAAATCCGCAGAAGTAAGATCTGGGGATCATGGTGGCCACAATCCTTTTGATATCACACGATAGCCAAAAAATTCTCGTAACATATTCAGCGTTTCAGTAGAAGTATGGCACTTTGCGTTATCCTGCTGAAACCAACAATCTCGATCGTTTAATTTTAACAACGCTAAAAATGGTTCAATTAAGTTGCGGTACACCACACCATCTACAGATGTGTCAAAAAATAAAGGCCCAACAATACGACGCCGGGAGATCGCACACCAAACACCAATTTTACGTGCGTGTAGTGGACGTTCATGAAATGTGTGAGGATTATGAGCGCTCCATATTCGGCAGTTTTGGCTGTTGATGTAACCATCCAAGTGGAACCATGCTTAGTCGCTGAAATAAACAGGATCCAATACTTCAACACCGTTGTCATTAACAAGAGAACGTATCCAACGACAATACGTTTCCCATGGTCAACTTCTTTCAGTTCATGAACGACACCGATGCGGTAAGGACGCAGATTTAATTTTTGTAGCCCTTAAAGCGGAAGATAGTGATAATCCAGCCTGTGAAGATAATTTTCTAAGTGATTTGCCGGGTGAGGTAGTCAAACGTCGTTTCACATCGTCCAAAACTTGTTCCGTTAACACTGATGGTCGAACTGTGCTTTTCTGATCCTGTACACTGCCAGTCTCACGAAATTTATTAATCAGACGCGATATTGTGGTGTTATTAGGTACTTCAAAATTGGGAAATTTTAACTGGAACTCGTCTTTCACTCGTTCGTTAGATTTATATGCGTAATAACTTTCAATAATAAAAACACATTCATCCTTTGAAAAAACCATGTTTGAACTTATACAGACACAAATGAATACTGGGATAGCACTAGTACATGTCAGTAATACACAATGGGTCAACAATGAGTACGGTAGTGCCAACTGTTATTTGGGGGGAAAAAATATTCCCTATGCAGAAAATATTAACCCTTAAACTTCGAAGTGCGTCCTTTTTGAAACACCTGTTATAATAATAGATTATGATGACTAAATACTTACAAATTTGAGGAATATATTGCCGATGGAGACATCTTCCGTCCAATGCAACGCGGTCCATTTTAGTTGTTCGAGCATTTGACAATGTGTCTGATAGATGGGTGGTAAATGACCAAATATTATTTTGATTTCAGTTAAATTTAACAATTGATCTTCTGTTTCACACATTTTTTCTAATGGTTCTTTAAACATCTGAAAAAAATCATGTGAAAACCATCAATAATGCTACACATTGTATTGTAAATATCATGTAATGGCTTTACCTAACAAGAGCGATTCCATTATGTCGTGTCACCAGAAAATATATAATTGGTTGCTAAATCATTTTTGTATTGTCACCCCTACTTATTGGAAGTTCAAAATGCTACATATTTTATCTTTTGTCTTTATAGTTTTCATGTGGCAGCCATTCTTGTTTTGGCAAACGCTCAAATCACAAACTTGGTTTAATGCAATCACAGATATAAATAAAAATTGCATCATTGACACGGTGCAAAAAAGCAACAGCTTGTTTAAAAACCAAAGAGCTACACTTTAATTTACCTTCACTTTCTACCTAAAATAAACAGTTAATGGTGAACATTTTAGAGAGAGAAAAAACAAAACCGCCAAGACAATTTTTATCATTTACAGGCATTACTTACGTCTAATCACGCAGCAAGATTCAAACCTATACCTTACTCTGCACCGTTAGTCTTTTCCTTAAAAATAAATAAATAAATAAATAAAATTAAAATTTCTACAAAACGCTAAAAATTGCCATTGCCATTTTTTTAAAACTATCTCCAATGGATCCCCATAACAGGCAGGTGGAGTGTTAAATTATTACACTTGATTTGCTAATTCCAGGGCTACAAAAAAATAGTTCTGTTTCCTATCACATGGTCAGACAATTAAATGACTAAAACATTTAAAAACAGAGAAGTGTAAATGACATTTGTCAAGAGTTACCTACTCTTAAGGTCTCATTAAATTATTTTAAAACCTCTCTATATACAATATTTGTGGTTTTGTTGCCCTGTGGCAGCAAAATAAATTGTTTTCTGCACTTCCATTTTTGTAGTTTCCGAATTGTTAATGTTTTTGGAATTGAGAATGTTACTCTTCATGTTTTTCTATGAAATATAAAAGTTGAATCGTGCTTCTAGCCCAAAAAATACACCATCCAGAGGACTTAGAAAAAAATAAAAAGTGCTACGCACCCGATAAACTAAAACATGCGACATTGTCACAGTTTAAATTGCTTAACTCACTTAATAAAAGTTACTTAAAGTTGCAAAATAGCCTATATTGATCAAGAAGCTCTAAGCTATGCAACAATGAAAGATTTTTTTAAAAATCAGTTCAGTGGTTTCTGAGATTACCTCATACAAACAAACAAACAGACGTTTCTTCTTTATTATATTAGTATAGATATTACCAAGTTGTATAAGGTAGAACACACAAAATAAATTTTAATTGAAACGAAATACTTACAGTCATAATAGTAGATAATATTCCGACATAGTTCGATTCAGTCTGTACTAATTCAAGGAAAACTTGATGCCTAGGACTCATGTGCTTATGAGGAGTTTCTATCGCATTTACCGCTTCCGTTTCTATTCAAGAAAAATAAAACAAAACTTCAATATATTATAACACTTGCCCATAACAGACAGGTGGAGTGTCAAATTATTTACACTCAATCCATTAGTTGCAGGGCTAAAATAAATAGTTCTGTTTCTTATCAGATGGTCAGCCAATTAAATGACTGAATCATTTAAGAACAGAAGAGGTAGAGGTGTAAAAGACACCAATCAGAGTTATCTCCTCTGAAAGTAATGGATTTCATTATGCAGCCAGACCCTGTGGTGAATGAAGTGAAAGTGTCTTTTGCAGAGTTGAAAATATATGCTTTTCACAGGGCCTGGCATGCTGATAAGGGTAATTTTTCACTCAGTGAGGAAGGCAATGGTAAACCACCTCACTCCTCGTTTTACTTAGTAAAACCTCTACAGGTTCAAACCAGCCTTTCGGCTGATGACCTAAACACATATTATAACACATATATTTTTACACATTTTCATGAAAAAAACCCAAAAAATTAATAATTACCGCTAAACTAAGCGTTATGCTAACAAATGTTTAAAATAAAAGTTGTAGGATTTTAAATTCTCTACAACTTTTATTGCATTTTTTGTGCTAAAATGCATATTAAGGCTGCAATCTTTAAAAAAAACCATTTTTTTTACAAGAAAACAGCTTTCCCAAGAATTTCAGCAGACATGGTGCCTACCCTATCTTTTAGAACACAAAAAATATAAATGAGGTGCTTTTAAAAAAAATTGTAGGACCCGTTTTTGAGAAAATCGCATAAAAGTGAAATATGACACGAATAAACTACTACTTCTGGTTGACCGATTTTGTTGAAAATGTTCATGTCGGGTCCTCTAGTAGTACCTAACTTATGTTTAACGTTTCAACTTTGTACAATGTTCCCTTCTTGAGGTATTTTGTTCACACACATAACAATTGCTAAAAACATGTTTTTTGGGGTCAGGGGTCTGAAAACGTGTAGATCTGGTGAAAACTCAATTTTGAAAAATTGACATGAAAACTATACTCTTCTTCCTATATATTAATATAGGCAAGAGAAAGTAAAAACCATAGATCACAATTTATTTATAAAAAAAATCGCTTACCATCAGTCAACTGTGTAGTGGGACTAGGAGTACAACTGAGCAGACCAGCATCGCTGACAGACGATCGTCTTTTATTCACAGCGGGTGTTGTTGTACCGGTAGCGACCATACGAGACACGACCTCTTGCAGTCGTTTTCTTTTCCTTGCTCTACCGACTGACAACGGAGTAGTTGAGGCAGAGGTGGGTGTTTTTCGACTGGGACTGACCAAACTCTCCAAATACTATAAATTAAATACAAAAGAAAAAAAAATTAAAATTATAAACGAACACAGATTATCTTGTGAATTAAAGAATAACCAATATTACTGCATACAGTAAGCCCTCGACTTATGCGAATTCACATTAGCGCAATTTTGGTTTACTACATAATAATACTGTACATACTGTATTATGTATGTACTATTGTACAGTAGGGATAACGTAAAAATGCCGATGGGATAGAACGAGACAGTTAAGAGTGGGTATGCAGAGAAATATGCATACATTATAGAAAATTTTTGACTCACTTCCTGTCATTTGTTGAAAAAGTTTTTTTTTCTTGTTTCGATAATGTTATGTTACATAAAATGACTTAGGAAGCAAAGGATATGTCCTAACTTAACAATTATGTAAGTAATTGTTAAGAATTACGAATTGATTCTAAGAACCATTTACGGTTACGAATTGATTCTAGAATCATCGCTCCTATCGCTTATCTTACAGATGTTCACATTTGTGACCACTGTTTTGCTAACTGCTCTCGAAACTGTTATCGCAGTAAGTTGCCCTTCCCGTTTTTACACTGGAATTTTATCTTGATTTGCTTCAGTTCTAAACATTAGTGCTACCGTTAAGTGCATTAAAAATAACGGTCGTGTACAGTTGCGTAGTTTTAATTGTATTACAATTTGCAGGTCTTTTATCTTCTTGTTCCTTTGCTTTGATTTGGTTCTGCGGTTCTTGTATGATGCCATAATATACAAACAGACAAAAATTCAGCTGAACTTATTTTTAGTTATTACTTAGATTTGGTGTAGAAATTAAATTTGGAGAATTTTGAAAAATTGTAGACAAATTACAATTTTATTCATTTAGATAATGTCGCAGACAGCGACATAAATATCAGTGCTTACAGTCAGTCCCACAACCTGCCGCGGGGAACACTACAGACGCGCTGCCAGCTGTGCCTCACTCCAACATGAAGTGGACTCACCTGAGCGGTATTTAAGCAGCTGCTCTGGCCTGCGAGTGACATTCGCTGGCCAGCTGTTGAACAGGAAGAAACAAGAAGACTAAGCAAAAAGATGAACAGGCCAGCCAAGCCTGAACGCTACTGGTGGTAGACGCCACATTCCCGCCCTGGTCAGCCAACGGAAGCCCGTGCATGCCAGCTGACTCCAACCGAGTAAATGGCCCTTTTCAGGGCCACCTACTTTGCAGGCGTGGTTTTGCCACGTGTCATCAGCGACAATAATAAGAGGACTAATACTTACATCTTCAAACAGATAATCCTTTTCATCAACGCAACCTTCATTTTGTACAGACGCCCAAAACCATTCAGCTTTCACAATATGCGTTATCGTTGAAGCGACTTGTGTCGGAAGACTTGAAATGGTTGACTCATCAATCACCTAGAATAACAATCATAAACATTTTTATAAAAAACTTGTAACAATTAGAATAAAAATGGAAAACACTATTTACATATTTACAAACACGATCATATTATTATACCAAATGTCTTTCACTATGTTAGTTATATTTTTTTCCCCAAAATTTTTTTAACAAAATATGGGGTATGGCCATTCTCCAAATAATTGTCATATTTGTCTAAAACAATATTATAAAATTTTCAAAGCTATTTTACTTATTCCATTTTCCTAAACTTACATGTTTCAGTAGCTAGAGTACATAAAAAATTTTGTTGTCAAACACTAACACGACTTTCTTTTGCCAATGTAAATAATAAAACATATAACCTAGGTTTATCATGAGTGAATGATGCGCAAAATGGAAATCAACCTCTGTTCGACTTAAAAACACGGAAAATCATGAACTGACGTTAAACTAGGTTCTGTAGAAGAAAATGTTTGAAATAAATGTTGCAGATTTTTTCATTTCCTATAACTTTGATTATATACATATTTGTCAACAAATGCATACTAAAGTTCCAATATTAACTGATTTTGATGACCAAAACACAGAAAAATCACTAATTGACGATAAATTATAGATTTTTTAATGTTTAATAACTTTGATTACAATAATACACTTTTGCTCTAAAATGCATATTAAGGCCGCAATCTTAAAAAACCATTTTTACAAGAACATACGCACCGCAAGAATTTCAGCAGACATGGTTACCCTATCTTGTAGAGCTCTAGCATTAAAAATTTAGTAAATGAGGCGATTTTTTAAAAAATTGTAGGAGCCATTTTTCAGAAAATCACACGAATAAACTATTAATTCCGGTTGACCAATTTTGATGAAAATGTTCGTGTCAAGTCCTGTAATGGTATTTAATTTAAGTTCCACATTTCAACTTCGTATTATTTTTTGTTCTAGAGATATTTTGTTCCGGGAGACTGAAACGTGTATATCCGGTGAAACTCCTTCGAAAAATCAACAAGATAACAATATATTCCTTCCTTATATATTCATACAGAGCAAAAGACAATAAAAATTCTAACTAATTTTATTAAAATACTTTTAGAAGATGTTATATATCCTGAGTCACTAGTGTAAAACTCATTCAATACAAGAAAAAACATCTTCTGGAAGAGTTTTAATAAAACTAGTTTCAATGTTCGTGTTCTGACATATTTTGATCCTCTGAAACATGTAAGTTCACGGTAAACAAATCTAAAATGCATCCTGCAGCTTGGAATTAATTATATTTTTTACATTTTAAACTTCATTAACCTTTTCAGCTGTCTTGATCTCTCATTACCTACTTACACGTGTTACGGTAGATCCAGTTAACAATAAAAGGGTTGTATATTGTAGGGTTGTAAATAGAACGTGGTATAATATGAAAAACACAATGATATCTTGTGAATATTTTTGATGGTATGATGCTGGAAAATAGAGGAAAGGTGAAGCTGCGAAACTAAAACGTAAGGGTTAAGAGGGATATGTAAACTTCGTTAATATTAAGGAAAGTTCACTTTTCTAATAGTATTTACTTGTTAATAGCTTTTCATATTCACTTTTATTAGCAAAAAAATTAAGCAATTAATTATGAACAAAGTAACACCTAATTTGTAAACATTATTTTTGTACAATTAAAAAACTAGTATACATTTATCACGATCCGCAAATCAAATCCACTGATAATTTGAGTTTCCATTACACCTGATATAGAAAATTTATAAAATAAATGTTTTTAGAGTACTTCAATTATTGGCATTGAAGTTTGTTTTTATGACTGCATTTAGGAGATTCCATAAGGGAGTACACGACTTGTCATGGAAAAAAGGATCATAACTAACTAGTACAGTAATCTTTTGCCATTCACCATAGCTTTTTCTGATTGTCAAAATATTTAAAAAAAAATCACAACTTTCTATTGCCAATGTAAATAATGAAAAATATAATCCCATAATTAAGATGTATGAGGGTCATCTCTAAAGTAAAGACCGTTGGGAAACTTCTTGCCTTGAGGTTGGCTAACCTGTGTGGTGGAAGGCCAGTCTCGTAATATACACACTCCATTGTTGTTTGTCAGTAGTCGCGTTTGTTACTTTATTTATATTATGTGTTATTATGTTTTGAAATAAATCAGATAATAGATGTTGCCGTTGATTGTGAAATACGTGGAGTGATAAGTTTTTTAAACCATCAAAACGTTTAACCGGTCGAAATTCATAGGCAGTTGGTTGCTGTATACAGTGATAATGTAATGAATGAAAGAAACATTCGAAAATGGTGTGAAAGGTTTAGAAATACGAGAGTTAATGTGCATGATGAAGAACGTTTGAAGAGGCCCTCAACAATCAATGAGGACTTGTTGAAAAACGTCGATGTAGAAATCAAAAACAATCATCACGTGACAATATCTGATTTGGCCCTTAGTTTCCCTGATGTTTCAAGAACTGTTATTGGTCGCATTGTGCGCAACCATTGAGGCTTCAAAAAGGTTTGTGCACGTTGGATGCTGTACATGTTATCGGAATGTCACAAACAAATCCGAATGGGATCTGTGTTGGAATTTCTGATGCGCTACACAGAAATGGCGATGAAACGTAGATTTCTTATTACTTGCCAGAAAGAAAATGGCAGTCATGTGAATGGCATCATCCTCAGTCACCAACGAAACCGACAAAGATCAACCCACTGCTGTTTGGAAGGAAATTGACGGCCACGATCTTTTGAGATTGATTCTGCATACTGTTGATTGACTTTACGCCTCGTAGAAGGACTGCAAATGCAGAACTCTACACAAGTTATGATGTGCCTTTCAAAATCGGCGCTGTGGACGGCATCGTACTCTTGCACAATAAGGCATGTCCACATGTGGCAGGTAAGACGCTCGATTAACTGAGATTTGGACGGAAAATTTTCAGTCACCCACCATACGTACAGTCCAGATTTAAGCGCCTTCAGATTACCATTTGTTCAGCAAATTGAAAGATTTTTTGGGTAGTAAACAATTCTCTGGTGATTATGAACTTAAAGATGCTGTGAATTAGTGGCTAAATGAACTGGCGGCAGAAGAATATGACGAGGTTATATTGAAGCTGGTGATTCGCTACGACAAATGTCTTAATTCATATGGCGACTATGGAGAGTATTAATGATAGTTAAGTATTTTATTCTGTATCACTTTGTTTTTACATCTTTTTCTGAATAAATTTTTTACAACAAACTGTCTTTACTTTAGAGATGACCTTCGTATTTTGATTATATACGCTTTGCTCTAAAATGCATATTTGTGCAGCATTCTTAAAAACCACTTTTTACCATGAGAGCACAACCCTCCCATTCCAAGAATTTCAACAGACCTACTGTTTACCCTATTTTGTAGAGCATAAAAAAATTTGAGAAATTTTTTTATTTTTGAGAAAAGCAGTTTTCGAGAAAATTACATGAATAAATTACTAATACCAATGAACAATTTTTATAAAAACGTTCATGTACCCTTGTGATACCTAATTTAAGTGCACATACATGATAAAAATTAGTTAACCCATAAATCATAAAGACAAATTATTTGAATTCATCAGCACTAAAATCCATTAATTATTTTTTAAATCAACAACTACAGAAGCCACAAAATACTAAAGTATCCTAATTTTATACACATTAATAATAATTAAACTTGAAAAATTTTACACCCAAAACTTACAAACTACAAAAAATCCCCAATACTTTATTGCAACAAACATAAAACAAAAAAAATAAACTTAAAATACAGGGTGGTCATCATAAAAGAATGGTGGGGTTGCAGTAATTCAGGCCAAAACAAATACGGACATTTTAAAAATTTTTTACTGGTAGCTGTGATAGCCTCCAACCCAAAAGGGTTGAGTAACAAAGGGTTGACTAACCTCAACTTAAGGATTTGTATTGTTGCTTTGGTCTGTTCACTGACAAAGAAACGACAAAGTGTGTTTTGTTGTTGGCAGAATTGAAGTCAGTAATTTCAGTACAACGTGATTATGGAAAAAATAACCATATGAAAATAAAATACAACGTTGGTTATAACAATTTGAAGAAACTGGATCAGTTATCAATCAGAAATCAACTGGCGGACCACGAGAATCATACGAAATGGTTGAATTAAACAGATAACCTGGAACTAGAAGTCCTAACAAGTTCACCGCATTATATACAAAAATCTGAAGTGAAACACTCACACAACTTTCTCTTGCCAATGCAAATAATGAACAATATAACCTAACATTAGTAATAAAACATAACCTAATTTTAATCATGAGTGAATGATGCAAAATGAAAAGCAACCTTAGTTCTGCTTAATAATATGGAAAAATCACTCAGATGCTAAACTACTCTAGAGAAAAGTGCTTTAAATAAAAGTTGTAGATCTTTTAATTGTCTATAAATTTTATTGAACTATTCTAGTCACAAAATGCATACTAAGGCCTTAATTTTAACAAATAACAAATACATTTTTTTACAGATTTTCATATAAAAAAACAACAGAAAATCACTAATTACCGCTAAACTAAGCGTTATACAAAGAAATGTTTGAAATAAAAATTGTAAATTTTTAAATTGTTTACACTCTGATTATACACATTTGCCTTAAAATCCATACTAATCCCGCAATCTTAAAAAAAAACTCATTTTTTTCTACAAGAGAACAGCCTCCCCAAGAATTTCAGCAAACATGGAATCTACCCTACCTTGTAGAGCATAAAAAATGTAGTAAATGACACGATTTAAAAAAAAAAATATCGGACGAGCAGTTTTTGTGAAATTTCAAAAAAGTTAAAAATGACATGAATAATAACTACCTCCAGTTGACCAATTTTGATGAAAATATTCGTGTCGGGTCCTCTAGTGGTACCTAATTTAAATTCATGTTTTAACTTCATACGTAGTTCCATTTTTAAGATATTTTGTTCACACACACGCATGCACGCACACTTACACACACAGACCAATCGCTAAAAACATGTTTTTTGGGTTCAGGAGGTTTGAAAACATGTATATCCGGTGGAAACTCGACATGCAAACAATACTTTCTTTTCTATATATTCACATAGACAAGAGAAAGTAAAAAGATTAAAAAAATGATACAGCAACTGTAACAGGTCAGTGAAAAATTAAATATTTTTATAATAGCTCTAATTTTATTACTCCCATTCGCAAACAGATAGAATAGAAAGTGCGGTTACAAGAAGAAAGACAAATATAAAAGTCAAAATGAGTAAAAGATTTAAAATACGATACAAACTATCAGAAAATCAAAACAATCAACATGATAACGATGATATTTATTCCCGAAAAAATAACAAAAATTTTAATAAATTTAAAATATTTTTAAACTACAAAAACTAACTAAACAATTACTTACCTTAAAAACAAAACAAAGACCAACACAAATATACTTTCACAACCTCAAAGTAAAAACTAAATAAAATATTACATAGAAGAAAAAACACATAAATAAAAAAAACTTTTTTCATTTAAAGGTAGTAAACTTTATTTTTTCGTATATGGTATATACGAAATGAAACCATATACGAAATGAAACAATCTGGCAGAGTAGGAAAACCAAGTAGGGTATTGGATGAAATTGGGAAAAAGGTATTGTTTTGGTATGGGCACTTGAGAAGGATGAGTGAGGGCAGGTGGCCCAGTAGGATATGGAATTGGACCCCAACAGAGAGAAGGAAAAGAGGCCGTCCAACGAGATGGTGGATGGAGGAGGTGATGGAAGCAATGAGCAAGAGAGATCTGCAGGAGGGTGATTGGCTGGATCGGGAGGCTTGGCGATTGAAATGCGAAAGACGACTTTAATTGCTGTAGAAATTCGCAAAAAAAAAAAAAAACAAAAACTTTATTTACTTAAACATCTATTTAATTTTTTTTGTTAATAACAAAAATAAACTAACACCACAATTATTATTAAACCAGAGGTAAATTTAATGTACATTGGCAACACTGAATTGCATCACATACACCTTTCTACAACTATTCTAGTTTTCAAAGCTGATGAGCTCTGGACGTACACATTGGCCCCTAAGCACTTCATAGCTAGTCAATGACTTATTCTTGTAGCTCTGTTATATATTTCGTCAGCCATTTTTTTGGTCTTTCAATAACAATATAACCTATAAACATACCCTATCTTGTAGAGCATAAAAATATAGTAAATGAGGAGATTTACAAAAAACATTTATCGTAGGAGCAGTTTGAATATATCACAAAAAAATGAAAAATTACTCGAATAAACTACTACTTTTGGTTGACCAATTTTGATGAAAATGTTAGTGTCGGAGAGACGACACGAGTGAAATTTTATTACAACCAGCTGATTATATTAATAAAGTATTGTATGTTAACGCGCTCTATAATTGATGTGTTCAGTATGAGAAGCAAGACACGAACGAACTACTGCGGCTCTTATACGCACGCACGTAATGTTTGTCAAGCTGAACATTTGTACAATCTGACAACGCTGGCAAACGTTCTGATTGGTCAAAATGCGTGGGACAGAGCTCATCTACCGTGAAAAACATTATAATGAAAACAGTTATAACAGTTTTATTCGGAACGAAGCTGTTACTATACATTTTTTCATATTTTTATTTCCTTTGCTTCAAATAACAAATAGTAAAAATATTTAATTTTTCACGGACCTGTTAAAGTTGCTGTATCACTTACGGGATTATTAAATCTTTTTTTTTTTTTTTATACAATCCTTTTTTCTATGACATTATAATACTGTGATAAAACCTGTGTGTTTGTACGCAAGCGAGTGCCTTAGAAAGACTGGAAAGGATGATCTAAGAGAAACAATGAAATTTGAGAGAAAGACCCAACAAGGTAATGGACCTGATGATAATGGACAGATAATATAGGTTATGAGGCCGAAAAGAACTGTACAAGGAAACTGAACTATTATTGGAAACGATTAGAGAAAGAATACTAAAATTTTATGAACACCTGATAGAATGGATAACAACCGGTTGATAAAACAAATTTTTAAGACACTAAACAATAGACCTAAGGTGTTGAATAAATGATTTGAGGATATCGAGAAAACCGGAATAAACCCAGAAAACTTAATGAACTGAACCCAATTCAAACAACTAATTACGGACTTTAAGGGCTTTTACGAAGAACAAACCTGTATGAGTACACAAGTGAGTGCCTTAGAATGACTGGGAAGGCTTGTCTAAGAGAAATAGAGAAATTCTATAAAAAGATCTCAAGACAATGGGCCCGAAGATACGGACAATATTATAGGTTGCGAGGTCAACAACCGGTTGATAAAACAAATTTTTAAGACAATTAACAATAGACCTAAGGTGTTGAATAAATGGTTTAAGGATATTGAGAAACCGGAATAAATCCAGAAAACTTAATGAACTGAACCAAATTCAGACAACCAATTATGGACTTTAAGGGCTTCCATGAAGAACAAAACCTGTGTGTCTACGCGAGTGAGAGCCTCAGAATGACCAGGAAGGCTGGTCTAAGAGAAGTAGAGGAATTTCAGAAAAAGATAGTTTTTAAGATAATTGGTCCGAAGGTATGGACAATGTAGATTACGAGGTTGAGAAGAACTGTACAAGGAAAATAAATGAGTAGAAGAAGACCATAACAAATGTTTAAGACACTAAACAGTAGACCTAAGGTGTCTGATAAATGGTATAAAGAATTCAGAAAACTCATTATGGACTTTAAGGGCTTCCATGAAAAACAAAAACAACATCGGATGCACAGAAGAAAGGAGAAAAGCCTACAGTAAGCGAATCCCGAGAATGTGGGCTGCAAAAAGAGCTTCCAGAAACATCTGAAGTCACCACACGTGGCCTAAAATTGGGCCTATACAAGAAAACAATCTTTCTTCTCTTTCTTGCACAAATTAAAAATTTAACGGACACCCCAAATTTTTCACTGCATCCCTTGGGCAACCCATAATACAATGCATCCTTTTTGAATAACTAAGATACTATTTCTGAAGATTACAACAGTTACAAAAACAAATAATGTTGACAAATCAAACAATTATAATTTGAGAATAATGCAAAATGCGAGGGCTATTCAGAAAGTCAATTATGTTTTGGTACAGAAAAAAAATTTATAACATACCATTAAACGTGACACTGTAAAGTATTACTTTTCGACATAGTTGCCATACAAATTTAGGCACTTATCATAGCGGTAAACTAACTTTGAAATTCCAGTGTCATAGAATTCTGCCGCCTGAGACTTCAACCAGGCAGTCACAGTCTCCCGCAGTTCCACGTCGTCTTCAAACTGCTGCATCGTAAACCAGGTCTTTATAGCTGGAAACAGATGGTAGTCGCTAGGAGCAAGATCTGAAGTGTATGGCGAATGAGGAAACACCTCCCACTTGAAAGCATCCAAGACTTGTTGAGTCCGATTTGCCGATGTGGTCGGGTGTTGTCATACAAAAACAAAATTTCCTAACTCAACAACTTTCCTCTGTGCTTATTTTGAATAGCTCTTCTTAACTTGTGCAAAGTATCAAAATACCTCGCAGAGTTTATTGTTGTGCCACGTTCTAAGAAATCGACAAGAAGAATTCCTTTCCTGTCCCAAAAAAGCAGTTGCCATAATCTTCCTTGCAGACAAAGTTTTCACGCATTTCTTTGGTTTTTCAGGAGAGACTGTATGCCCCCATTCCAGAGACTGCAATTTCGTATGTTTTACCCAAGTTTCGTCTCCAGTAATGATTCGATAGAGTAGTGAATCACCATCTTTTTCGTAAGACTCCAAAAATGACAATGAAGCAGTCATACGCTGATTTTTATGGGTTTCTGTCAAGATTTTCGGAACCCATCTTGCACACAATTTGTGGTATCCTAACTTTTGTGTAACAATTTTGTGCGACAAACTTCTTGAGATTTGTGGAAACTAAGCGAGAGCTCTGTTATTGTGAATCTGCGGTCTTCTTTAATCTTCTCATAGACTTTAGACAATGTCTTGTCACAATGCTTGGCCACCTACTTCGTTCTTCATCGTGAACATTAGTTTGCCCATTTTTAAACCTAATGCACCATTGGCGCACTCCACCTTCAGTGATCACATCCTCCCCAAACACTTCACAGAGTTGGCGATATATCTCAATTGGTTTATGGTTTTTCACAAACAAAAACCGTATTACCGACCGCACCTCACAACTCGCAGGATTTTCAATTGTGAACACACATTTCTAACTGTTACTGTAAAATTACGAGGACTGACAACAACCTCTCACTAGCACGGCTGGATAGCCACTAAATGGAGAAATGCTGTGACACCGTAATGGCTGCGATAGTACAGTAATGGCTCCTTGTAGCTACAGAGCAAAACATAATCGACTTTGTGGATAGCCCTTGTATATTTCAATGCAGCATTACCACTTCACTTAGATAAAACTAAAATTACCCAACACACATTAACCCAAGCACATTGTTAATATTCATGCAAAATCTAACATATTAAGAATATGCAAATAAGCATCAAAAAGCATACTTATACTAATAAAAAAAAACCATTAAAAATATATTAAAAACCATAAAAAAATCAAGAATAAACGTGCATTTAACCAAAAGAAAAAAAAACAATAGAAAATAAAATCGAAAATTGTCAGTTATAGGGATATTAACAACACCTACAAAATAAACAAAAAGAATTTCTACAGTAGAATCTCAAAAAACCCAGGTTATTCGACAACTGCTGTAGCAACAAATGTAAGAATGAAACTGCTGTTACAAACAGATGAACAGTAGTCAAGTTTGTCCAAAGATACCTGCGATTATTATAACTAAAAAAACAAATTTTTTCTTTCTTGGTCCAACTACCCTGCACGCAAATGAAATTTTATAAAAATTAAACATCTATCAAAAATATCAGTGGATTTGAATTTTAAAATGGTTTATCACATTTAACCAAATTGGATAATATTGTAAATACGACAGAAATCTATGTATACTACATAATCAAAATGAAAATTCGATTAAAATATTAAATAGAGTGATTATGAAAATATTTCAGTAAATCTGCTTTTCAAAAATGTAGAATGATTACATACATAACTGAACAATTTTCCTTTAATAAGTAATTGACAAAATATTTACAAGCTGGTTTACTAACTGTAATGCAAAAATAATATTTACGTTTGTTTGCCTGCGCTGTCAAAATACAGATGCTAATGTCGAAAAATAAAAAACACTGGTGGACAATTTACTAAGTAATATACAAAATATGTAAAACTTGCGGACAGTTATGCAGTATTTACACAAAATTAAAAAAACAGAAAAAAGTCTGTCACACTTGAGCTAGTGCCACCAGAACTGATATACTACAATAGCAGTAATTTCCCGAGCAATACTATTCCCCCCCCCCCCCCCCGAGAGAAAATTACAATTTTCACAATAATTCACTTGTAATTTTTGTTAACAGTTAATTGAAAAGTTACCCATTTTGTATTTTAAAGCAGACTAAATTTGTTTTAACGCATCAAAAAAAACAATTTTTTAATATATAAAATTAAATGCATGAATTTTTGAAGTCTTATAATGGCTGTATTTACAAAATACATCTAAAAAAATACAAAGACAAAAGAAAAAAGCATTTTAGTTATTTTTCTTCTTAATTACAGTTTTTTTAAGCTGCTGTGTCAAAACGGCACGACAACGGTAGTTGTGTGACCAAGACTGCACGATGGTACCACGTTAAAACACTTTAACTTGACAGGAATAAACCCCCATTTGTTTTGATGCAAACAAATGAAACCATCCACAAGTTTCTTTCCATTTATAATTAAAACATGTTATTAATTTGATAGAATAATGAAGTAAAGAATCAAATACCGAGTGATATCGCATGCGATGTTGATGGAAAGCATCCTCTTCAATCACCATTTGTTCTTGCAAACAGCTACCACCAACAGGAGTAATGCAAGGAGTCGTGCTGGGACGGTTTACGTTTCGTTCTGGAGTCACGGGATCAGGTGAAGACCGATTTTCGGGTGGAATATCGGTTGTCGATAACCACCTCGTTAATTGATTCACAGATTTTAATCGCAATGAACGTCTGATCGAGCATAGTAAGGGCGTTTTAAAACCGCCGTTATCATTGTTCGACATAGATTTCATTGAACTATCTTTTTTCACGGAACCGATTTTTATTTTCTTCGGTGATAACGTCTGTCGTCGTTTCTTCGGTTTTGGTGATGATAAATTATCACAATTTAAATCAAAACTTTTATCCGGCGATAATTTCAATTCGTTCGGTAAACAAACGCTCATACGTGATCTCGGTACTAATTTCTCGATCATCGATACAGACAACGAATTCGAAAATGTTTCTTGAAAAAATTTACCGTTTTTACACCTCGTTTTCATGTTATCACGACGAACTGAAGACGATTCGTCGAGTGTATTTAGAACGTTTCGATTAATCACGTTATTGTTATTCATAATTAAATTATCGTTACGTTCAGTAATATCGGATTCAAAAAAATTTGTTTTTTTTGTTTTATTCAACGGCGTAGACGAAGAGATACAATTATCTACATTATTATTAATAAATGACCTTGGTGATTTGATAATATTATCGCGATAATCATTTGCAAACAATCTTTTCGGTTTTAGTAATGAATTATCTTTTATGTTATCATCGATATTAGTTAGAGAATTTGTTGTTAATGGCGAAGCGTTAGTAAGCTCATCATAACCATCAGCGTTATTAATCGCAGTTATATTGTTGGAGAAAGGTGTGACAGCAGTAATGGTCGTGGCCGTGCTGTTAGTGTTTGAATGGTTAAACAGTTCGGATAAGGACAAGACGTTATGTACATTGGACAGCCCAACTCCACTCCCAACAACACCAATCTCATCGTTATGACATTCAACAACCTGTGAAATCAAAATTTCGCACCAAACGAAACCAAACACAAAACAAAAAAATTTGTAATTAAAAATGAAATAAATAAATGATTAAAAACAAAGCAGTAATAAATACATCAATCGAAAACAAAAATCTGTAATATTTCTCAACAAAATTAACCCTGTTCACACTGGTAATCTAATTTTAGATGATGCCGAATGGATTGTGGTTGGGGCGATAAAATGTGCTTCTGAAAGGTCAGTATAAATCGGAGATCGATAAATATTGTACTTTTCTTGTAGGGAATTCGTTAACGCATCTGATAGTATTTTCAGAAATAGAATATCATAATAGGGAAAATTTTTATTCCCTCTATAATGTGTAGGTAGCATTGATGGTTTGGGAATTCTTTGTTTTGAATGGAAATCTGTGTAGCTCATGTGTAAGTCAACATACATGCATGTTCTTTAGTTCGTGTTGAAGCTATGACGATTCTGTTATAGTGTTTGCCCTGGAAAAGGGAGGACGAGTCCATTTCACTTTTCAGGAGGGGGTTTACAATCACAGAGGCAAAAAAATTTGACACTTTGCCGGGTTGCAAAGGACGTGTAACAGCTTCCTTCTAACCGCACCTACAGAATTTTTCAATACACGTGGTTGTAAGGAAAAGAATTTTCTACATTGCTTTGCTTACAGCTGTAACCTAAATAGTGCCTAAACAGTGGCTCTGTGATATCACCATAAAGAATGTAAAATACCATAACTTCATGCTTCCCTGTGATGTGAAAATAGACTCATGTTGAACATTTTGTAACTTCACCAAATATTTACGGAAATTTAAATAACAAATAACATTTGTTCCAGTAAACTCTTGTCTGCAAAACATGTTTTATAAATTTTTTGCTAAACTGAAATTTAAGCCTGTTATAGTATAAAATATAAAGTAAACACAAAAATTTTTGCGGTTGAAAATTTCGCTCGCGTAAACGCAAAGAATTATAAAGTGATTTTGTTGTAATTATATTCAAAAGGTGCGTACATATTATATGAATCAACTGTAATATTTTCAGAATTTTTCATCAGTAGTGACATTAGATAAAACAGTTGTTTTGAGAGCGCGTTTTGAATTTTGCAATTCTTCTGTTTAACGAGTAACAGTCAGTTTCCAAAGGGTTAATCAGAGTTATTGCCTCTGAGCATAATTAATTTCATTATACAGCCAGACCCTGAGGTGAATAAAGTGAAGATGTCACTTCCAGGATGGAAAGTAGAAGCTTTTCGGAGGGCCTGGTATGCTGATAAGCATAGGCTACTTTTCCACTCAATGCAGATAGCAATAGTAAACCACCTCAATTAAGTCAGTTTAGTTTTTGGACAATGTGAAGCGAATATGATTAGGATGTGTTATTTATTGAAACCAGTTCTGTATTTAAAGAGTGGGAGTGTATTAGATCTCTGTGCTACAACATTGCGTGAAATTTTTTGTTTTATACATAACCAATTAATTGATTTTCAATTGTACATAACCATACTTAATATCAACAAGTTATTAGTGTTTCAATTGGGAAAAATATTTTCTTCACAAAAAAAACATCTGGTGTGAAACACAAGACTGTCTCTTGCCAAGGCAAATAAATAACAATATAACCTAACATTAGAAATAAACAAAAAACTAACCTCAAAAAACTTAACCTTATTTTAATTATGAGTGAAAACGCAAAATGAAAATTAACCTCAGTAAGGCTTAAAAATACAGAAAATTTCTCTTTCACGCTAAACTAGGCTCTGTTAAGAAAAATGCTCTAACTAAAATCTCTTAATCTTTTAATTTCCTATAAATTTGATTATATACACTTTTGTCGTAAAATGCACACTAAGGCTGTAATCTAAAAAAATCAATTTTTTTTACAAGTTTTCATGAGAAAAACAAACAGAAAATCACTAATTACCGCTAAACTACGCGTTATACAAAAAAAATGTGTGAAGTAACAGTTGTAGGATTTAAATGCTCTACAATTTTTGTTACATACATTTTTGTGCTAAAATACATGTTAAAGCCATTAACTTAAAAAACCAATTTTATACACGAAAACAGCCTCCCCAAGAATTTCCGCAGACACGGCACCTACCCTATTTTGTAGAGCATAAAAAAATTTAGTAAATGAGGTGATTTTTAAAAAAACCGAAGGAACTGCTTTTGAGAACACTTTAAAAAAGTGAAAAATGACACGACTAAACTGCTACTTACGGTTGACAGATTTTGATGAAAATGTTTGTGTCGGGTGTATAGTATGTAGTGGCACCTACAGTGCTATGGGTGTGTAGTGGTACCTAACTTAAGTTTCAAGTTTCAAGTTCGTACGATGTTCTGTGCTTGAGATATTCTGTTCACACACACACACCAATCGCTAAAAACATGTTTTTTGAGTTCAGGGGGTCTGAAAATGTGTAGATCTGGTGAAAACATGATTTTAAAAAATCGACAAGAAAACAATTCTTTCCTTCCTGTATATCATATAAGCAAGAGAAAGTAAAAAATGATTGTAGACATTTTAGAACAATTGAAAATTTTTTGAGTGATTCACACCATTTTTTTTACAGCTGCATCAACAGCTAGGTCATTACTGACTAATTTCGATTTTGAAACGCTAAAATATTTTGAACTCTAGCCAGGAATCAAACCCAGGACCTTCTACTTAGTTAACTACCACACACTTATATCACTCCACCATGAAGACGACCACCAAACATTTTATTGAGAAATATTACACACTTTTCGTAAACAGAAGCATACATTAAAATAAATTTAACAAAAATCAATACAAAAAATTTGAATCAATAAACAACTTGTTGAAAAGACATACGTCCATAAAAAAACAAAATTTTAAAAAATCAGAATGTGAAATAAACTAACGATTACGTGAGCACCTTTAAATGAAAAAAGTATTTTTTTACAACGTGCATGTTAACGTGTAAAGCGTGCTGAGAAAACCTTACAAATCTATTTCGTACATCGTATTAACACAATTCAAAACAAAAAATATTTGAATTTTTATAATTTTCTTAAAAATTTGTACATACCATATCAATGTGAAGAAAGCAATTCAAAAGTAAATACGATGAAAAACAATTTTAACTTTGTTTAAATTTATATACACACAGTACGATACCAACCTCTGAATAATATTTATTTACAATCGGATTATAAAAGATATAGACAATAATTAAAAATTACGGTTATTAAATTAATAATCAGGAAAATCATACCACATGAGTGCATTGCGGATCATCCTTGTCCGTAGGTACACCACCGTTCTCAACCAGAATATCCGTCATATGTTTCTGCTCATCTTCTGGAAAACCGTAAAGGCAAACTCTGGCACCGTGAAATGGTTTCAATTTATGTTCCGCCTGAAAAATCAAACAAAATACAATACGATAATGAAAGTAATAAAAATCTAAATTTAATATTTTACATAAACGAGGTGTGGCAATTATGTTTCGGGAATTTCGTTATAACTCAGGAATTGGCAACACTGCATCATTCGTAAACACATTACCGGAAATGTAGGACCTTCTTTTAATTGCAGTCGATAGCACGTTTGGTTCGTGTTTCCCGAAAGTAATTTTTTTTAGTGGCGTCATGAAAAGTGAGGTTAGCAAGGATTTGTTGTCCCGCATTCAGAGTGATGGCAGAGATTAGTTGAGTCGGGTAGTCACTAGAAATAATATTTTGATATTGAAGTATGACTCTGAGACTCTTAAAATAAAATCAACAGTGGGTGGGAAAAAGTGGGAAGCGACAAATGAAAGCGGGGATGTCCTAGTCACTACTAAAGGCAATGTTGATAGGTTTTCAATATCCGCGGTGTCAATAAACATGGATATAATCCTGCTGGCCAGATAGTGACTGGTCATTTCCATCTTGGCATCCTGGAGCAGTTACAAGCACGCATTTTACGTGTGCAGCCCGAACTCGCCGAGGATGGTCAGATTTTGCACCATGACAATCCGCCGGTCTATGTGCAAGAATTTTTGGCGATTAAAGGCATCCAACATTGCCGCACCCACCCTCACCCTATAGCACTAAAATTGCCCCCTGCGACTTCTTATTCCATACAATGAAGGTCGCACCTCAAGGGAACTCATCATAGCGTCGAACACATGGTCAAGAAAGCTGTAATAAGGTAGCTGGTAATTACACTAAATCAAACATTTCTAGTCATGTAATTAGGTATGTCCACACTCGTGCACTTTCTTATTCAACTTTTGATTCGACGTCGCATGCGCTTAGAGGCATTCCAATTCGTGCTCACTTCTGTTGTGTTTTCAAGATGAATGAACATGATGCTATAATTCTACAACTTTTACTTCAAACATATTTTTTATATAACCCTTAATTTAGCGGTAATAAGCAATTTTCTGTTTTTCTCTCACGAAAACATGTAAATAATCGATTTTTTAAGATTGCAGCCTTAGCATGCATTTTACGACAAAAGTGTATATAATAAACTTTATAGGAAATTAAAAGATCTACAACGTTTATTACAAGCATTTTTCTCGACAGAGCCTAGTTTAGTGTCAAAAAGTGATTTTCTGTAATATTAAGCCAAACTAAGGTTGGTTTTCATTTGCATCATTCACTCATGATTAAAAATAGGTTATGTTTTTGAACTTAGTTTTTTTGTTTATAGTATCTAATGTTTTATTACTAATGGTAGGTTAAGTATTTGAAATAAAAGTTGTAGGTTTCGAAATGTTCTGAAACTTTAATGACATCCTTTTTTCTGTAAAATGCTTGTTAAGGCTGCAATCTAAAAAAAAACACTTTTTCCCAAGAGATCACAGTCACCCAGTGATCTCTTAGTTTCAGCAGGCACGGCGCCTACACTATCTTGTAGAGCATAAAAAATGAAGTAAACGAGGCGATTTTACAAAACATCGCAAAAGCAGTTTTTGAGAATATCGCAAAAAGTGAGAAATTGCATATAATCTATTATTTCTGGTTGACCAATTTTTATGAAAATATTCGTGTCAGGTCCGGTGGTGGTACGTAGCTTACGTTCAGAGTTTCAACTTCGTACAATATTTTGTTCTTGAGATATTTTATTCGCACACATACAAATTGCTCTATATGTTTTTTTGGGTTTAGGGGGTCTGAAAACGTGTATATCTGGTGAAAATTCAATTTGGAAAAATCAACATGAAAACAATATATTTATATCATTTTATATAGGATCTATATAACTTAACAAATTTGTATTTATATAAATAATAATATACCCTTATTAAATAAATTTATATAAATATATATAAACATATTTTTACGGAGGGCAAGAGAAAGTGAGCAACTTCGGTTCACTAAAACGCTACACGTTGTATGTTGAAACGCTTCAACACTGTTCTAATGAGTGTAGACATATGATGGCAAACCTCTAAGTGCATGCAACGTCGCACGAGTGTGGACATAGCTATTAAGCTATAGGCAATATTACAGGTCACATTTCTTTCTTATAAAGTTTATAAAGAAAACATTTTCTCGGAATAAACCACAGCTTACAAAATGTATGTAGAAATTGCAGGGTAGTGAAATGTACAAGTAGTGTCTCACTGTTGAGGTTAGCAGCACTGTTAAAGTTTCACTTCCCTTCCTCACAGCCCATCCATACGCAAAAGGCAATCTCGTGACTTCAGTATCTATATCTGTTTCTTTGTCACACAAATGCTTCTGACTACAATATAAATGTGATGCTTGTCAAAATAAAACTTCTATCTAACCAGTCTCCTCTATTCAGTTCTGCACTATTATTTCAAGAACAAAGAATTCATTAAAAGAATAAAACATACTTACATTGTTCTGGAGGTCGGCCGCGTTGAAGCCGATATGCGGCCTCATAGCCCATGCATTATGCACCCAAGATGCAGCCATCACAGGCACTCTAAATGTCAATGCATACTGGTACTTTTCACCGGCACATTTGTTAGCTACTAAATGGGTCACATTACCTGACATGTCTTTCCTTATACTACCACCCATGTTATGAATCAGTTTTATCAAACGTGCCTGCAATGAAACATCATAAAAAAATCGAGCATAACAAAAACAAATTCAACACGTGCACAACATTACTTAATATCATAAAAAAGATTTATTTCAAAAAACTATCCTTCAAAACTATGATTGGAAATTTTTAAGACAGGTGCTGCCATCGTTCTACAGGAGGGGATAGGTTTGCCCACAAGTGTAAAAGGAAAAGCTTGTTTTGTCCCTGAACCTTGTTCACAGGGATACATATGAGGGGGTACCCAAAAGTAACCAGAATAGCATTGCCGTGGGCGGTGCTTGTGTAGTACGCATTTCTGCCGCACAGACGAGTATAGCACAACTCACTATGAGTTCAGTGCAGTGATTGTTTTAGCTAGCGCTGTTTTGTTCTTGTTGCTTTTTTTTTATGATGGCAAGTTTAAGTGAACAACGTGTAGCTGTGAAATTTTGTTATATATTTTGTAAAAGTGCTGCTGAAACTGTTTTAATATTGAAAACAGCTGACAAAGATGACGCTATGGGAAAATCTCAAGTATATGAGTGGTTTTCTCCGTTTAAAAATGGCGACATGTTGATTGATGACAACAAACCTCGTTCTGGACGTCCATCAACTGCCCGAATCTACGAAAATGTTTAAAAAATTCGAGAGCGTGTGCTCTCAGACCGTCAACTGACAATTTGGAAGTTTTAAGAAGATTGCGCAACAGTGTTCATCAAAAAAGATCTGATTTGTGGCAGACAGGGGACTGGTTCTTCCACAACAATGCACCTGCGCACATAGCTATCTCGGTGAAAGATTTTTTTGACTAAAAATGGGATGATTCCGCTGCTCCACACACCTTACTTGCCTGACCTGGCTCTGTGCAACTTTTTCTTATTTCCATGCATGAAATGGGACATTAAAGGACACCAATTTGACAACATTGAAGCGGTCAAGAAAAAAACGAGGGAGGAACTGTCAGCCATTTATAAAGGTGACTACAAAAAATGTTTCGAACAGTGGAAGCACCGGCGGGATAAATGTATTAGTTGTAATGGAAAGTATTTTGAAGGGGATAAGGTTGTTTTGTAAATAATTGAAAATAAATAGCTTTTAAAAAATAATTATGGTTTATTTTGGGTACCCCCTCGTACGAGGGGTGACCCGAAAGTAATGAGACTTTCTTTAATAATCAATATTTGATTGCTTTCAATGTATTCACCATTCGATAGATTCATCTTTTTTCCACTGTTCAAAACAACTTTTAAACTCGTTGATTGGGATGTCCTTTAAGCCCTACAGCAATTATTGTTTCGCTTCTTCTACATTCCCAAAATGTTTCCCTTTTATGTCCCTTCTTTTCAGTCTGGGTACCACAAAGAAGTCAGAGATTTTGTTTTTTTGTTTTGGCTTAACGTCCGACTGTTTTTGCAAATTGCTGCTAATGCAGACGGTGAAGGATGAAATGAAATTTTTGTAACGTATGAAAAAATGCCATGCCCGAGTGGGATTCGAACCCAAGACCGCGTGATGAGAGGCGAGCATGTTACCAACATCGCCAACGCGGCCGGCAAGTCACAACAAGTCGCACCAACAAGTCACACAGAGCCAGGTCAGGTGAACAATTGGCGTCAATCCATTCTTGCTAAGAGACTGCTTCACAGACAATGCGGTGTAAGCGGAAGTGTGGCACAAGTTTAACTCCATCTCTCCTCATGTGCAAATCCTTTCAATTGAACTGGACATTTTATTTATGTCAAACAGTTCATTAATTGTTAGGCAATGATCTACACGGACAAGAGTGCTAAATGTTTTCAACGTTTTTATTAGTCTTTAAGATTGAGGGACACCCTGAATGAGGTTAGTCTTCAACCGACATTTCCCCCCTTTTGAAACGCAAAAACCAGTCGTATACCCAAGCTTTACTCTCGATGTATTCTTTCTTCTAAGCTATTTAGAGTATTGCAAGAGTTTCTGCAGCCGTTTTTCCCCCAACAAAAAACAAAGTTTTATTCCTACATGGTGCTCTCAGATGTTCGCCATTTCATAATTTTGCCAAAAGGGGAAATTTGTTTTGAAATCACTCCCCTCCACAGCCTGAGCCTCGTTAATTTTGGGATCCCCTGTCATAAACTTCGATACCTTATAAAAAACTAAACTTATGTTTGTAAAGACAGTAAATGGTATGGGTTTACATATAATTTTTTAACTTTACAATGGTATAACGGCAGTTGATGCAATAAGCTGTGTTAGATGAACAGAAGGCCACAAGTCCAGTACAGAAATCTTTTTCTGTATTCAAATTAGCCAAAATAAACTCTGTTACAGTCATGCAGCGACGTTTCAGAACGAAATTAGACAAATCACTATCAACAAGAATATCAATAAAAGACTAGAATACAGTTTCAAAACACAGGGTGTCTGTGTAAAAAGTACTGAAGAATAAATTAAATGTGTCAATGAGATGTATCAATATGGTTCAGACAAATCAACTAGATCAATAAGTTTAAAATTATAAATTCCTCAGCCAACTGTTTAGAAAATTACAGTTATACTATTTTTCAAGGCTGATGAGCTCTGAACGTATACATTGCTCCTACCCACTTCATAGCTAGCCAATGACTAGCCAGCAACGTTGCGAATACTTGCTCTCATACCTCTGTTATATATATATCAGCCATATTTTTGGTCAATAACAATTATAACCCATGAAAATACAATCAGCTGATTATATTTATAAGGTATTACATGTTAACGCCCTCTATAATCGATGTGTTCAGTACGAGATACAAGACACGAGTGAACCTACTGCAGCTCTTATACGCATGCGCGCATAACGTTTTCACAACATGTGTTCACAACGCTGGCAAACGCTCTGATAGGTCTAAACGTGTGGAACAGCAGAGTTAATCAACCATGAAAAGCATATTAGAATAAATTTTAAATATTGACAATAAAGTCTTACATAGACTTTTATTTGGAGATACAGGAACATGTAGAAAAACATGTTGTTTTTTTGGTTCAAGGGGGTTGCAAATGTGTACTTCTGGTGAAAACTTAATTTAAAAAATTGACATGAAAACAATACTTTCTTTATTGACATTCAAATAAGGCAAGAGAATATAAAAACAAAGTGAAGATTCTTCCTTAATACTTCTTTCTTTATGGGAAGATCCACACAAAAAAATCAGGTAATTACCAATACAATGGATTACCCATGCTCATTCCACAGATTTACTTTTCATCTACAACACACTTTTTAAGACTGATACAACTTTATAAAACTTGATGCAACAATAAACAAAACAAAATATACTTTTATCTATTTACTTACCAATTCATCTTTTTTATGGAAGCCCGTAAAACAAATAACTAGACCGTACATCGCCAATGTAAACAATGGCCGTGTGTTAACAGGCAACGTACGTCCTCTATCAACCAGCTCTCTTAAAGCTACTGGACCTAATATCCTGTAAAACAAAACAAAAACCATTTAACATGTACCACATTTTTGATGTTAACACTACAAACAAATCTTTTATTTTATTGACGATTTTCAAACATAAATGTAAGAAATTATAGTCTGAAAAATTGTATGAAAATAATCATAAAGTAAATTACTGTAAATTTTCACTAACCATTTATAGAAGCTGTAATTTTTTGTTTTTCCTATTTTATTTTCCTTTTTTTACTTTCCCTTCCCTATATAAATATAAAAAAAGGAAAATATTTTTTTCATGTGTCATTTTTTTGAAATCACCGGATAAACATGTTTTCAGATCCCTAATCCAAAAAAAAAAAGTTTTTAGCGATTGGTCTGTGTGTTTAAACAAAATATCTCAAGAACGGAATATTGTACGAAATTAAAACTTGGAACTTAAGATACCACTAGAGGACCCGACAGGAACATTTAAAAAAATGTAGTGTGAAACACTCACACAACTTTCTCTTGCCAATGCAAATATTGAACAATATAACTTAACATCAGTAATAAAATATTAGGAATAAACAAAAAAACTAACTTCAATAAACATAACCTAATTTTAATCACGAGTGAATGATGCAAAATGAAAATCAATGTCAGTTTGGCTTAAAAATACGGAAATCACGCTTTTACGCTAAACTAGGTTCTGTAGAGAAAAATGCTCTAAATAAAAAATTTAGAACTTTTAATTTCCTATAAATTTGATTATATACACTTTTGTTGTAAAATGCATTCTAAGGCTGAAAATTTAAAAAATTCATTATTTATACATTTTCTTGAAAAAAAAAACAGAAAATCGCTAATTACTGCTAAACTAAGGGTTATACAAAAAACTTTTGAAATAAAAGTTGTAGGATTTTAAATTCTCTACAACTTTTACTCAATGTTTTTCTTGCGCTAAAATGCATAATAAAGTAGCTATTTAAAAAATTAATTTTTTACGAGAAAAACAACCTGGTTCCTACCCTATCCTGTAGAGAATAAAAAAGCTAGTAAATGAGGCAATTTTAAAAACAAAATTGTAGGAGCCACTTTTTAAAAAAATCCAAAAAAGTGAAAAATGACAGGAATAACTAATACTTCCGGTTGACAGATTTTGATAAAAATGTTTGTGTCGGGTCCTTTAGTGGTATCTAACTTAAGTTTCAAGTTTGTATGGTGTTCTGTTCTTGAGAAATTGTGTTCACACACAGACCAATCGCTAAAAACATTTTTTTGGGTTCAGTGGGTCTGAAAACGAGTAGATCTGGTGAAAACTCTATTTCAAAAAATTAACATGAAAACAATACTGTAGATCCGGTGAAAACTATTTCAAAAATTAAGACATGAAAACAATACTTTCCTTCCCTATAAATTCATATAGGGCAAGAGAAAGTAAAAATTAGATCTGATGGTGTTAAGATCAACAGCCGAAAGGCTGGTTTGAACCTCTAGAGGTTTTACTAAGTAAAACAAGGAGTTAAGTGGTTTACAATTGCCTTCCTCACTGAGTACAAAAATAACCTATGTTTATCAGCATGCCAGGCCCTATGAAAAGCATCTAAGCTGCACCCTGCAAATTATACTTCACTTCATTCACCACAGGGTCTGGCTGTGTAATGAAATTCATTTATATCAGAGGAGATAACTCTGACTAGTGTCTTTTACACCTCTACCTCTTCTGTTCTTAAATAGTTCAGTCATATAATTGAACAAAGAACTGAAAGAAACAGAAATATTTTTTGTAGCCCTGGAACTAGCAGATCGAGTATAAATAATTTAACACTCCATATGTCTCTTATGGGCGAAATGGTAGATGTAACGGTTGATAAAAATTAACCATAAATACTTTAATATCTTTTGTGTATGGATGGACTGTGAGAAAACAAAGAATATCAAACGGTGCTGCCAACAGTAATTGTAAGACATTTCACTCACATGCAATTACTATATGAATTTCAATCAAAGCTGTCCAATGAGGCATTCCCAATATTCTGGTCATTTTTTTTTTACAAAGCGTTAACAAAACTGTTGATGAAAAAATATTAGCTTCTTTATTGTCTTTAACTTCCTTCTTTAAATTTCAAGTTGTGGAAAAAACATCACAGTTAGCCACTCGCTCATGGCTTTCGTTACGAAGCACAGAAAGGTATTTTTGTTTAGCTTCAACATCACAACATTCTATTACACTGTATATTTGATTTTGTTCAGCAAAAATGTGAATGTCCTACCATATTTTTGAGTAACCAACATTTCTGTTTACTGTAACAAAAAGTTAATCAAAAAAAGGTTTTGTGATTTACTGCATGTGCTCTGGGTATAGTACACGTTGTTGTGTTGGCTGAACTGATACCAAAGCAGCGGTGGAATTTCAGACTATTGCTATTTTTACCCCTCGTTAAAACCAAAGGCATTTTCGTGTGTAAATATACCAAAGTAAACTATACCAAAATCATGGTTTTTAGTTATTTCCCTTTTTGACGACCACAAGTTTTATAGTGCCTTACAGGTTTGGTTCATTTATTCATGGTAAGTTTCCAGAAAGTAACACTTGGGATTAGAAAGCGATTACAGTTCTTTATTTATTTATTACTAACATTACAAACGGAGAAAAAAAATGAGAATTTAATAAAAATACAAATACATACCTATGACCTAATCCATGAAGTTTTTCAAAAACACAACCGTTAAATTCTTCCACTACGAACACTGTACTGCCAACCGTCGTATGTTCCCATTCGGAGCCATCTTCTGAAGTAACCACCGGCACATCGAAACTCTACAACAAGACAGTTCACTTAAATAAAATATTGTTATAATGAAGCGGCGGAAAATAAAATCAGCTGTCCATAAACAGCTGACTGATTAATTATAAAAACGAAGCATTTGATTGCTGGAGCGCACGCTGCAGTTTAGTGAACAAAATTGAACAGGATTCTTTGTAACAATGAAGTTTGTTATTTTGTCATAAGACATTGTATTTAACCATTGGCATATAATGACGGCGATTCAACGTCCTCGTACTTTATTTAGTCCTGTCTACGTAGTTTTTAAAAAATTTTTGTTGTAGCAGCACTAACGAAAACTACATAATTTTTGCTTTATTTTCATATATATATATACCAATAGAGTGCGTGCCAGCATTTAGTTATAATTTTGTGATCAAAATAACCTATACCATGTGTTTAAAAATGGTGTTTGTTTAGTTCTGTAAATGCGTGTTTGTTAAGAGTTTTTAGGTTATTTATCGTATTCCTTGGGGTTTCATATCAAGTCATAATATTCAATATTATTAATTCAATAATTTTTAACTATTAAATAAATTCTCTGCATGCTAAAATATTAATTTAATTACTGACAGGATATTAATGTGTAAATAAGTGAAAACGGCAATGACCAGTGATTAGAAAATAGGACATAACTTTTTTTTTTATTAACCAAATTTTAAAAATTTAAAATAGTTTTGTAGAAAAAAGAATTCTCTAGATGGCCCTTATATAAGTTTTTATAGAAAATTATAAATTTCTAAGTTACAATTAAAAAAACTAATAAAAAAATTTCATTTTAAAGAAAAAAAATTGTTTAAAAATTCGTAGAAAAACAATTATTTCAAAGACAATAAAAGTAATTCGTTGGTCTAAATGGTTACTAAACTCTAAAAAAATGAAAAAAATCTGGTGTGAAACACTCACACAACTTTCTCTTGCCAGTGCAAATAATTAACAAAATAACCTGACAATAGTAATAAAACTTTAGAAATAAACAACAAACTAACCTCAAAAACATAACCTAATTTTAATCATGAGTAAAAGACGCAATATGAAAATCGACCTCAGTTTGGCTTAAAAATACGGAAAATCACTCTTTCACGCTAAACTAGGCTCTGTAGAGAAAAATTCTCTAAATAAAAGTTGCAGATCTTTTAATTTTCTATATATTTGATTATATACGTTTTTATTATAAAATGCATACTAAGGCCGAAATGTTAAAAAAATCGATTTTTCACACGTTTTCGTGAGAAAAAAACAGAAAATTGCTAATTACTGCTGAACTAAGCGTTATACAAAAAAATGTTTGAAATAAAAGTTGTAGGTTTTTAAATTCTCTACAACTTTTTCGCTAAATTGCATATTAAAGCCGTAATCTTAAAAAAACTTTGTTTTTACGTGAAAACAGCCTCACCCAGAATTTCAGCAAACATGACGCCTACCCTGTCTTGTAGAGAATAAAAATTGAGTAAACCAGGCGATTTTTAAAAAAATCGTAGGACCAGTTTTTGAGAAAATCGCAAAAAGTAAAAAATTACACGAATAAACTACCACTTCCGGTTGACCGATTTTGATGAAAATGTTCGTGTCAGATTCAGTAGTGGTATGTAACTTAAGTTTCAAGTTTGAAGTTCGTACGATGTTCCGTTCTCGAGATATTTTGTATACACACACACACACGCATACACACACACAGACCAATTGCTAAAAACATGTTTTTTTGGGTTCAGGGGGTCTGAAAACGTATAGATCAGGTGAAAACTCAATTTCGAAAAATCGACATGAAAACAATACTTTCCTTCCTATATATTCATATAGGCAAGAGAAAGTAAAAAATATTAAGAGAATCGGTTAAAAGAATAATAAGTTATTGTCTCTTTACAATATACAGTAGTGTCATTTTATGCAAAATTAAAGCCAACTGTAAGGCCACCAACAGTACAAAACAATTTGTAGGTCAATGGGTTAATGATTAATTTGGTAAGGGAAATTTTTTATTTTTTTTTATTACTGATAAATGTGTGTAAATTCCGTTGTTTTAACTGTTTAATGACTTATTTTCATTGTTGTCATTTTTATTGGTTAGGTTTTTTTTGTCAAATAATTTTGTTGAATAAATATAATGTGAATTAATTAAATTAAAGTTTACAATTTTACTTTACTAAAACGAGTTGTAACAATATCAATACAGCACAATTTTAAAGTTCATAATCTTTAGCGCACCCTTGTCCAATGCTACTGTCCTCCATGTTTCCTGCTGTGCAGCCACCAATGTTTTAGAGTAAATTTATACACGAAAAAAATTAATTTAGACGAGAAAAGGTTGTTTTAATTGTTTGGACAATGAAACTTTTTGAGTTGGCAACCTTAAGAACCCTGCCAATTATAATTGATAATTGATTGGTGTGAAACATTCAAACAACTTTCTCTTGCCAATGCAAATAATGAACAATATAACCTAATATTAGTAAAAATCTGGTGTGAAACACTCACACAACTTTCTCTTGCCAATGCAAATAATTAACAATAAACCTAACATTAGTATTAAAACATTAGAAATGAACAAAAACTAACCTCAAAAACATAACCTTATTTTAATCATGAGTGAATGACGCAAAATGACATCGAACTCAGTTTGGCTTAAAAATACGGAAAATCACGCTTTCACGCTAAACTAGGCTCTGTAGAGAAAAATGCTCTAAACAAAAGTTGTAGATCTTTTAATTTTCTATAACTTTTATTATATACACTTTTGTCGTAAAATGCATACTAAGACCGAAATGTTAAAAAAATCGATTTTTCTCACGTTTTCGTGAGAAAAAAAACAGAAAATCGCAAATTACCGCTAAACTAAGCGTTATACAAAAAAATGTTTGAAACAGAAGTTGTAGGTTTTTAAATTCTCTACAACTTTTATTATATAAGTTTTTGCGCTAAAATTTATATTAAAGCCGTAATCTTAAAAAAACAACGTTTTTACGTGAAAACAGCCTCACCGAGAATTTCAGCAAACATGGCGCCTACCCTGTCTTGTAGAGAATAAAAAATTGAGTAAAATAGGCGATTTTAAAAAAAATCGTAGGACCAGTTTTTGAGAAAATCGCAAAAACTGAAAAATTATACGAATAAACTACTACTTCCGGTTGACAGATTTTGATGAAAATGTTCGTGTCGCGTCCGGTAGTGGTATGTAACTTAAGTTTCAAGTTTCAAGTTCGTACGATGTTCCGTTCTTGAGATATTCTCAAGACAGACACACACACACACACACACACACACACACACACAGACCAATCGCTAAAAACATGTTTTTTGGGTTCAGGGGGTCTGAAAACGTATAGATCCGGTGAAAACTCGATTTCGAAAAATCGACATGAAAACAATACTTTCCTTCCTATATATTCATATAGGCAAGAGAAAGTAATAAAACATTAGAAATAAACAAAAAACACTTCTCAAAAAATATTACCTTATTTTAATCATGAGTGTGAGATGGAAAACTAAAATTAACCTGTTTGGCTTAAAAATACGAAAAATCACTCTTTCACACCACTAAACCGGACTCTGTACAGAAAAATTCTCTTAATAAAAGTTGTAGCTCATATAATTTCCTATGAATGTGATTATATATACACTTTTCTTGTAAAATACATACTAAGGCTGAAATCTTAAAAATTTCATTTTTTTTATGCATTTTCATGAAAAAAACCCCAGAAAATTGCTAATTACCACTAAAACATGCATTATTCAAAAAAAGTTTGCAATAAAAGTTGAGGATTTTAAATTCTCTAAAACTTTTATTATGAACATTTTTGCGCTAAAATGCATATTAAAGTCGCAATCTTAAAAAAAAAAATTTTTTTAACGAGCAAACAGCCATTCTAAGAATTTCAGCAGACATGGCAACTACCCTATCTTGTAGAGCATAAAAAATTTAGTAAATATGGCGATATTTAAAAATATCATAGGAGCCGTTTTTGAGTAAATCGCAAAAAAGTGAAAAATGATACGAATGAACTACTACTTTCGGTTGATTGATTTTGATGAAAATGTTTGTGTCGGGTCTCTAGTGGCATCTAACTTAAGTTCCAAGTTTCAAGTTCGTACGATGTTCCGTTCTTGAGATATTTTGTTCACACACACAGACCAATCGCTAAAAACATGTTTTTTTGTGTTCAGGGGTCTGAAACATGTATATCCTGTTTTCGACATGAAAATAATACTTTCCTTCCTATATATTTATTTAGGCAAGAGAAAGTATAAATAACAGACAGGTTTACACAAAACATATGAACTTAACTTGAGTAAACAGGACACTAAAACTGTATGTCAGTGCTGTATTTAAGACACAAAAAGAAAGGATAAGTTTTAAGTAATCAAACTTCTGACACGAACTACTGTGCATTGAAACTAACGCTTTTAAAACAAAACACTATACAACTAGAGAAAACGATTACAAACACGCTCAATTCTACTGTTGAGAGATAACCGGCATAATTGAAATTTCATACCGTTGTCACTAAAACCGATATGTGATTATACCCGAGGTTGCTCTTAACGATATTATTTATGAGGTGTGGCTATTAAATAACAAGACTGACGTAGTAAAAAATTTAATTTTAATTTTATACATAATCACTTATTGTCACCTTCAATATACACTACTTCTCTATCCCTACATACAACGCTCCACGCGAATTTTCCATTGTTGGAAACAATGCTGGAAGTCATCTTCTGTCAGCTCCTTCAGGACACAAGCCTCTCAAAAATGTTTGAAATGAAGCTCGCAAAAATGTTTATGTACTGACACTTTGTACGAGATTGAAAATGACCCAAATTTCTTGGAAACTATAATAACATGAGATGAAACATGGTTTTTTACTTATGATCCGGAAATAAAGTGCCAATCCATGCACTGGAAGAGCCGAACTTCACCGAGAGCCAAAAAAGCTTGAATGAGCAAATCAAAATTTAAAGCAATGATGATTGTTTATTTGATATCCATGAGATTGTGTACCATCACTGAGTTCCTGAAGGTCAAACAATTAATCAATATTACTACCTTGAGGTACTTTCTAAACTACGTCAAAGATTAAAGAAAAAACGCCCTGAAATGTGGAAGGACATGGGTTCTCCACAAAGACAATGGGCCAGCTTTGTCCGCGTTATCTGTCAAGAGGTTTCTAGCCAAGTACAGCATCTCAGTGCTAGAACATCCACCTTATTCACCAGATCTTGCACCATGTGACTTCTACCTGTTCCCTAAGGTGAAATCTGCATTAAAAGGGACAAGATTTGAGTCTGTGGAAACTGTAAAAGAGAAAGCGGCACGTATCCTGAAGGAGCTGACAAAAGATTACTTCCAGCACTGTTTCCAACAATGGAAAATTCGCATCGAGCGATGTAGAGATAGAGAAGGAGTGTAGATTGAAGGTGACAATAAGTGATTATGAATAAAATATAGATAAAATTTTTATAACGTCAGTCTCGTTATTTAATAGTCACACCTCGTATATTGCATGTAATAACGTACCAACCTTTCCATCGAATATTGGACCCTCTAACCGATAACATGCCCATAACAGACAGGTGGAGTGTCAAATTATTTACACTCAATCTGTTCGTTGCAGGGCTAAAATAAATAGTTCTGTTTCTTATCACATGGTCAGTCAATTAAATGACTGAATCATTTAAGAACAGAAGAGGTAGAGGTGTAAAAGACACTAATCAGAGTTATCTTCTCTGAAAGTAATGAATTTCATTGTACAGCCAGACCCTGTGGTGAATGAAGTGAAGTTGTCATTTACAGAGTGGAAAATATGTGCTTTTCAGAGGGCCCGGCATGCTGATAAGCGTACTTTTCCACTCAGTGAGGAAGGCACTGGTAAACCACCTCACTCCTCGTTTTACTTAGTAAAACCTCTAGAGGTTCAAACCAGCCTTCCGGCTGTTGACCTAAACAACAACAACAACAACAACCGATAACTGATTGTATGCAATAACTACTATACTATACTCATACATGGCAAGAGAAAATAATATGAAGATGATACATACCTGAGCGGCTTGAATGACATCATTATCCAAAGCTAAAGCACCAATAAGGCATATTCTAAGATTCTGCGTTGAACAGCAAGAAGTCTGTACTGAACCTGTAACACAAAACAATTTTTTTTTAAAACCATAATAACCAAAGCAAATGTGATATCTAAATTATGCTTTAATAATATCATGCAACATGATAGCAATGTCTTGCTCCTGTTTAACAATGTTCTTACATTATAAATCACTCATTTAATAAAAAAAAATCTGGTGTGAAACACTCACACAACTTTCTTTTGCCAATGCAAATATTTAACAATAACCTAACATAAGTAATAAACAAAAAAACCTAACATCAAAAAACACAACCTTATTTTAATCACGAGTGAATCATGCAAAATGAAAATAACCTTAAGTTCAGCTTCAAAATACGGAAAATCACTCTTTCACGCTAAACTAGTGTCTGTAGAGAAAAATGCTTTTAAATAAAGTTGTAGATCTTTTAATTTTCTATCAATTTGATTATATACACTTTTATCATAAAATGCAAACACTGAATTTTTTTAAAAAAAATTTTTTTTTTTACAGATTTTTATGAAAAATAAAATAGAATATCACTAATTACTGCCAAACTAAGCGTTATACAAACAATTTAAAAATAAATATTGTAGGATTTTAAATTTTCTAAAACTTTTATTATAGGCTATACGTTTTGCGCTAAAATGCATATTTAAGCCGTAATTTTATGAGAAAACCGGCATTCCAAGAATTTCAGCACACATGGCCCCTAACCCTATCATGTAGAGCATAAAAATTTAGTATTTGAGGCAACTAAAAAAAATCATAGGAACCATTTTTGAGAAAATCGCAAAAAAGTGAAAAATGACACGAATAAACTACTACTTCAGGTTGACCGATTTTGATGAAAATGTTTGTGTCTGGTCCGGTATTAGTGTCTAATTTAAGTTTAAAGTTTGTACAATGTTCCATTCTTGAGATATTCTGTTCACAAACAAACAGACTAATCATTAAAAACATGTTTTTCTGGGTTCAGGGGGTCTGAAAACATGAACAGTATTCAGATGAACTAATGTACCCTAGCTGTGGGAGTGAGAGAATGCATAACGCTCTCACTCGCACGAGTGAGCCTCTCACTCGCTTGGCTATGGGACATTAGTTTGTCTGATACCTATATATCCGGTGAAAAATCTACAAAAAACAATACTTTCCTTCTTATATATTCATATAGGCAAGAGAAAATAAAAAATCTGGTGTGAAACACTCACACAACTTTCTCTTGCCAATGCAAATAATTAACAATATAACGTAACATTCGTCATAAAACATTAGAAATTAACAAAAAAACTAACCTCAAAAAACATAACCTAATTTTAATCAAGAGTGAAAGACGCAAAATAAAATCAACCTCAGTTCGGCTTGAAAATACGAATAATCACTCTTTCACGCTAAACTAGGCTCTGTAGAGAAAAATGCTTTAAATAAAAGTTGTAGATCTTTTAATTTCCTATAAAATTAATTACACACACTATTGTCGTAAAATGCATTTTAAGGCTGAAATCTTAAAAAAATCGATTTTTCACACGTTTTCGTGAGAAAAAAAATGAAAATCGCAAATTACTGCTAAACTAAGCGTTATACAAAAAATTGTTTGAAATAAAAGTTGTAGAATTTTTAATTCTATACAACTTTTATTTTATAAATTTTTGCGCTAAATTGCATATTAAAGCCGTAATCTTAAAAGAACTATGTTGTTACGTGAAAACAGCCTCACCAAGAACTTCAGCAAACATGACGCCTACCCTATCTTGTAGAGAATAAAAAATTGAGTAAACTAGGCGATTTAAAAAAAATATCGTAGGACCAGTTTTTGAGAAAATCGCAAAAAAGTGAAAAATTATACTAATAAACTACTACTTCTGGTTGACCAATTTTGATGAAAATGTTCGTGTCGGGTCCGGTAAGGGTATGTAACTTAAGTTTCAAGTTCGTACGATGTTCCGTTCATGAGATATTTTGCACACACACACACACACACACACAGACCAATCGCTAAAAACATGTTTTTTGGGTTCAGGGGGTCTGAAAACGTATAGATCCGGTGAAAACTCAATTTTGAAAAATCGACATGAAAACAATACTTTCCTTCCTATATATTCATATAGGCAAGAGAAAATAAAAAATTAAAACAAACTTGTTTATGAATACAGCAAAATTAATGGGGTAAGCAGGGATAGCCAACCTTATGTAGATGATATACCATTACAATATTAGCAAAAACAATGGTTACCAAAACAATATTAAAAAAAAAATTTTTTTGAAGAATTATGTAAACAAGCCAAGAAAGTGAGATTAGAAAATTTAATATAAAAATTCAGTATAGGTGATAAATTTAAACATATCAGAGTATAATAAAAAAGAAGGGGTAAAAGATTTTTTTTAACATTTAAAAACATTAAATATACTATAGAAACAATAAATCTAAACAGGAAATAAAGAAGGAAAATATTTGACCCTTGAGAAGATAATATAAGCAGATATGAATCTTACATAGATAAAAAACAAGGAAAATTATAGATTTTATAAGATTAACTAATCAATTTTTCAAACATTTATTATATAGAATGGACAATAGAAGAAAATAAATTATGATAAAATAAATATTAATCAAAACGGAACTAAATTTAAAAGCTACTGAGACTCAAAGGCATCTTGAAATATTGATTAAACAATTGCATACAGTACAGACAAATTCATATAATTGACGACTAACAGAAAAATACTACATACAATCAATACTACGAGGGTTATTTGTAAAATAAGGTTCCCATGATTTTTAAAAATAGACAGCTATATTTTTTATCTTGGTGTTATACATCAATTTAAAGCTTAAAACTTACGCAATTTTTCTACATAATCACCGTTTCTGTCCAAACACTTTTGCAGACGATGCTCCAACTTTTCTATCTCCATGTTGTAGAATTCTGCCACCAATTCTTTGAGGAATCTAGTAACCTCTTCCTTGACTTCGGTACTGAAGCATAGGCCACCCAAGTGTTCCTTTAATTTTGGGAATAAGTGATAATTACTTGGGGCTAGGTCCGGGCTGGCTGTAGGGGGGGGGCACAACAGTCCAGCCAAAATCTGTCAGCAGTACTTGAGTTTGATGTGAGACATGAGGTCGAGTGTAGTCATGGAGAAGCCTCACACCACTGGACAATCTTCCTCTCCGGCGGTTCCGGATCGCGCGTCTCAGTTTTCTTAATGTGTCGCAATATTTGTCAAGAGTTTACTGTTGTTTCATGAGGCAAAAAGTCGATCAAAAGCAGGCCCTTCCTGTCCCAAAAGACAGTTGCTATGACTTTCCCAGCAGACTGCGTTTGCTTGAACTTCTTCGGCTTAGGCGAAGTTGAGTGACACCATACACATGATTGCTGCTTGGTTTCAGACGTAAAGTGAAATGCCCATGTTTCATCGCCTGTAACAATGGAATCCAAAAATTTTTCCTTGTTGTCTTCACATTGTTGCTGGGCACATGCGACATGTTGCTGTTTGTAGTTTTCTGTGAGCATTCGTGGTACCCACCGCGCATACACTTTGTGATAGCCTAATTTTTCTGTTAAAATCTTATGGATTGTGGTGTTGGAAGTCTCAGGAATACGCAAAGCAAGTTCATTAATGTTGATTCTCCGATCTTCAAGCAATATTGTCTCAACTTTTTCGACAATTCCATCTGAAACTGAAGGCCGTCCGCTTCGGTTTTCATCGTGAATCTCCGTGTGGCCTTCACTGAATTCTCTACACCATTTCCAAACATGTTGAACAGATATGCAGTTTTCACCATAAACTTTGATTAACTGATGATGAATGTCAATAGGTGAAATCCGTTTTGCATTTAAAAATGTATCGCAGAGCGAATTTCGCATCTGGCTGTAACAGCGATAGGGAGCCCCATCTTCAAAGTCTGCTAGGCCGGCACTGATCGACGTAGCGAGGCAAGAGTAGTGTGGAAAAAGAGAGGGAGAGCTGATGAGTAAGACAGTGTTGCCAGATTTCTCCCAGCACATCGCATTCTGTCTCGGCAGCTTAGGGAACCTTATTTTACAAATGACCCTCGTATATAAATATAACAATACTATACACATCAACAATAATATATACATCGTACTTGGTTATATTATAAGATTCAGAACTATACAGCAACCTCTCCATAGCTCATTCTACAGCAAAAAAAAAAAAAAAAAAAATATCTGGTGTGAAATACTCACACGACTTTCTCTTGCCAGTGCAAATTATGAACAACCTAACAATAGTAATAAAACATTAGAAATAAACAAAAAACTAACCTTAAAAAACATAACCTTATTTTATTCATGAGTGAAAAGCCACAAAATGAAAATCAACCTTAGTTGGGCTAAAAAAAAAAAAAATCACTCTTTTTACATGAAACTACGCTCTGTAGAGAAAAATGCTTTAAATAAAAGTTGTAGATTTTTTAATTTCCTATAGATTTGGTTATACACTTTTGTTGTAAAATGCATACTAAGGGTGAAATCTTTAAAAAATTGATTTTTTACATGTTTCCGTGAGAAAAAAAACAGAAAATCGCTAATTACTGCTAAACTAAGTGTATATAAAAAACAATGTTGGAAAATTTAGTAAATGAGGCAATTTTTAAACAAATTATAGGAAACGTTCTTGAGAAAATCGCAAACACTGAAAAATGACACGAATAAACTACTACTTCTGGTTGACCGATTTTGATGAAAATGTTCGTGTCAGGTCCGGTAATAATATCTAACTTAAGTTTCTAGTTTGTTTGATGTTCCATTCTTGAGATATTCTGTTCACACACACACACACACACACCAATCACTAAAAACATGTTTTTAGGGTTCAAGAGGTTTGGAAACGTGTAGATCCAGTGAAAAATAGACATGAAAACAATACTTTCCTTTTTATATATTCATATAGGCAAGACAAAGTAAAAATAAAGAAAAAGTTTACACAAACATAGGCCTGATAACGCTTAATTAGCGAGTTTGTCCAAAGATTTCACGGAGAATTCAGTACCCTCGGTGAAATGAGACCATATAGACATTTTTAAGGCTGTAATACAAAGACAAATCTGATGCTACCTTATGTATTTTTACCTAATAAATTGAATAAAACTGGTACCAGTAAAGTACCTTCATCAGTTTTAAAGATATCTTACATAAAACACTAGAATTGGGGCTAACACATTTTTTTCTTTAACATGAAATTACTTTAGTAAATGGTAAATTAACGTCTATTTTTTATTAGTTAAGATTTGTAGAAAATTTAATTCTGAAAAAACGTCATGTAAATTACTCAATAAAAAAATTGAACTCTAGATATTGAAATTTAACTTGATTTAAAAACAAAACAAATTAATTGTGAAAAATATTTTATACTGCACGAAATACTAATTTTGTTCATAGGTTGGAAATAACAGCGATTTTCCATTCAATACTTTAGATTAATAGAAAAATTAATGTTAATTTCAGTTTAAAAAAAAACATAAAAATTAGTTATTAGTTACCTACAAAAGGTGCTCAAAGTGGCCCCCATTGTCTTCAATACACAATTTTGCTTGACGAATCCACTTTTTTAACACATCTCATAATATTAGGAGTATTCTTAATATGTAGTTTCTGCCACTTCTATTATGCGATTCCTTCTCTTCTTGTGTTAATTCATTTAGAATTAACAATTGACTTCATCCAACCCCATAGAAAAATCTGATTGTAAGAGGTTAGGAAACCATGGTGGCCATTTTAAACCGAATCTGATGTTGATTTTGCATGCAAATCACTGTAAAATTATTTACGAGCGGTTTTTGTTATTGTCAACCGACATAACCTCAGTTTTCCGTAACTATTTAATTTACGCCATTATATTTCAGTAAACTGACAATTTTTATAATCAAAAATTTATACTAATAAATTTTACATATCGAAAATTAACAAATATTGATCTATAAACAGAAATTATGCCCAAAACGGGCAGGTGGAGTGTTATTTTTTAATTGCACTCTGTCTGTTTGGTCCAGGGCTAAAAAAAAAGTTCTGTTTCTTATCACATAGTCAGCCACTTAAACGACTGAACTATTTAAGAATAGAAGAGGTAGAGGTGTAAAAGACACTAGTCAGAGTTATCTCCTCCGAGAGTAATGAATTTCACTATGCAGCCAGACCCTGTGGTGAATGAAGTGAAGGTGTCTTTTTCAGGGTGGAAAGTGAGTGCTTTTCGGAGGGCCTGGCATGCTGATAAGCATACTCTTTCAACTCAGTAAGGAAGGCAATGGTAAACCACCTTACTCCTCGTTTTTACTTAGTAAAACCTCTAGAGGTTCAAACCAGCCTTTCAGCTGTTGACCTAAACAACAACAAACGGAAATTAATTAGGTAGGTTCTTGGACATTTTAACAGATAACTTGTTCAAATATTTAATATAAATATAGATACTGAAATCACGAGATTGCCTTTTGCGTATTTATGGGCTGTGAGGAAGGGAAGTGAAATATTTGCAGTGCTGCCAACTTCAACAGTGAGACACTACTCGTACATTTCACTACCGTGAAGTTTCTAGATACATTTTGTAAGCTGGTTTATTTTGAGAAAATGTTTTCTTCATAAACCTTACAAGAAATAAATATGACCTGTAATATTGCTTATAGCTTAATTACATGACTAGAAATGTTTGGTTTACTGTAATTATGAATAAATCACCTTTACTATTGCTGTCATCGGCGTTTTCATTATTAGTCTCTCTAGTATCTACCAAACAGTTTTCTTTTTTTACCAGGTGTCAACAAAACTGTTAAAGAATAGCTTCTTCACATCCTTAATTTCCTTCTTTATTTTTCGAATTGTGGAAAGAGAAACATGACAGTAGTTAACCGCTCGCTCACAGCTTTTGTTAAGAGGCACGGATAGACATTTTTGTTTAGCTTCAACTTCAAAACATTTTATGGTATTGGGTTACCCATTAATTATATATCAATTACCCATTTTATTATATTGGGTTCAGCACTGTAAATAATTCGACCACATTTTCGAGAAACCTAAATTTGTGTTTACGGTAACAAACAGTTATATTGGTACAGTTAACCTACAAAAGGTTCCGCGAAATACTGTATATGCTCTTTGTGTAATGTTTGTCGTACTGAAATTAAAGCAGTCGCGCATGCGTACTGATGCTTTTCCCCCTTTACCCCTTGTTGCAAACAAGGGCAAACTCATGACTGAAGTGACTACAGTAGTCTTATGACATCATTTCACCCTGCCACAATATGGTAAAGAGGTTGTAGGTTTGTAAGAACAAATATCTAATTAATTTTTCTTTAATGATCAATATTAACTAATGTACATCATAAAATTTGTAAGTAAAAGTCTATTCAATATAATGGCATAAATTAAAAAGTTTGGAAAACTGAGGTTATATATCAGTCGAGGATTACAAAATGCTTATAAATAATTTAACAGCAATTTGTGCGCAAAAGTAACCTCAGATTTGAATTTAGCACACTTAAATATATAAATAAACATTAAATTGATGAGAAACCCTAATTCTATTTAGGCCTAATTACCGAACGAAATTTAAAAGCTATTGAGAGTCAAAGGGAACTTGAAATATTGATTAAAAAATTGGATAACCTACATACAGCAAAAGGTAAGGACAAATCGAAATAACTGACAAATGATAGAAAAATCAAGTCGAATATAAAATAACATTGGAGGAAAGTATTTAAGAAATTAAAAGGATTGACAAGAAATTACCTGATATCAATTGATGAACAATCTGCTGATTAAATTATCGGGTAAAACAAATAGTTTGAATTTACTTCTATTTGAGAATAGATGGCAAAAATAATTAGCACTAGATAAAAAAAAAACAATGGCTCCAAATTAATTGACATGACAGCACTTTAAGAAGAATTAATCACCATTATGTGAAATTATTGTTTCAGAAAGGGTTTAGAATTACTTTTTAGTATCACTATTTAAAAAAAAAAAACTCATCAGGGTTTGTTCAGTTACCTAAGGTTACATTGCTGAAGGTCTATAAAACCTCAAATTTACAATTTAGCAAAATTTTTAGTACAATTTCAAAATGTAGACACAACAAAACATTATAAACGCACAAATATATTTACACACATGCCCGTATGGTGTATTTTGTAAATAACCTCCAGCCTGACAGGGAAAAATACATAATTAAATGAGATATATAAAGCTTTCAAAATAATTTAACAATATCCCAAAACAATAGAAAATAAAACTTAATAATCACTTCAATATAAATTTTTACTTAAATAACCATCAAAACAATAAACCATTTATTAACCTCACATAAAATTTAAAATTATTAATGCGCTACCGTTACAGGAACGCCTTCTTAACGGATAATTCAACATAAACACAGATGCGTAATAAACTGTAATGATTTGTTGAAAATAACACTTACTTTCTTTGGCAGGTTCTTCATCACAGTCACTAGACTCAATCGATTTTCCATTCGGTAAATGTTTAGTTTTATTTTGAGAATTATCAGTCGAAGATTCCTCCATCTTGAATATAAATCTAATCCTAGGTCAGTCTCGACAAAAGGCAATGAAATCCGTTTACAAATTAAATTATTTTTCTTATTAATACTAATATAAATTCTCACTAAAACTGATCAAATTCACAAAATTTCAATACTAATATATCAACACACCACATTCTTAAAAATAGTTTTTCACACGAATCAAGGATATCAACGAAACCACAAACAAACAGACTCTACTCCTGAATGGGGAGTGCAATAATGGTTCTTCAAAATAATTTTAAGCTCTATGATTGGCCAATTAGGACATGTGATAAACTTTTGAAAATAACAGGTTCGTTCCATTTCTTTACGTATGGTTTTCACTATTTCAGAAATTTATGAATGAACAGTATCTGATTTCTAAAAATAATTCTTCAGTCATTAAAACAGACTTCCTCTTAAATACGTTTTACGATGTATGTATTTATAACTCAAACTAAATAATACCAGCTGTTTAATTAAAGAAAAAAGTAAATATAATACAGAATTTATTATTGAACACAAATAAAATTAGGATTGAAATTTTAACAACATTTATGATAAAAGTTTTATTTAAGTTGTGTCAAAAATTACAGTTTATGCAGTTGTATGTTGGCTAAACTTGTTGAATTATCAGGTTTCAAATGAAAATACCGTTGAATCACACATCTGTAGTAGCCAACTTTGAAATGGGTGCCTCCAGTAATAGTTATGACGTATTAAAGAAGCTTCCTTCAAGTAATAACTGGAAATTTTATAAAAACATTTTGTTTATTTTATACTTTAGGAATCAGCATTTATTTGTTATCACGCATAAAAGCGTTATGATAAAGAAAAACAAATATAATTTCTGAAATAACGCGAATGTCTTACAATATTTATAACGGCCTTGAATTCAATTGGCTTTTCTGGTCTCAATTTTCAAATTAATTAATTTCAGTCATTCATTTGATTTTAATCTAAGTTCTTCATGCGCAGATTTTCCACCGTATTATATTTATCACTTGCATGTTACCAATAAACTTTCAGCTAGTTGTGCATCATGGAAGTGCAGTCGCGCTGCATTTAAGGTTTTTTTTTTGTTTTACGTCTGTCTGTTTTGCAATTTCTGCTAATCCAGACAGTGTAATGATGATTATATGAAAAAGAGTGATGAAAAAATGCCAGACCTGACCGGGAATCGTACCCGGGGCCCTGCATTTAACCGACTTTGTCTAAAGCGATAACATTCTGTTGTATTGTAAACATGACTGGTTCACGCAATTGTGTTGATTAATTTGGAATTCGACTGAGTTCCATCCTCAATATTATTTTACAAATTAGAACATTACGGAATACGGGGCCCAATAGTATCCGAGAGCAAAAAAATAATGTAAAATACATAGATACAAAACAACTAACATACACGACCTAAGATATTCAGGTGCAGTAGGCTTGTCGACTCACCGCACTACTCTTCACTATTCAGTGACGGGTGGAGAAAACCAACGAGCATATTTGCCGCTGGTTCTCCGTTGTCATGGCAACTGGAAGAGAAACTGCGACCACCCGTCTACCTCTTCACTTGGGCATTTATTACGTACGTTAGAGTTTTTTTCCAACATCTGAGATTATTTACAATCAGTTTAAAAACAAAAACTATAAGTAAATAACATGAAAGTGTTCACTTGACGAAAACAATACCCAATGTCACTGCGGTTTCAATATGGCTTTGGACTGCAGGAGCTGCTATTTAATAAATTAGAAAGCAGATACAATAATTTTATGTACTTTTTTACAGGACACTTCTTAATTTATTGTAAAATAAAAAATAATTATAACAGAAAATATACTTATTTTGTGAGAGAAATAAATCTCGATATTATCCAGAAAATAGGTGAAGAGGCTCTTCACCTACTTCACCAGAATATCTACCACTGGTTTATGGCTTCTGGCTTCCAGGGACCAGATCTAACGAATCTGCAATTATATTTATAGGTATCAGACGAACTAATGTCCCATAGCCGAGCGAGTAAGAGGGAGATATGTGGCATAACTATACATGCGCTCAAAGGTCTTTACCGTCATAATCCAAATCTGAAAACATACTAGTCGTTATCTTGCTTGTTAGTTTACTGCGTGCATAAACGCTTGCTCACAACAATGAGTGAAATTATACAATGTTATTGGAATGGTGCGTATAGCTTGTGTGAGTGAGAGCGTTATGCATTCTCTCACTCCCACGGCTAGGGGACTTTAGTTTATCTGAATACTGTACTTGAGTCATGAGTTTGCCCTTGTTTGCAACGAGGGGTAAAGGGGGAAAAAGCATCAGTGGCCACGCACGACTGCTTTAGTTTCAGTACAACAAACATAACAACTTATACTATACCCAGAGCATATACAGTATATTACAGAAACTTTTGTAGATTAACTGTATGAATATAACTATTTGTTACCGTAAACAGCAATGTTAGTTTCTCGAAAACATGGGCAGACTATTCACAGTGGTTTACGAAATCTAATATGCGGTGTAATAAAATGCTGTGAAGTTGAAGCTAAACAAAAAACCTTTCCGCTGTCTCTTAACAAAAACCATGAGCGAGTGGCTGACTATTGTGATGTTTCTCTTTCCACAATTCAAAAAATACAGAAGGAAATTGAAGACGTGAAGAAGCTATTCTTCAACAGTTTTGTTGACACCTGGTAAAAAAGGAAACGATTAGGTAAATACTAGTGAGACTGATAGTGAAGACGCTGGCGACAGCGATAGTACAGAAGGCGATTCATTCATAGAAAATTTTGTTCTAATGGAATAAGGTAGCTGGTATTTACAGTAAATCAAACATTTCTTGTTATGTAATTAAGCTATAGGCAATATTACAGGTCACATTTATTTCTTATAAGGTTTATGAAGAAAACATTTTCTTGGAATAAACCACAGCTTACAAAAGGTATGTAGAAACTGCATGGTAGTGAAATGTACGAGTAGTGTCTCACTGTTGAAGCTGGCAGCACTGTCAATTTTTCACTTTCTTTCCTTATAGCCCATCCATACGCAAAATCCTATCTCGTGATTTCAGTATCTATACCAGAGGCATCCTGTGAAGAACATGTTGTCCTGTTCCATTTTGTTTATCATGTATGTTTGTGACATTTTGAATGGATTGACATCTCGTCACTGTTTACTAATGCAGTGTTTATGATTGGACTGCATTATCTGAAGAATGGATGCTGTATCTAGTACAGAGAGATACAACAGCCTATAATTTGAATTCATCTAAAAAAATTTTTAACAGGTTGACTCCCATGAGACACGTATACGTCTCTCACCAGATCTGTAAAATTTACTTTCGAGAGACTGAACCGTCTCTCATGTAATAATGTTTAGACGGATTTAATGCTCGTTTGCATTGAATCATATACTGAGCTGTTTGAAATGAGTTAAAAAAACATTTCCCCAGACATGGTTCATGATTTACTTGATCTGATAGTCAAAAATGAGTCTGTGAAACTTCACAGCTTATTATTACTATTACATAATATTGACTATTAGTATAGTTTATTATTGCATTATTAATCATGTTTTAATAATATTATATAATGAAACATCATTTTATCTTTTAATTTTTTAAGGTTTTCATATTACAGTATTTTTTGCATTGTAAAATGTATCTGGTCGGTGCCTCTGTGTAGACATCTGGTAATCAAATTTACCACTCGCCGAACAACTTCTTGATAGAGAGGCGCATCATCTATAGAGTTATGTAGTTTTTTTGAAAAATAACCAGATAAATTATTTATAAAATACATATACCATGCGTTCTGAAAGTCGCTGTGCACCAAGTGACATGACAGGGAATAATTTCATGGCTAGGTTGGTAGCTCTGTGCTGTTCAATTGTTGCCGAACACGTCGAGGCCTGTCAGTCATTGAGTTGAAGTTGTATATGTTTCATTTATTGCAGTTCTGTTGCACGTTTTTTGTTGTTGGACGCGATGGTTCTTTCAGTAGAGGAGCGCATTTTCCTCGTTGAATACGTATTTCGCGAAGGTGACAAGTACAGTGATTTAGTGAAGCGCAAATTTTCTGAAAAGTTTCCAGATTCAATTATTCCTCACCGTAATGCAGTACGAACACTGATAGAAACAAACTGTGTATCGGAACAGACCACACACGATTGACGAACTTAAAGCCGCAATAACGGCATACATTCAAGGAATCACTGTTCTTCAGTTGCGAAAGGTGTTTGCAAACAAAATGAAACGAGTGCAATGCTGTATTGATGCCAATGGAGGTCATTTCGAACACCTTCTATAAACAATGTAATCACGGTTTAACAATGTAATTAAGGTATTGAATAAATTTTTTTCCAAAATGCTTAGTCATTTCTTTATACATATTTTCATAAATCCATAGTCACAATTCCAGTGCACAGCGACTTTCCGAACGCACGGTATTTCATAGAAATACAAGTAAAATTTCAGTGAAACACATCAGTCTTTCACAGTAAATTTGATTTTTTTTACTCCAGAGTACCTGATCAGTCTCTCACCTGAAAACAGTGCCAAAAATTTTTTAGCCTTACAATAAATACTCTAGACTTGAAAGAAAATTAATTAAAAAAAATTGATATGAAAACAATACTTTCCTTCCTATATATTCATATAGGCAAGAGAAAGTAAAAAGCAAATGAACCATGAAATAGGTATGGGGTTTTTAAGCAAAATTGCAAAAATTGCCTTGGGAGTTAACCTGTTAATGATCTTTCATCACAACAGATCATGTCATGAAGCTAAATAATAGCTAAATGTGCAAACGGCATGTTATAGTAGCACCCACTGAGATACCAATCTTAGTTATAATTCGTACATTTCGATTTCAAATTTTTATTTCAACCCATGGATTGGTCAAGTGTTCATCGTAAGTCAACTGTCTGACAGCTGATGTACGAAGATGAAGGTTCCATGGTTCAAATCTTAGTAAAGGTATTTACTTATAAATGGATTTGACTACCAGGCAGTGGTTACTGTGTACTTAGATGATTGGGTATCAATTAACGATACATCTCAGGAATGGTCGGCCTGAGTCTGTACAAGATTACGCCTCATACAGATCAACATCATCTCATTGGGTTACTTATTGTTCTAAATTGAACAGATTGCAACATACACACATTAGGGTAAACAAATTGTTTTCCCTGCTTAATATTATAAAGCAGTTAATTTATTTTATTTTTTTAATTATTTTTAGTTTAGATTTTTTTAGTTATTTACTTTGTTTAAAGCAGTTAATATTATAAAATTTAATATTATAATATCTAAAAAGAAAGAGTGTTAGAGAATTCTCGAGAAGGACCAAGGTTTAAAAGGTGGTAATTTAAAATAAATAGATTTCCAAGAAATAGTTAGAAATATTATGTATTATGGTTCTGTATAGTACAGGTAGGCCTGCTTGTTGTTGTACGGCTATTGTAAAAGAGTTGCATACCTATTTAGATAATTGGCCTTTTTGTAACACCTTTATTCAATCCTAATTTGTTTACAGTTAGTTAAGATTTATCCCGAAGCCGATTTTGTGTTTTTAATATTATATTGAAAATCTCTGTCCTTCTCGAAATCTCCATAGTTCACCTATATAAGCACAGCAATTTATTTAGTCTGAGTCAGTCTCTGTTCTCGACAAGTGCATACTGTGTAAAGCTAAATGGTCAAGTTTGGAGAAGGCCAATGTTACTGTGAATTATTGTCTAATGTTTAGTATTACTGGTATAGTATTTAGTTTAATTAAGTTTCATTATTTATTGTACTTATAAATTTAATTGTAATTTACTTGTAGATTTAAGACACTTTATTAATTGTAATTTTTAGTTTGCAATAAATACTTGTAATTTTAAAATTTAGTGTGTAAATTATTTATTTTACCCAGATCCTGAAATGGACCTTAGAGATAAGTGTCACAATATTAATAATTTTTTAAAATTTCTTTCATATAAGTACCGACTTGGCTCTCCTTAAATCTTCCAACCCTGGCTTATAGTCATAATGGGAGGGGGCCTCTTGAACATTTTTACATTTAACATATACATAAATATTGTATGTACTATATGTAATTACCTAAAATAGCCTCCTGATTGAATATATAATCACATAGAAGATTGTTCGCTAGCGTCAACCAAAAAAACATTTCAAAAAATCCCTTTCACGAGACCAGTCTTATTGCTAGAGGTAATTTTCAAAAGGCTTACCTTTGACTTATGGCAAAAACCATTAGTGATTTCTGTATACTCTTTTAAGAGGAATCGAATGAAACCATTTTTGTTTCCAAATTTCCACTTTGATTTCCACTTTAGGTCGAAACCGGAACTTCAAACCCAATCCAGGCTTCCTAACTTTTTGTGTAGATTACGAATCTGAAACCGTTTATTTCTATCTCTTGTTGTTGTTTCTTACGTTGATTTTTTCACTTCCAGTTTTGGGCCACTTCTAGTTGAAACCGGAACTTCAAACCCAATATAGGTCTACTAACTTTTGTGTAAATTATGTGTCAGAAAACCATTTGTTGCTTTCTCTCGTAGAATCGGACGTTGATTTCTTAACTTCTGGTTTTGGGCCACTTCTAGTCAAAACCGGAACTTCAAACCCAATCTAGACCTCTAACTTTTTGTGTGGATTATGAATTTGAAAACCGTTAATTGCTATCTCTTGTAGTTTCTTACTTTGATTTCTTCACTTCCATTTGAAACTGGAACTTCAAACCTAATCCAGCTTTACTAACTTTTTGTGTAGATTATGAACCTGAAAACCATTTGTTGCTATCTCTTGTAGCTTCTGACATTTGGATGTGATGGACAAAGCAAAATGATAGATGACAATTTAAAAAAAAAAATCCACCAAACAAAGGAATGTTATACATGCTGCTGCCAAATTTAAAAAAATGTTCCACTGCATGAGGAAAGTGATGTCCACATGGTAAAAACCAAATTACGAACTAATGGAATCAACAATGTTAAAAAAAAACAGAATTATACATTTATCTTGATGAAATTTATTCAAATAACTTAAAACATAATTACAATATCTTATCTCATTTAGTTACATTAACATGATTACAGATAACATAACCATAAATTAATATTATTACTTATGACTTGCGATAATAATTAGAATGATATGATGATCTATATCTTGAGTAATTATCATCGCGATGACGGTGATCAAAGCGAGAATGGTAATTATCACGATTATACCGGTTACGCCAGCCATCGCGATAATTACGATGATGATCACGATCACCGCGACGATCTCTATCTCTATCTCTTTCCCGATGCCCGTCGCGATCACGGAATCCAAATGAATTGTACGGATCTTCTATCGGTGGTAACGATTTAACGCGATCACGTACTTCCACATATTCTGGATCAGAATCTGTGAAACGGTTTGAAAAATCTTCTTCGCATTGTTTAAGGAATTCTTTCTGTTCCTCAGTGAGATTGGTTACAGCTAACAAATTGTTGCTGGTTTCAGATGATGATGATTCTGACATTTTTATCTTCTTGTTTTTGTAAAAAAAATAACAAACTAAAGTTCTTGATGTTTTCGTAGATGGAACGAATACTTTGGAGTCGCCAACAATGAATTTGAAACTGAAAATAACAGAAAAAATAAAATATTATATACCATAAATTTAAAGAACAAAATTTTGTCCAATTTTTTCAAATGTTTACCCTTAAATACAGAGTTGTAATGAGGACATTTGCATGATTTAAAAAAAAAATAACTGAAAATGAAAATTTGTAAACCTTTGAGATTTTGAAAGTAAATAACAGGGATTTTTTAAAAAACCTTCTTTGTACATTTCAATTGCTACAGAATATGAACACATGCTCAATTCTGCAGTTCTTATGGGTTGATTTTTCAATTTGTGCGGTGATAAAATGCATATTCTGAACAGTTTTTTCCCTTCATATAGGGCCAATCTTAGGACTACATGAGGTGACTTTAGATGTTTCTGAAAGCTCTTTTTGCAGCCCACATTCTCAACAATAGCTCACTGTAGGGTTTCCTGTTTGTTTTGTCCACCTGGTGTTCTGTTTTTGCTCTTCATGGAAGCACTTAAAACTCTATAATTAATGGTCTGAATTTAGTTCGATTCATTAAGTTTTCTCGATTTTCTCATTACCCTTTCTGACTGCCTTAAACCATTTTTCTGAAACCCTAAGTCTATATATTTCAGCGTCTTAAAAATCTATTTTCTCATCCATCTACACAGGTGTCCATAAAATTTAACTTTTTCTAATCGTTCATCTTCCTTGTCCTGTTCTTCTAGTCCTTATTAACTGTATTATCCGTCAACTATCTTTGGGCTCTTGCGGAGGATCTTTCTCTCAATCTCTACTTCTCTTACATCAGCCTTATCAGTCATTCTAAGACACTCACTTACGTACAGACACACATGTTTTATCACATTTTAAAATTTCTAATCTTGGCTTGTCTTGAGAGTGCTTTCTTCTTATACAAGTGGTGAATTCCTCAAAGTGCACCGGCCATCTTTTCTTGTCTGCTGTTGTTTGCTTCCTTTTTGCTGGTCTTTAGTTGTATTTTCTCCCCAAAGTACTTAAAGCTATCAACTTTTCTGATCTTGCTGTTTTGTGTTTTCAGATGACAAAGGGCTGTTTTGATGTTCGTTATGTATTTAGTTTTCTCGAAGGAAATCTGTAGTCCTGTTTTTTCTGCATGTTCTTTTAACATGCTGATTCGTTCTATCGGTGATTCCATGTTCCTAGAAACGATTGCAAGGTCGCCTATGAAAGCAAAGCAATTTATTTTTATACCGTTGTAGATCTGAACTCATTAATGTTAATTGGCTTATTAAATAATTTAAAATTAGTGCTGCTACTCTGGTGGCATTTTTTCAAAGTTCGATTTCCCACAACCTGTCCCCATATCTACTATAATTAGAACCATAAGAATAGATTCATAGCATCTACGCACCACTGTCTTGCCTTCTCACCATATCAGCTATGGTTGTTGTACCACAAAAGAGGTCATGTTTACTCGAATGCATGCAACCATGTACTGACAAATACCACTTCGTATCAAGTGCGATAAAATTTTTATGGCAGTGACTGCTACATCAATTACATACAGTAGAACCTCGCTAATCCAAACTCTGATACTCCCGACTCTTTGGTTAGTCCGACCGAGGTGTCATCGGCCATTGTAGTACAGTAATATGCGACATCACCAGCTGCTGAGGGCTCAGTTGGCTATTGAACCTTGACACCTGGCGTAAACTATGGCAGAACATGAATAATAAAAAAGAAAAGGAAATAAGGACAAAACCAGCCAAGAAGAATGTCTTGAAATTCAAGAACTAGATACATCAGAAATTTAACAAGATTTACGAGTTGAACATTCTGATGTACTACAGCTTAGCGACGTACTTGAATGGATAAATATGGCCGATGTTGACTGCACAACAGAAGAGGAACTCAATGATGAACAATACATTGCTGCCATCACCCAGATTACAAACAATGAGGAGAATTATAATAACGTCGATAACAACAAGACTTTTGCCCAAATATCGCATGCAGACGCTAAACAGGCATTTAATATAACTCTTCAATATATCGAAAAAACTACTATTTTAGCACCAATGGAAATGGAGAAACATTGGGGCTAAACGCGTGCTAAACAAACGAACATAATAGACTTTTCTGTCCTTCATAACTGCTCTTAATTTTTCAAGGGTGTACTGTACTTTTCAAAGTAATTATTACTTAAATATGTAATTGTTTATTATTGTTACCATGTTCATTGTACTGTAATTTACCAATATTTTACATTAAATAAATAAAATTCTGCAGAGCGGACAGAAAATAAGCTTGCCAATGTAGCTGCGCCAACACTTCGGATTCAGTCGGTAAATTTTGTGTCTTAGTACCGAACTGCCTATTAAATCACATGTTCTAAACATTGTAAATTATCATCTATTAGCGACGTTAAAAACACTTAGTTGTAAACATTGTATACAACAATTACCACCTACCACAAACAACACATTACAGACTTATGTTTTCAGGTCGACTGATATATAACGTTGCGAGAGCGATGTAACTCTGATGATCACAGCTATAGTCGTTTGTACGTTCAGTTGACACAATGGAGCAGTATAGGAGAGTGTATTTCTTATGGGGCTCCGACAGCTACTAGCTAGTACACAAACATCAGCTGTTTAGATCATTCAATGCCATCATAACCAATAACATTCCCCTCATCCTCTTTGTAATTTAGAGTAGTCTATATGACTGTTAATTAATAGTAAACACAATAAGTTTATACTTTACTTCAAATGCGGATTCCAAATGTGAAATATTTTTCGATATCTGTACTGGGAAAGATTTTTTAGATTTGTAATAACCGATTGCGTCATTTGTTTACATTAATCACGCAGTGTTTAGAAATTTTGGCGTGGGAATGTAGAGAAGGCATTAGTAGGTCTGCAGTAAAATAGATAAGATATTCATTTTAACCTTCCCCCTCGCAATAGAAGAAAATGTTTTTAGTTTTTGGATTTACTACAATTCATTAAACATTCTACATAATACATTTTTTTTCTGTCAAGCAAAACTTGAATTGTAGTTCTACCTTAAAAAATACATGTTCTACAGAGGTTTAAAAACTGTATTTATCAACACATGCAGATACTTGTAAAGCCTAGTTTACACGGGTCGAGTATTTTAGTCGAGTAGATTAGTAATTTAGTACTCGACTTGTTTGGACGTGTCGTTTTAGTTGAGTTGTTTAGTTGAAGTCGAGTAGAACGGTCGAGTGCACAGTTTAGTAGCTACCCCCACTACTTCGCAAACGTACTTTACGAGCGAGACCCCACCTCCGTGGAGCCATAACAATGCACTAAATTCGCTGTCTACATTACACGTGTAAACAGTTACTAAATTACTCGACCATTGCTACTTGACAAAAATACTCGACCCATGTAAACTAGGCTTAATTGATGTTTTTAGTTGCGCTAATAGCAGTGACGATTCCCATAAGATCCATTGTGTCAACTGAACGTGCAAACGACTATAGTACAGCACAGACCCCGACCACACACTGAGGCAACCGAGCACGCCTTTACCAAAATAAAGTTTCTGTGCACTTTAGACAACCGGCAAGCTTTTTGGTGTCTGCTCTACTATACTCGATTGCCTTTATTTTTTGTTAAATAAAAGTGTTCCTACGATAACACTGGTCTGCATCAAAAATTCCCCTTGAACTTAATGTATTTTGAAACCCTGAATCCGAATCTGACCTCCATTTTGGTCCAGCACCCACCATTTTTAGGGGGTGGGCCACTCCCCCTTATTTGGGAAATTTCAACTTTTTATCAGTCTGGTGTAACTATGATATGAAATTGTGCAGTTGTATCCCGTTTTTATGGTTCTTCAAGGCCTACCTAACACTGAAAGAGTACAATAAGAGAGTAGGCCTACTGATGTATTGACACATTTTGTGCATTTTTACTTATACAATTTTTCTGGTTCAAGATACTTGTCATCGAATACATATACGTAAAGAGAGTGGTTTTACTTGGAGGTAGCTTTTCTCTAGTACTGATCTCTGAGAGTTTCATGCAAGAGTGACCAGCAATAGTCTGCTAATATACTTGTAGTTTTATACAAGTGACTGAAGATGTATCATCTTCTGTAAATTTTAAATAAATGAAAAAAATTTTTAGTTTCAATTTTTCATTTACTCTGATGATGGTGGATCCACCGAAACACGTGTAAGTAGGAATAAAAGGTGACGCAGTTTAAAAAGAAGGTTAGTGAAATTATTATATTAATTCATTATATGAAATAGAAATATTTCAAACTGCAGGATGCATTATAAAGATTTATTTTTGAATAATATACTTGAGTTCCACTTCCCAGAGAACAGTTCGAAGAGTGCAATGTGTCGATGAAACCTTCTCTGTGTGCATCGTAAACTGCTCCCAAGTTTTCTGGGAAAAAGTTCAAATGCGCATGTAAAAGGTGCAATTTTAATAACATGTTGCAACCCATCGACTCGTATGCAGATAGTAAAATTCTTCGACAAGTTCAACATAATTTTCACTAAGCTAAGCTTATCACCTGGCCCAGCTTCCCACCCTGCTACACCTCTGAACTAACGGTGATGTCACCCTCCCCCTTTGGTCTTCATGCATAAATGTGCGTGCACTGAAATAACATTTTCTACGGAGAGGAGGTGGGGTACTTACAACCTCCCCCGCCCCTCGCTTTATTAGGAATAACCGCTTTTAGGTGTTTTTTTTCGAGAATTTCGGGGGGGGGGGCCCTCAAAAACGGTGGTTGATAGAGAGAAACGGAGGTCAGATTTGGATTCAGGGGTCAAGATACATAACATTTACCCTTCAAAGTCCAAGGGGAAAAAACATTTTTTTTTGCAGACCAATGTAATCCGACTTTTTTTAGGGTTAGAACCATGTCCTTATTCTCGATAGGGTCAGATTAGCTGAGTTCTACTATAATTAATGTCAAGTTTTAACAAGTAGTGACATATCTCGGAGATCAAACAAAATTGTGGCAAATAATACAATCTTCTACACAAATGGATATAAATAAATAAATATACATTTATTTAGAGAGCGAAATTTTAAATTCAAACCGTGAAAAATATGTTCACGTAATGAAAAGTGTACACTTACATTGTTCACTGATAACGTGGTCTAATATGATTCCATAAAATCCTTTGGTAGAAGAAAACTTTCGATCTGATGCTGCAGTCGCCAACGGTTCAAATAACCTTAAACAACAAGATATCAATTAAAAATCTGGTATGAAACACTCACATGACTTTTTTGTATCAATGTAATGTAAATAATGAAACATACGAGGTGTGATCAAAAAGTAAGGTGACTTTTTGAATTTCGCGCGCTTTGTAAACTCTAATTTCAAATTTTTTTTTTGTTGTGTTGGTACACTCATCACAATCATATGTTCAAAGTTTTGACTATATAGCACGTGTTGTTTTTAGTGAGAGGCATAAAGGTTAGACTCGTGTTTGCGTGCTCGGCGATTTTTTGCTGTTGAAAAAATGGAGCACGGAGTTTGTTATTAATTTTTGTGTACAAAATGGTATTAAGTGTTCAAAAACTCTTGAAATGTTGACAGTGGCATACGGTGAGTAAACTTTGAGCAAAAAAATGTTTATAAATGGTATAAGTTATTCCAAGAGGGCCAAGAAAATGTTAACGATGAACCTCGCTCTGGACGCCCCAGCACGTCAAAAACCAACGAAAATGTTCAATAAGTGAAAGAAATTGTGTTGAAAAATCGTCGAATCACGATTAGAGAAATAGCTGATGATCTTAACATATCATTTGGCTCATGCCAATCAATTTTAACGGATGTTTTGGGTATGACACGTGTGTCAGCGAAATTCGTTCCAACACTGCTTAATTTTGATCAGAAGCAGCGTCGCATGAACATTGCCCAAGACATGTTGAACGACGTCAATGACGATCCTGATCTGCTCAAGGGTTATAACTGGTGACGAAACATGGGTCTATGGTTATGACGTTGAAACCAAAGCCTAATCATCCCAGTGGAAGAGCCCAGGCTCTTCTTTGGAGATTAAGGCTGCATTGCTGGAGAAGCTCAAGGCAATACCCAAAAGTGCATTTCAGAAATGTTTTGACGACTGGAAAAAGCGCTGACACAAGTGCATTATATCAGAGGGCGTTTATTTTGAAGGGGATAACAATAACTTTGGATGAATAAATGAATACTTTTTTTTATAAAAATGAAAAGTCACCTTACTTTTTGATCACACCTCGTATAACCCATATTCAATCATGAGTAAGCAATGTAAAATGAAAAACTTAACCTAATTTTACACATTGGATGAATGACGCCAAATGAAAATCAACTTCTGTAGAACTTACAAATACGGAAAATCAATAATTGCCGCTAAATTAAGCATTGTACAAAATAATGTCAGTAATAAAAGTTGTAGATTTTTTTATTTTCCTATGACTGTAATATACATTTTTGTCATAAAATGCATACTAAGGTTGCAATCTTAATTTTTTTGGCAATTTTGATGAAAAAATGAAATTAAAAATCACTAATTGCTGCTAAACTAAGCGTTGTACAAAGAAATGTTTAGAATAAAAGTTGGAGGTATTTAAATGTTCTACATTTTTGCACAGAAGGCATATAAATTAAGGTTTTAAGGTTGCCACCTTAAATAAACCATATTTTTTTCTACGACAGCACAGGGCCCCCCAAGAATTTCAGCAGACATGACACTTGAGGTAATTTTTTAAAAAATTGTAGGAGCCGTTCATGAGAAAATAAAAAAAACGTGAAAAATTGCACGAATAAACTAAAATTTCAGGTTGACTGATTTTGGTGGAAATGTTTGTATAAATTCCTCTAATGGTACCTAACTTAAATTCCAAGTTTGAATTTTGTATGATTTTCCGTACTTGAGATATTTTGTTCACACATACACTCACAGACTAATCGCTAAAAACATATTTTTGGGTTCAGGCGGCCTGAAGTGTATATCTGGTGAAAACTAGATTTTTAAAACTCGCCATGAAAACAATAATTTCCTTCCTATACATTCATATTGGCAAGAGAAAATAAAAACAGCTAATAGCTCAAAACTTGATTAATAAATTTACAAAAATTACTGCTTTATAAAATAGGTAGTCTGTTTTCTGTAACGTACGTTTTAAAGAAATTTACATAATAAGAATATTTTTATTTATGCATGTACATGTACTGAAAAATAAATTCCAAACTTTAAAACAATTGCTAATACATGAATATATAAAATAAACTAATAAGTTTAGTCTGGGATTTATAGATACAATAAAACCTCTCCTAACGGACACCTTTCATATTTTTACAGACTTTTTTACTGTCTTGATCTCATGAGATAGAGAATTCTAATAAAAGTCTCCCAAATCAGGACACTATATCGCAAATTTTTACTTTCTCTTGCCTATATGAATATATAGGAAGGAAAGTAGGTATTGTTTTCATGTCGATTTTTCGAAATCGAGTTTTCACCGGATCTACACGTTTTCAGACCCCCTGAACCCAAAAAACATGTTTTTAGCGATTGGTCTGTGTGTGTGTCTGTGTGTATACAAAATATCTCAAGAACGAAACATCAAATGAACTTGAAACTTAAGTTACATACCACTACCGGACCAGAAACGAACATTTTCATCAAAATCGGTCAACCGGAAGTAGTAGTTTATTCGTGTAATTTTTCACTTTTTTGCAATTTTCTCAAAAACTGGTCCTACAATTTTTTTAAAAATCGCCTGATTTACTTAAATTTTTTATGCTCTACAAGATAGGGTAGGCGCCATGTTTGCTGAAATTCTTGGGTGAGGCTGTTTTCGCGTAAAGAAATTGTTTTTTTAAGATTGTGGCTTTATTATGCATTTTAGCACAAAAATGTATATAATAAAATTTGTAGAAAATCTGAAGTCCTACAACTTTTATTTCAAACATTTTTTTGCATAACGCTTAGTTTAGCGGTAATTAGCAATTTTCTGTTTTTTTCTCATAAAAACGTGTGAAAAATCGATTTTTTTAACATTTCGGCCTTAGTTCTCATTTTACGACAAAAGTGTATAAAAACCAAATTTATAGAAAATTAAAAGATCGACAACTTTTATTTAAAGAATTTTTCTCTACAGAGCCTAGTTTAGCGTGAAAGAGTGACTTTCCGTACTTCTAAGCAAAACTAAGGTCGATTTTCATTTTGCGTCTTTCACTCATGATTAATATAAGGTTACGTTTTTTGCTTATTTGTAATGTTTTATTACTATATAAAAAAATAAATATCTGTAATGTTTTATTTTAAATTATTTGCATTGGCAAGAGAAAGTTGTGTGAGTGTTTCACACCAGATTTTTATCTATATAGAGTACATTAATTACATGTGTAATACAGGAAGTATTTAATTGTATTCAATTTTTAAACGAAATAGCTATACATATCATGTACCATACGTTGGCGATAATTTGGTCGAAATTAAAAAGAAATTAATAAATCAATAAATATCTTGGATTGTAAATGCTTTTAACAGATTAACACTTTCGAGACGACAACCGTACGTGATATGGCCGTGATGATATATACCGAGTGATGGCAAACGTATCTCATACATTTGGTACTTTCACATTGTTATACGAAAGTTATCCAGAAAATAACCTCCGTTTTGAAATAAAAAGTAAATGAGTGAAGATACAAAAACTTTATTATATACATATTAAAACTACAGTTTTTCTCTATTTTTCGACATAGTCGCCAAACAGATTCAAGCACTTGTCGTACCTTGGAACAGTCTTTGAAATACCCTCTGCATAAAAATTTGCTGCCAGTGAATGTAGCCAACCATTCACGGCGCTTTGAAGCTCTTCGTCATTGGCGAACCGCTGAGATGCAAGCCACCGCTTCATGTTCGGGAACAGGTGAAAGTCACTAGGAGCCAAGTCCGGGCTGTATGGGGGATGATCAAAAACGTCCCATTTAAACTTGGCCAAAAGTTCATTTGTTCTTCGAGCTGTATGAGGGCGAGAAAACAAATGAACTTTTGGCGTAGTTTAAATGGGACGTTTTCGATCATCCCCCATACAGCCCGAACTTGGCTCCTAGTGACTTTCACCTGTTCCCGAACATGAAGCGGTGGCTTGCATCTCAGCAGTTTGCCAATGACGAAGAGCTTCAAAACGCCATGAATGGTTGGCTACATTCACAGGCGGCAGATTTTTATGCAGAGGGTATTTCAAAGACTGTTCCAAGGTACGACAAGTGCTTAAATCTGTTTGGCGACTATGTCGAAAAATAGAGAAAAACTGTAGTTTTAATATGTATATAATAAAGTTTTTGTATCTGCACTCGTTTACTTTTTATTTCAAAACGGGGGTTATTTTCTGGATAACCCTCGTAAATGTGGCTACCCGTACGCTGTCAGTTTCCCGTTTTCACTGTTAAATAGTTCACTTTGTTCTCCGTTTATCTACAGCAATAGTTGACCGCATCGATTAGTATTTTCTGATATATCGACGAAACTATTGACCCCTACTTAATGCGCAAGATCGAACCGTAACGTCTACTACAGAGTACCGACATAGTATTCCAAATCACTTTGTTTGTGCGGTTATTTGACAGAAATATTTATAATTTCTTTTTAATTTTATGTTTTCCCTGTGTTGCTGTAATGTTTGCTGTGAAAAGAACAAAGCAGCAACTGAAAAGGGTGGAAGGAAAGGAACAACCTGGTACTGCCCTGACTGTAATATTGCATTGTGCTTACCAGTGTGTTTCCGAGTGTTTCATACAAAGGCAACTATATGTAAAATATTTTAAATTTTAGTACTCAAACATGTTTAGTGTGTAGTTTATTTCATTGCCTTTCTGTATAATTTATATAAACTATTTTTTAGTAATGTTTAGGATTGTAAAACTCAAAAACTAGGTAGTGTATAGCACGTAACAATTTCTTTTTTCATATTTTTTTTGGTGTATATTTAAACAACTCTCATAAATTTAGTAAGTATAATAATTTCAATGTAAATAAATAGTAATAAACTTTCTGATTTTTTTAATCAATTTGATGCAAAAATCATTAAGGGGTAGTCAACCCAGAAAATGAAAATTTCTGGCTATAATTATCATTATTTATTTTAAATGAAAGAGTAATTTACTAGTAATGATCTATTATTTGAACCAAGCCAAAAAATTAATTACAGCCCCTAATATAAGGGTGAGGTTGGAAAAGCGGGCTTTTACGGGAAATCAAATATCTCAGGAACCATGAACGATATCAACATGATTCTTATGCTACAAAATACGGAAAATTGCTGTCTATTATCTGTTGAATGCACTTGTATGTATATTTTCTAACAAGAAATTTATTGAACAAAAACCAAATTTTCAAAAACATTTATTTTATGTATTCACCAATTATTTTTTAACTAAATCCCTATTAAGGTTTTTGTAAAATCATTCCACAGATAACAGAATAAGAAATTATGAATATTTGAAAAAAACCATTATCCAAATATCTCCAATACAAACCAAAATATTTAATTCCCAAGAATGTACAATCATGCAAAAACTACATTTCTGGAAAACTTAAAGTGTAAGGAATAATTTCACTCGCCTTGCTAGTGAGCTTTATTTTAAACAGTTTTTATAACTTTTTGTCAACGTACAAACAAAGAAAACAAATGTTGTGCTTCAGAAAATTTTAAACTTCAAATAAATGCAAAAACCAATCAAAATTTAAAAAAAAATCATCTTCTTGAGTTGACTACCCCCTTAAGATATGACAGAAATGAAATCTTTAAAAATTTTTTGAAGTTTACTCTAAAACCTCCAGGATACTGTGACATACCATTTTCTTATAGCTTAGGCTTCAAAATATTAAATAAAATCAAGATATGTATACATACCATCCTAAATGATGATTGCAGTGAGAACAAAAACAAGCTTTCCAAGCATAACCAGGATACCACGAGTCTTCCACTTGCCACTAAAACATCAAAAACTGCATTAATATACAGTAAAACCTCACTAATCCAGACTTCACTAATTCGGAATTCGCGATATTTCGAACTACTCCAAGAAGAGTAGCTTTGTTAATTTTTTTAGAAGTCTTTTAGTTAAAAATTAATAAAATGCTACTTCAAAAAATAATAGCTTTTAACTGTCTAATAAAAATTGTTTCATCCTGTAATACATTATTGGTTACTCAGTGAAGAAAACGTTCCACAATTTAAGCTAGTGAAGTGAGAAACCACATAGACGAACTTATTGAATTTGCAGATTTCAATCCGGAATTCAATGACTATTATCTTGTCCTAAGAGAGATGTGCCAATAAGTTATAAAGAAAACAGTGTAGCAAAGAATCACAGAAAAAAATTAGTTTTTTTTAAGCAACCTCAAATGATCCCTGAGGATATTTGTCAACCCTCTACTTCAACAAGTGCCAAATAATCGGTACGTAAGTACAGTGTTTTAATTAAATATCATTTTACACTGGACATTTATTATTTAACAATATTTTTACTGCCGTAAATATTTTTATTTCTATACTTTTAACTTTGTTGTTTTTCAATATACTGCACTGTAAATTCATTAAACATCGATATTTCAGACAAGTAACGTTTACTTTTTAATTTTAATTGCCTAAATTATTCAATTTTTAGATGTAAACAAATATTCGCGATAATTCGGACTTCACTTCCCCCCAATTAGTCCGAATTAGTGAGGTTTTACTGTAATTGATTAATTCATATTTTTAGGTCATCAGCCGAAAGGCTGGTTTGATCCTGTGGAGGTTTTACTAAGTAAAACGAGGAAAGAGGTGGTTTACCAATGCCTTCCTCACTGAGCGGAAAAGTACGCTTATCAGCATGCCGGGCCCTCTGAAAAGCACGTATTTTCAACTCTGCAAATGACACCACTTCATTCACCACAGGGTCTGGCTGTATAATGAAATTCATTACTTTCAGAGGAGATAACTCTGATTAGTGTCTTTTACACCTCTACCTCTTCTGTTCTTAAATGATTCAGTCATTTAATTGGCTGACCATGTGATAAGAAACAGAACTATTTATTTTAGCCCTGCAATTAAAATATTGAGTAAATAATTTGACACTCCACCTGTTTGTTATTGGTTATAAAGTAAGAAATTCGGGTTACTCGATTAAGGAATTGAATAAAAGTAACCTTTTATTCTTGCAAGTAGTTAAGAATGCGTTGTGCTTGTAAACAGTCCAATTCAGGTATGGAAATCAAAAGATTCTACCATAAAACTCACAGAGAAATCATAATACAGCGTGTCACTTCGTACTTATTGCATAACACTATTTCGTTATATCAAGGTACTTATTCGTTAAATCGAGGTAAATTTACATATAGTTTAATTATAATGTCACGGTGCAATAAAAAAATTCGTATAATCAAGGTTTTCGTTACAAATAGTGAAGTTCCTGGGTGTATGTCTAGATAGATCTTTTGACTTGGGATTTCTATACCAATCAAGTTTGTAGTAAAATATCATCTGAGGTATTAGCACTAAAACAAATTGCCAGATTAAATGATAAAAAATTACTAATGGCAGCTTATCATGGCCTCATTCTGTCTCATATCCGTTATGGTATCTTAGTATGGGTAATATGAATAGGGTTTTTAAAATTCAAAAGAAAGCTATTAGGTGTATAGAGGGAGCTAACCAGCTAATCTCATACAGGCCACTATTTAAGGAGCTTAAATTGGTTACAGTTCCCTCTCTCTATATTTTTGAGGTGATTATGTATGTTAGGCAAAATAATTTCATGCAGAATTTCAATGTTCACAATCATAATACGAGAAACAGAAATGATTATGTGACTAATCACTCCACAAAATTGAACAAAAACCTACTTATGCAGGGAGAAAATTCATGAATAAATTACCCCAATTTTTAAAATGTTGTGAGGATTTGAATTCCTTTAGAAGGAATCTGAAAAATTACTTGATCGGTGAAACTTTTTATAGCGTACAAGAATTTCTTTCTTGATAGTAGTGATACATTGCGTGATTCTTATATGTATTTCAGGTGTTATAGCTGACATGTCCTATACTCCTCCTGGAGTCCCCAAGGCGCAAAAAATAAAATTCAAAGTTCGACTGTAATAACAAATTTACAAGTGAGTACACTTACCTGACCAGTTGCGGTACAAGTTCCTTGAACGACAGTAATAATATTAAACGGTATCTTGAAAGAGTTTAAAACAACCTGTATCTGGACGTTATCTAGTCCAAATAGAGTGTCATTACGTTTTGATTCAGCGGCCGGAGTTAATCTGTTTACAACCGAATGAGACGAAGCCAAATCAGTCCCACATAGTCGACATAGAACAAAATCTAAAAGAAAAGAAATAAAAATATTCAAACAAATTACAACTAAATTAAGTATAAAATCAAAAAACTGGTGTGAAACACTCACACAACTTTCTTTTGCCAATGCAATTAATGACCAATATAACCTAACATTAGTAATACAACATTAGAAATAAACAAAAACCTAACCTCAATAAACATAACCTGATTTTCATCATGAGTGAAAAAGGCAAAATGAAAATCAACCCCAGTTTGGCTTAAAAATGTGGAAAATCATTTTTTCACGCTTAACTAGGCTCTATAGAGAAAAATCCTCTAAATAAAATTTATAGATCTTTTAATTTCCTATAAATCTGATTATACTTTTTTGACGTAAAATGCATAATGAAGCTGAAATCTTTAAAAAAAAAAAATCGATTTTTTTACGCGATTACGTGAGAAAAAACAGAAAATCGCTAATTACCGCTAAACTAAGCATTAAACAAAAAAATATTTGTAGGATTTTAGATTGTCTACAACTTTTATTTATAAATTGTTAAAATTATATAAAAGTGAAAAATTACACGAATAAACTGCTACTTCTGGTTGATCGATTTTGAAGAAAATGTTTGCGTCGGGTCCGCTAGTGGTATGTAACTTAAGTTTCAAGTTTCAAGATGTTCAGTTCTTGAGATATTCTGTTCACACACACACACACACAGACCAATAGCTAAAAACATGTTTTTTGGGTTCATGGGGTCTGAAAACGTGTAGATCCGGTGAAAACTCGAATTCGAAAAATCGACATGAAAACAATACTTTCCTTCCTATATATTCATATAGGCAAGAGAAAGTAAAAAACTGGTATGAAACACTCACGCAACTTTCTCTTGGAAATGTATATAATGAACCAATACAACCTAACATTAATAAACAATGTAAAATGAAAAATTGCTGCCTCCATGACGCAGAGGATAACGCGCTAGCCTACTAAATACGCTGGCCGCATTGGCGTAGTTGGGAACGTGCTTGCTTCTCATCATGCAGTCTTGGGTTTGAATCCCATTCAGGCACGGCATATTTTCATTTATGTTACAAAAAATCATTTCATCCTTCACCGTCTGCATTAGCAGTAATTGCAGAACAGTTGGATGTTAAACAAAAAAAAAATATAAGTGGAGGTCCCGGGTTTGGTTCCCGGCTAGGGTCTGGAAATTATTTTATGGCAAAACCCATCGTAACAGTTTTTTAAAGCACCATAGTAGCTAATAGTCAAGCTGTTGATCTGACTTTAAATAATAAAAAAAAACTGAAAAACATAACCAAATTTTAATCATGAGTGAATGATGGAAAATGAAAAGAAAACTCAGTTTTGCTTGATAATAAGGAAAATCATTTTTTGAAGCTAAACTAGGATCTGTAGACGAAAATGCTTAAATTAAAAGTTTTACAGCTTTTAATTTCCTATAAATTTTATTTTATACACTTTTCGTTGTAACATGCATACTAAGACCAAAATTTCAAAAAATCCATTTCTTTTTACAAATCCTCATGAAAAAAAAAAACAGAAAATCACTAATTACCACTAAACTAAGCGTCATACAAAGAAATGTTTGGAATAAAAGTTTTACAACTTTTGATTATATACATTTTTGCCCTGAACTATGTATATCTGGTGAAAACTCGATATCGAAAAATCGACATGAAACAATACTTTCCTTTCTATATATGTATGACTGAAGATGTATCATCTTCTATAGATTTTTAATAAATAGTGTTTTTAGTTTCAATTCTATATATTATTTATTTAGGGCAAGAGAAAGTAAAAATTATAAACTACAGTAATCCCATATGATTCACAAGTATTACATTCTGCAAACTTTATCATAAACAACAAAACCAAATTAATAATTTTCGCTTGCAGACTGATCATTTTTGGAATATAAACAAGTTTCCAGGAAGAAAAATAGCTTGGTGGAACAGTTTACTGATTACACAATAGAGTTTTAAGTTATAGGTCCTGAATTCAATTCTTAGATGATCTGAACATAGAGCTTTGTTGATCATTGCACTAATAACCAAGTAATATGCTAACAATTATTTCAAGATTTTGAGATTACAGCCATTTTGTTAATCAACATTTTCATAATACAGTAGACTCTCAAAAATCCGGATCGCGCTAGTCCGGACGATGATTTTTTTTTTACTTTATTTTCTGAAAATTTACAACTTTTAAATTAACAACCAGTAAAAAGTTTTCATGGGATTGGCCCGATGAACGATCATGCGATTAGCACTATAATTTGTGTGTAGGTACTTTTTAATAATAACTGCGTGTATAAAATGTATGTAAATGACATTTTTTGTCATTTAGGGCCCACAGTAGTTTGCGTGTATATGTATGTACTGTACTGTTTGACTTAACTAACTTTTTTACTTCTGCTTTTTACAAATTATTCACTCCTGTATTTTATTTAATCCCAGAACCGTACTTTACTAAGCACATTACCGTACTACAGTACATTTAGATTTTATTTAGTTGATCGTGTAATTACTCCATAATTGAGACATATATGACATTCATTGTTACATGTTTGAAATCCATAACTTGCAAATCTTACAAAGAGTGCAATCGAATCTTATTACAGTACAGTAGCATTAAGTTTAGTTACCAATAATTACAGTACCAGTAGCCTACTGTAATTTATTACGCCTACAGTGTTTTAAAATTTTTTCAGAAGCTCACTCTTATATTAGCAGATAAACGTTAATGCTTATTGTCATAATAAATCTCCATAAAGATGAAATTGCCAACCTCCGGGAAATCCGGACCGGCCGTCCGCCACATTAGTCCGGATTTCTGAGAGTCTACTGTATTTCCAAAAAAGAGATTTCAAAAAAAGAAGAGGTTTAGACTTTTAATAATAACATAAACTGAACAAAAATGTGTTAACTTCTGAATTAACTGGAAATCGTAAGAACGTTATTTAACTGGTATAGTATCTCTAAGCTAAAAATAAATTTCCGTTACATAAAAGGTATATTGCTTGAAATCAATATTATGTCGCAAAATACGTATCAGATAAATACATATTATACTGCTGGTTATTAATGACAACTGATACGTATTTTTAATAATAACAAAAGAATACGTTTAAAAAACAAAGACCTATCAAATTGAAATTTAATAAATTTGTATTTGTTTGATAATTATACAATCTGTTCAGATAAACTAACAAATTAAAAACCAAATTATACTAATTTGTCTACAACGGCAGCAGTAACCTAACGTGAAACAAACCTGAACGATGTAATGTTTCCGGAACAACATTCACTCCGATAGAAACCCAAATCAGAAATGTGTATAGAATTTTCAAAAATGTTGACACCATGTAAAATTGATTATCGAGAAACAGTTCAGAAAGAAAACAACTCGAATATAACACAATATCAATGAATGAACAACCAGCACATACAGTGACGCCGTTGTATAATAACAGTTCTGAAATGAATTAGTCGAAAACAGAATTCTTCATAAACAGAATCAGTAATACTAACCTAAATTAAAAACTGCTCCAGACTAACTGACCACATGACAAATTTGTTTTTTTTTATTTATTCAAGAAGTTATCGCGGATTTGTTTTAATGCAAAAGAAATATTTAAAAATTATTTTTTGTAACAATATTGCTGATTAACTCAAAATTTTTCGAATCGAATTATTTAAAAATGAGGAAATTCTTAAAGAAAATAATGTAAACAAGCTCAAATCAAATGAAGCTGATTTCGCAGACCAAGGTTCCGTGATTCAAATCATAGTAAAGTAAATTACTTGTATAGAATTAGTTGCAATTATATGATTTGAATACGAGAAAGTGGTAACCGATTTACTTTCTCTGAGGTAGGTAATTGAATTAACAATACTCTCAAGAATTATCGGCCTGCGCCAGTACAAGACTACACCCCATTTATACGTTATACTTGTTATGTATTTATCATCCACATCCATTGGGTTATGGGATTGCTTATTTTCTTAAATTGAAAAGACTGCAACGTACATACATTAGAGATTAAAAAAAAGAACTTATAAGATTAAGAATTCGATTTTCCGAGCATATATGACATTTAAAACATATTTTACGCTATACATTGTTGTATAATGTGGACAATGACTTCATGAAACAAATATTTGAGAAAAAGAAAATTATAGAACATAACATGAATAATTCTCTTGAGACTGAAAGGGATCTAGTTTTATGGATACTGTACAAGGTAAAAAGGAATAGTATAGACACAATAGAAAATTTATTGACGAATAACATGAAAGTACTAAAACAACTAACTAAAGATTGAGTTTTCCCAAGACAGAAAAGTACGAAAAACAATTGAAGAACATGGAGGAATATAGATTATGATCAACAAGAAATGATTGATCAGGAGATGAATCAATTGGCTACCCTTTAAGAAGCTAACTTGAGAAAAAATGTCGAAGTGCAATGTTTTAAATTATTTAATTTTTTAAAACCCTTTTTTAAACTTTTCAGAAATTAGTTCTTTTAACGAGACTTGTTCCCCGAAAGAATTTCTCACAGGTTATGCAGGTGTCATAATTACCTTTATGTTTGCCCACCGACTTTGCAATTCCGCTTCAAAGTTTACAATATTCCGTATTCTGTTACAAAATTGTAGCGTATGTGAGCCATGCCTTTTTTGTTGTTTTACGTCCGACAGTTTTACAAATTACTGCTAATGCAGTCGATGAAAATAAAATGATGAAAAGTTATGCAAATCATAAATTAAAAATTTATGGGAAAATTCAAAAGCTATAAATTCAATAAAAAAATTAAATAAATAAAACAATTATGTATTTTTTTAAAGTATGTAGTAATTAAATAAAATAAATTCATTTATTTCATTGCTCTTTATTTGGCTGAAAAAGAAGCGTATGCTACCGCGAGACTCCTTGATTACGTCATCATTTTTGGAAGAGAGGCAACGAATTCAATAGAGTTATTAAGAGTGTTTTTATCTGTCGTCTTAGTAAATTCGTATTGTGCTGACAGGAATACTTTTGCTGTTGTTCTGGAGTTTAGGTATGTGAATGTATTATTCATTTGATTATTCAGTATAATTACGTAGTATTCTTTAATTTAAAATAGAGATTCAAGTTTTGTAATGTTTTTGTTAAATTATATTTTTTCTTTTCCTATCGTTTATGACTTTAGATTACGTCAATCATGGAACTTTCACTTGTGTAACCTTATTTCAGCGTTCTTTTCACCTGTGTTCATCTGATGTTTGTTTCCTAATCTTGGCACAGTTTTGATAAATATTTGTTAATTTTGATTCTGTTTGGTTCAAATTTTTTCTTCCGATTTACTACTGGAGATCGAACGACACTTTGTTGCGTCAATTGTTCAAAAAATATGTTGATCATTTGTCCTCGATATTTCTAGATGTCCTTAGAATGTTATGATATTATTAATAGTATTGTTATTTACAGTGTTTGATCCTTAATAATCGCTTTCATGTGCAGTTGATTCCCTGACAGCCAATACCAATACACCAGAAATCTTCATGATCATAATTTCGTGAATCATTCTTTTTACGTAGTCCTAACGTTTCCGTTATCTTGCAAACAAACAAGCCAATATTGTTTTGTCAGATCTGTATACAACGTTTTGTGAATTGCAATGAACCAATTTCCTGCGCTTTGGTCAGCTGTTATTAATTTAAATCAAAGGTAATAGTTCTTAAATCCTTTTCATTATTAATAATTTAGGTACTGTAGTTTTGTTATATTTTACCTGAAATCGTTTTTATGAGAATAAAGTAAATACGTTCGTATTTTTTTGTCTAAGCAAGGTGTATTGTAGCTGAATTCAGTATAGGCAATTACTACAGTGTTATGTATCTTTTCTACATTAAACAATCTTTAAATTCTGTGGATGTTATTTATTATTTATTTACAAAATATTATGGCCCACAGAACTTATCCCATATTGGCCTTTTTGGTACAATAAATTTACATTTTCAAAATTATAATAATCTTTGGCTACAACTATTTTATGTAATTGTATGCTTGCTAATACATCAATTTTTAGCTTATTTAAATAATACCTACTTTATTTAATTAAAAATAATTATGATTATTTGTGATAATAATTATAACTTCAGGAAATTAATTTTTTTTGTCATCAGTCTCTCGACTGGTTTAATGCAGTTCTCCAAGCTGTTCTATCTTGCGCAAGTCGTTTAATATCTAAATACGTGTAACACCCTACATCTTTTGTAATTTGCTTTACATATTCTAACCTTTGCCTCCTCCTACAAACCATTCCTCCAGTATTACCCTCTATTATTGATAGACCAATACCTGGATGTCTTAAGATATGCCCCACTAGCCTATCCCTTCTTCTGGTAAGATGCTTTCATATACTTCTTTTTTCATCCACTCATCTAAGAACCTCTAATTTTTCTAAGAAATTTTTCCTAATCTGTAAATCAATGTTTGTAGTCAGTAAGCTGTTTTTTATTTCAAAAACTTTCTAGCTTGAGCAATTCTACTTTTGGTATCACTTGTGCTTCTAACATTTGTTATTTTACTTCCTGTATGTTTTTGTTGCCTACTTTTAAATTTCCCATCTCTTCTAAACCACTCTTGCTGCTGCACAACACTTTCGTTAAGTTCTTATTAATTTTCATAAAGTAATCCTTTTTCATGATCTCATCCATTCCATGTAAGACATCCTCTAATTCTTTCTTTGTCTCTGCTAATACTACCATATCATCGATGAATCTCAGAATTTTTATTGTTTCTCCTTGAATTTTTATTCTTGTGTCAAATTTTTCCTTTACTTCATTTATAGTCTCTTCTATATACAAGTTAAAAAGTAGTGGTGACAATGAACATCCATGTCATACACCTTTTCTTACAGCAGCCTCTTTTTCGTACCCCTCAATTCTCAAAACAGCCGTTTGATTCTTATACAGACCATAGATAACGTTCCTTTCTTTGTATTTAATTCCAAGCCTTTTCAAAGTTTTAAACATTTTACTCCAGTCCAGATTGTCAAATGCTTTCTCTAAATCTACTAATGCCATATAAGTAGTTTTATTTTCTTTTTCCTTTTCTCAATAATCAATCTCAGAGCTAATATTGCGTCTCGAGTTCCCATTTTCCTTTTAAATCCAAATTGGTCATCATCCAACATTTCTTCTACTCGATGTTCTATTCTCCTGGTATGCAATTCTTGTCAGAGTCTTGGATGCATGGGATGTTAGGCTGATGGTGCTGTAATGTTCACACTTCTCCGCTCCTGAATTTTTTGGTATGGGAATGTTAATATATTATCATATATTTTTTTTTAAAGTCCGATGGTACTTCCCCACTCTCACTCTCATACATTCTGCACAAAAGTTTGTACAGTCTGTTTTGAAAGGAAATTAATATACAAACGAAATTCCCTAGAAAAATAGTTTAGCAAAACCTGAATGGAAAAATATTTTTTATTAGACATTTTGATAGGCCTACTCTTCTATGAAATGAATGCTGCTCAGATTTCCATTGATTTCTTCTACTTTTATGCTACACAATTAGATTATATCATTTGGTTGTTTTTACAAACGGGAACTGTAGTAGCATATTTCTTGTTATTGAAAATCAACTACATAATTATTGAAAGTAAAGGAGCTCATAATTTTGATCTGTTGATAAAGATATCACTTTCGTTATAACCTAACTTGAATTCACCTAAAAGGTTAATGTAGAACAAGAAACTAATATCCAACCTTGTTCGCCAGGTAAAATGTTATTTATGAGCTTTTTCACAGACTCTATTTTGTGGCAGTTCCTGTAAAAATTTTGTTGCATCTTTTTCATTTGCAAGAAGATTCCAAATTGTCTTTTGCCATTCTATCTCGCTATTGATTAGTGAAAAATAAGTTAATGTATCGAAAACAATCAATAAACTGCAGCGGATACTTCTTCTTAACATGCCCTCTCCGACTGGAGGTCAATCAGTGTGGCTATTTGAACTTTGGACACCACAGCTGAGAACAGCTTCGCTGATGTACAGTGAAATGAGTCGCGAAGATTCTACCACCGAGATATTCTTTTTCTTCCTACATCTCTTCCCTTGAATCTTGTCTTGTATAATCAAGTGAAGCATTTCATATCTCGGTCCATGCATAATATGACCGAAATATTCCATTTTCCTTTTTTATTTTCTCTTGCCTGTATGAATATATAGGAAGGAAAGAATTGTTTTCATGTCGATTTCTCAAAATCGCGTTTTCAGACCCCCTGAACCCAAAAAACATGTTTTTAGTGATTGGTCTGTGTGTGTGTGTGCGCTCGCACGCACGCGCATGTATATGTGTGTGTGAACAAAATATCTCAAGAACGGAACTTCGTACAAACTTGAAACTCAAAACTTAAGTTAGATACCACTAGAGAACCCAACATGAACATTTTCATCAAATCAGTCAATCGGAAGTACAGTGGAACCTCTCTAATTCGTCTCGTTCGGGACCAAAGGAGTGACGAAATACAGAAAGTGACGAATTATGGAATTTGCTATGAACGGTTAATAAATAACATACTCGTACGTATATTAGTTCCATAAAAGTCGAATTACATAAATGAAACTTACATTAACGTTAAACACAATAAGTAATTTTAAGTCCTATAACTACAGTAAATTTGTATTAGTCTACGTATCTAGTTTTATACTACTTCAGAAATTCTGTATATGGTTGTACTTACATTTTCTAATTTGTAGAACGCAAAACACAGTACACGTTACCGAATATAAAATTACAATCGAAGAAGTATACATTTGCAAAATCGATGAAACGAATCTTTAACTATGTATCACTTAACACTACAAAAAATCACATTAAAATTTAGAAAACGTTACTTAATTACACTAATATATATGTAGGCCTATGTATGTAAAATGCCAAATTTATTTCTTGAAAAAGTGGGTTATCTTCTTTTCTACCAACGAGTTCTTTTCTTTTTCTACAGCCAACTGGCGAATTTGTTGTATTACAATTAATTTTGATAACTCTGCTTCTTTCTGTCTCTCATACCATTCGATGCACTTCGTCAGCATTCCTTCTATTTCTCGATTCGTACCAATATTTTCAGGGCTTGAAACATATTCTTCATTGCTATCTTCCTCAACAGGTGAATCTTTGTTTTGAACGTAGGCCACAATTTCTTTGTCACTTAAAATCTCATACCCAAGTTTGTTAGCATCTTGCTCTATCCATTCAACTAATTCTTCGTCGGTAATATTTTTAGTCACAGGTATACTCTGGCACACTTCTTTTAATTCTGATAAGACATTGTTTGTTTCATTGTAAGAACGGATGCTACTAGTTTCTTCTCGGTCAGCCCACAGATTGTTCCAACAAGACTTAAGTGTTGTTTTCGAAATGTTATGCCATGCTTGTGATATGTTATATATAGCATCTTTGATTGTATACTTTTTCCAAAATTCTTGAACCTGCGTTCCATTTTCGGAAAATATCAAACTCTGCAGAAATATTTTCCTATAATGAACTGGGGAGGGCTGACGAATTATAGAAGGTGATGAATTAGAGAGTGACGAATTAGAGAGGTTTTACTGTAGTAGTTTATTCGTGTCATTTTTCATTTTGTTGCGATTTTCTCAAAAACGGCTTCTATGATTTTTTTAAAAATCGTGATAGGGTAGGCACCATGGCTGCTGAAATTCTTGGGGAGGTTGTTTTCCCAGAAAGAAATTGTTTTTTTTTAAGATTGCAACTTTAATATGCATTTTAGTGCTAAAATGTGTAGTAAAAGTTGTAGAGAGTTAAAAATCCTACAAGTTTTATTTCAAACATGTTTTTGTATAACGCTTAGTTTGGCAATAATTAGCGATTTTCTGTTTTTCTCACTAAAACAATTAAAAAAATTGATTTATTAAGATTTCAGTCTTAGCATGTACGACAAAAAAGCATATAATCAAATTTATAGGAAATTATAAGATCTACAACTTTTATTTAGAGCATTTTTCTCTACAGAGCCTAGTTTAGCGTAAAAGAGTGATTTTCCGTATTTTTAAGCCAAACTGAGGTCGATTTTCATTTTGCGTTTTTCACTCATGATTAAAATTAGGTTATGTGTATTGAGGTTAGTTGTTCGTTTATTTATAATGTTTTATTACTAATGTTAGGTTATATTGTTAATTATTTGCATTGGCAAGAGAAAGTTGTGTGTGTTTCACACCAGATTTTTGGATAGTGTAAGCAAGCTCCTTTTCTGTTCCCATTCTCCGCAAGATTGTCTCGATGGGTATTTTATCCGTCCTGGGTATTTTTAGCATGCACCTGTATAATCAAAGCTCAAACTCATCTATTCTCTTGATATTCAGCTTCTTTAATGTCCAAGCTGCCGCGCCATATAACACTGTTAAGAAGAGGTAATGTCGAACCATTCTCAATCTTAGGTCAGGCCTGAAGGATTTATTTATTAAAAGGTTTTTTATTTTAACAAATGCAGAACGAGTCATCTCTATCTTTTTGTTTATTTTGGCTGCATCTTAGTTGAAACAACGGTTATTTTACTAGACGGTAGGGATCATCAACTATATGCGCAGTGACAAGCCCCGCCCACTGACGTCACTGGTCACCACCGACAGCCGACGCACGATACGTACCGTGTCGGTCTATGATGTTTACTAGTCTTAATACGGTCTGTAATACTTTACTAGTCTTTAATAATGGTGTGTTGTGCGATTCCCGGTTATTCTAATCACGATAGACACCAAAAGGAATTGGGCATTATAGATACTGAAGTCTTAAGATTGCCTTTTGCATATGTATGGGCTGTGTGAGGAAGGGCAGTGGAATATTTGCAGTGCTGCCAACCTCAGCTGTGAAACACTACTCGTACATTTCACTACCGTGCAGTTTCTACTTACATTTTGTAAGCTGTAATTTATTCCGAGAAAATTTTTTCTTTATAAATCTTATAAAGAAATAAATATGACCTGAATTACTTGATTACCTTACACTGTGTATACTTGATACCTTAATTACTTGACTAGAAATGTTTGATTTACTGTAATTACGAATGAATCACCTTCTTTACTATTGCTGTCACTGGCGTTTTCATTATCAGTCTCTCTAGTATCTACCTAGCCGTTTTCTTTTTTTACAGGTATCAACATAACTGTTAAAGAATAGCTTCTTCACGTCCTTAATTTCCTTCTTTATTTTTCAAAATTGTGGAAAGAGAAACATCACAGTAGTAAGCCGCTCGCTCACGGCTTTTGTCAAAAGGCACAGATAGGCATTATTGTTTAGCGTCAACTTAACATTTTATTACATTGCGTTCAGCACTGTTAATAGTTCAACCACGTTTTCAAGAAACCGACATTTCTGTTAACGGTAAAAAACAGTTATATTTGTACAGTTAACCTATAAAAGGTTCCGCGATATACTGTAAATGCTCAGGGTATAGTATAACTTGTTATGTTTGTCATACTGAAATTAGAGCAGTCGCGCATGCGCACTGATGCTTTCACCCCTTTACCCTTGATGCAAATAAGGGCAAACACATGACTCAAGTGACTATATAAGTTTTACCATTTTTCAAAGGCCATCGAAGCTAGATTGAAGTGGATAAATGCTTGTAAGTGGACCGATTAATTTTCTTCTGATAGTGGTCGCACGTATTTAGTACATTTCGACGAATCGGATAATGTATGTGATTTAAAGTTCAAGTTGCTACATCTTCTATTAAAATGTGTCTGAAAATGAAAAAAGGCGAATTCAGTCCCTAATTTAAATTTACTAATTTGTCGTGCCATTCTATGTCCGGTAAACCCGACTTGTAGTGAAAAACGATACGTTGTATAGGAAGTTTACGATGTTTTAAACTCATCATCCAATTATAACACAGGCAGTTCACAAAATGAAAGGATAGCCGTAGATGAAGGTAGGCTTCGTTTTAATGAAGAACCTTCAAATTTGAATGTAGCGCAGTCAGAGAAAACTGATCTCTTAAAATGTAAACATATAGGTATCAGATGAATTAATGTCCCATAGTCGAGCGAGTGAGAGGGAGATATGTAGCATAACTACGCATGCGCTCAAAGGTCTTTACCGTTATAATCCAGATCTGAAAACATACTACAGTCGTTACGTTGCTTGTTAGTTTACTGCATACATAAACGCTTGCTCACAACAATGAGTAAAATTATACCACAATGTTACTGTGCGAGTGAGAGCGTTATACATTCTCTCACTCCCACGGCTTGGGGACTTTAGTTCATCTGAATACTGTACCTAAACTGCTGTGTTTGTAAAAACAATACAAAAATCCTACCATCACTACGCACCGGCCAAGTTGTTGGGGACCAGACTATGTCAGCACTCATACGAGATCTGTTCAAAAAATAACCTCGCTAAGGTTTTTCGCCTTTAAAAAAAAAAAATAATAAATAAAAAAATAACCAAACTTTTTGAATTACGCGCCAACAGGGATACTTAGCGACGTGCGGTTGGCAGCACACTACTCTACGTCTTTCTTTATTAAACATATGTTTTTGGATTGTTGATATCTCATTTGCTTTTCGTTGTGTTGTGTTTTTAGTACGACGTGTTTAAGTGCTAGTGACGATTTTTGTAATGTGAAATTTTTGTCAACCCGTTGTGAACACTGCACTTTTGTCTCAATGCCGTAGCCGTAAACCCAGTTTTCGTCTCCTGTTATGATCCTTTACCTGAATGTTGCATCATCATTGGCTTGTTCAAGAAGTTGCCGACAAACTACCACACGATGTTCTTTTTGCTGTTCGGTCATCAAACGGGGAACAAACTTTGCTGCAACTCTCAAAGCAAGTTCAATTTTTCAGTTAAAATTTCCTGGCACGATCCAATTGAGATGCCAACCTCTTCTGAAAGTTCTGTGACAGTCAATCGGCGATTTACACCCATCAGATTATGGATTTTCCTAACGAGAGTGCCATCAGTTGAAGTCAAAGGCGTTCCAGGTCGAGGGTCATCTTCAATTGACTGGCGACCACTTTCAAATTGAGAAAACTATTTACAACATGCGTACAACTCAGAGAAACATCTCCTTAAGCTTGTTTCAAAAGTTGAAATGTTTCTGTGAAAGTTTTCCCCTGCTTCACGCGAAATTTCACGTTGCACCATTGCTCCCGAATTTGGCACATTACAAAAATCGTCACTAGCACTTAAACACGTCGTACTAAAAACAGAACACCACGAAAATTAAATGAGATATCAACAATCCAAGAAAATGTGTTCACAAAAGGAATGACGTAGAACAGTGTGCCACCAACCACACGTCGCTAAATATCTGCATTAGCGCGTAATTCATAAAGTTCGGTTATTTTTTGAACAGACCTCGTATTATATCTCACAGCAGCTATGGGTGACCGCTACCGTCTAGCATAGTAACTGTGGTTGAAGCTTAATTTAAGTACAACTAGAGGATGCAACACGAACATTTTCATTAAAATCGGTCTTTTATATATTCATAGAAAGTATGATAATGTAAAAAGATTACTGTAATTCAAAGAAAAATTACATTGTAAAAATTTATTATAGTTCTTAAACCTACTGACAATTCAATCCATTGTTTTGCTATACAGCCTTAATATGTTTTGTCTCTGGTATGAGCTCTGAATCATAAAAGCCATTATTATATTTCCTGTTTATAGTTAACTGAGATTATTAGCTATTAAATTCTTGAATGTTATCAATATCTGACATTTGTTAATAGCTGTAAAGAAAAGTTTATCAACGTCATACGAGGTACGTTCGTAAAGTAAGTTCTGTTTTGAAATAAAAAAAGAATAAGTACAGATACAACAATGAAATTTATTTCATAAAAATTTGCAACTCTTAAACTATTTTTCGACATAACTCCCGTGATTTTCCAGGCATTTGTCATAGGGTGGTACAAGCTTTTGTATATACTCTTCATAGAATGCTCTCGCCTGTGTAGTCAACCAAGAGGGATTTTCTCATCAACTGCACGAATCAGTTCATCACTAACCACAGATGGACGTCCACTTTGATCTTCATCGTGCACTGTATCACGCCCTTCTTTGAATTATCTAATCCATCTTCTCACCATTGATTTGCTCATCGCATTTGGCCCGTAAACCTCGCAGATTTGTCGATGAATGTCAATTGGTTTAACGTTTCTTGCATTCAGAAAACGAATCACCGATCGAATTTCACAAGCGGCACACACTGCAAATGAGACAAAAAGACTCCTACAGGACTTTGGCTGGGACTTGTTCGACCATCCTCCGTACAGCCCTGACCTTGCTCCTAGCGACTTTCATTTCTTTCTGCATCTGAAGTCTTTCCTTGGCGGTTAGCGGTTGAACAGCGATGAAGAGCTGAAAGAACATGTTACCTCTTGGTTGACTACACTGGTGGCAGCATTCTAAAAAGAGTGTATACAAAAGCTTGTACCATGCTGTGATAAATGCCTGGAAAATAACAGGAGTTATGTCGAAAAATAGTTTAAGAGTTGTAGATTTTTATGAAATAAATATCACTGTTGTAACTGTACTTGTTATTTTTTTATTTCAAAATGGAACTTACTTTACGAATGTACCTCGTATTATTAATGCCGTACATACTCATTAAGTTTGTGAAATTTATTGTCTACTATCCCTGATCTTTCTCTCATGTTCATCCCTGTTCTCTCAATTATATTCAGTTGGTTTGTACATTCCAGTGTGTTTGGTACGCGCGTATTCAGTCATAACGTTTCAGTCAAGTGTTACCTCAGTTCTAAATGCTTTCCCGCCTGTGTTTTTACTGTATTAGCCTGGTATCATTAACGAATATAAGCTGTATGTGTATTATTCAAGTGTGTTTTACAAAGTGACTAACTTTTTCATGTGCTACTTCTCAACTTCAACAAGTTAAGTGAATTCTACAGTTCTTGTGCAATTCGATTGAACCACTGTAACGAGGCTCCCAGTAACGTATTCTGCTAATGTTCAGTTGATTCTGCTAATGTGTCGAACGTCAAATCGAGTGTGTGCTTCATTATTTGTTCTGGGTTTAGTACAGTGAAATTTCCTACACCCAACCCATTTATGTTTTATTTTCATAACCTGAGTAGGCCGCATCAAAAGCTCCTTCTGGTTTTGTAACATTTAGTAATAGCTCTGCTGTTTTCCAACCTGTACAGTCACGTTGGTGAAACTGCTATACTAAAATTTAGTGGCGGTATCCATCAATGATCAAACGTTTATCTACAAACTGACGCTGTCTGGACAGTTGTTTGTTGAAGTTCTCTATTAGTTCCATCTAGTGGGAGAACTCTCTATAGTCTATCTACTGTAAGAGTACTCCGCACGAGGCAAGCGCCTATAGGTTGTAAACAAAAGTTTTACACTAGTTAGTGCGTATCTAGCTCTCCGCCTGACAATTATCTAGCACTACGTTCCTTCATTAAAATAACTACATCCAGCTAAAATAAACATTATCCTGTAAGCGTTTTCAATTATACCGTTCAGATTACTTGTAATTATTGTAGTTTCATAAAGAGAACCCTTAATAAATTATTTTAACGATTACATTTAACAAAACAATGTTTTTATACTTTTTAATTTTTTTTTTTTTTTTTTTAATTTAACGTCGCATCAACATCAAGGTCATTAGCAACGACGTTGGGGTGTAACTGTGTGTAATGAGGATGAAATGATTTTTTGTAACGTATGAAAATATGCCGTGCCTGAGTGGGATTCGAACCCAGGACCGCATGATGAGAGGCGAGCACGTTACCAACTGCGCCAATGCGGCCGGCATACTTTTTAATGTTTACCGCTTTTATGTTTCAAAAACTCAACACATTCACTATCACGCATGTTAACAAAACACAGCTTGCAAAATTTCTCAACTTTAGTCTACGAAGACAATCGAAACAAACCGATACTATACCAAAATATAACTGATGAAACAAAAAATGAGTTCAACATGGGCAACTGCAAACAGTTGTATTAAACTAATCACAGACATTAATTTTAACGATATGAAGTAAACAATCTGAAATGATAAACAACAAATCACTGGAATTGTTTACTCTCCTGTTATAATTCAAGCGCATTAGTCTTATATTACTTGTGACCAAAAATAAAACTGAGTCTATAATAAAAACCTACTAATCATAAATAATAATGTAATAATAGTAAATAATGTAACGAAAAATAACCATGTGAAAGAGTAACAAGAGTAAAAGTTTTAGTTATTAATGGTAAACTAATGTTCGATTTATAAAATATTTTCTAACAGATGAATTGAACGTGATTTCATTATAATATTAAGCTTAGAGTGAATTAGTGTTGTATGGAATTTTGTTTTTGATCATGCTGTGCGTATTTTTAATTAATGCGCATGCTCACTTGTATTGCTGGTTGCCTATGTCGAAGTACTCATAGCGTAGACAGACTCTATTATATCTACGAATGGCAGCGCACTCTCAGTCCGTTTTTTTTTAGGTTCTCCCTAGTATGCTAATATTACTAATGATAAATACGAGTAAAACTTTTACTTTCTCTTGCTTATATGAATATAATAGGAAGGACATTATTGTTTTCATGACAATTTCGATTATCATATTGTCATTGATAAATGATCCAGTTTCAGTATGAAAAAGAACCTTCATTTTGTCTCACTTACAATGTTTTTCTTCTTTGTTTCAGTTGTTTTGTTAAATAATATTCAAGTTTAACATTTTATGATTTAAAATGAATGGCTGCGATGTGGAGAAGGACACATGTCCTTACGACAAATCACATATGATAGTCAAGTCGCGAATGTTAACTCATTTGGCGCGGTGCTCGAAGAACTTCCCTGATGCTGAAAAGCAACCTTGTATTTTTAATAACAAGCATGTTGTGCCTGTTCCAGAAATGAGGGTAAGTTTCAAATTTTTCTTTTGTTTTTAGTTTTCACATGTTCTATTGTGCTTTTGAATTACAAACATATCTATACTTTTATAGCCTCCTGAAGCCAAATTTTTTTTTTGGGTTTAACGTTCGACTGTTACGCAATTACTGCTAATGCAGATGGTGAAGGATGAAATGATTTTTTGTAACGTGTGAAAATATGCCGTGCCTGAATGGGATTCGATTGTAACACCACATGATGAAAATATGGTTTTAATTTTATGAATTACCCACTGGATTGGTCTAGTGGTAAAGCGTTTGCCATGAATCAGCTGTTTAACAGCTGTCTCCTTTTTCTGAATCTGATAATAAAAAATATTTTTAACAGTGTTTGTCAAGAAATGTACAATGCCGTACAATTGCTGTACCGAGCTAGTTTTTTTTATTTTATAAAAAATTATCTTTGATAAAATCTGTAAATTCTTTAAAGTCAGTATTCAGTGTGTCTTTTTTTTAGATTCAATGTAGAATATAAACTTATTCAAAATATTTTCCTTTTTATTGGAAAAATTAGTCAATTCCATGGAAATGTTAATGTAATCAAAACTTGTTATACTATTTTTCAAGGCTGATGAGCTCTGAACGTTTGCATTGCCCCCTACCCACTTTATAATAGGTGTTTTTATAAGGACGCAACCCTGATTATAAGAAGATAGAACTAATACATTGGTAAATTTTGTGTCCCCGAATCGGTATGTGGGCAACAGTGTACTCAAGGCCAATTACCTAAGACAGTTAAAATGTTCCAGTCAAGCATTAGTGTGGTGACAGCAGTCGTTTCGTTATATTGTGTCAGCAATGGTTTTTTCCAAGGTAGAACGCGTGTTTATTGTAGAGACTTACATAGCGAGTAAGTCTTACAAATGTGTGCAAGATAAGTTTCAGTTGAAATTTCCCCATTCTGCTGTTCCGAATAAATCATCTATTTTGCTTTTGATAAATAAATTCCATAGAACTGGGAGTGTACTCGATGAGAAACCACCTCGCCAGCCAACAAAGTTAACTGCGGAAGTTCTCGAAGATTTGAAAAATCATTTGACTCAATCACCTAAAAAATCGCTTAGAAGATTATCATCGTAAGCTGGGCTAACATTAATTTCTGTTTTCAGAGCTAGGAAAAAGTACATTTGCATCCTTAGGTAATGCGATTTTGTCGTTTTAATATTCATTTTAGAGCAAAAATGTATGTAATAAAAGTTGTAGACAATTTAAATTCCTACAACTTTATTTCATTTTTTTTTTGTATAACGCTTAGTTTAGCGGTAATTAGCGATTTTCTGTTATTTTTTTTCATGATAACATGTAAAAAATTGATTTTTTAAAGATTTCAGCGGATCTTTTCTGTTTTCTCACAAGAAATGTACTGCATTTAGCAAGTGTTACGCGGGTCGCGTAACCCATTATTGAACGTATGTATATTTATTGTATGTAAATACTACATACAATACATAATATTTGTTTAACTATTAAACTATTTATGACTCATTCCATTACGCATAGCCATTACTCATAGTTAATGTTGTTATTGTTATGTTATTACTGTTATTATTATTTTATTTTATTTAAGTTTGTCAACATGAGTCATCTCCTTCTCCTTTTTTTTAATTGGTCTGTGTATGTGTATACAAAATATCTCAAGAACGGAACATCGTGCGAACTTGAAACTTAAGTTACATACTACTACCGGACCCGACACGAACATTTTCATCAAAATCGGTCAATCGGAAGTAGTAGTTTATTCGTGTAATTTTTCACTTTTTTACGAAAAACTTTTTTTTTCTCAAAAACTGGTCCTACGATTTTTTATAAATTGCCTCATTTAGTCTACTTAGGTAATTGTTTTATGCTCTACAAGATAGGGTAGGAGTCATGTTTGCTGAAATTCTTGGTGAGGCTGTTTTCACGTAAAAAAAGTTTTTTTTGTAAGATTTCAGCTTTATAATGCATTTTACCGCAAAATGTAGACTATATAATTAAAGTTGTAGAGAATTTTAAATCCTACAACTTTTATTCCAAACATTTTTTTGTATAACAGTTAGTTTAGCGGTAATTAGCAATTTTCTGTTTTTTTCTCACGAAAACTTGTGAAAAATCAATTTTTTTAAGATTTCGGCCTTAGTAGTCTGCATTTAATGACAAAAGTTTATATAATAAAATTTACAGGAAATTAAAAGATCTACGATCTAAGATCTTAAGATCTAAGGCTTAAGATCTTAGGCCAAACTAAGATTGATTTTCATTTGGCGTCTTTCATATTATACGATTAAAATTAGGTTATGTTTATTGAGGATGACGCAAGCCGTCACTATATACGTCTTTCATATTATATGATTAAAATTAGGTTAGTTTATTGAGAATGACGCAAGCCGCATAACAAGTGCTAAATGCAGTACATTTCTTGTTGGATAACGGAAAAGATCCATTTCAGCTTAGCATGCATATTACGACAAAAGTATATATAATCGAATTTATAGGAATTTAAAAGATGTACGACTTTGTTTTAGAGAATTTTTCTTTACAGAGTCTAGTTTAGTGTGAAAGAGTGAGTGATTTTCCGTATTTTTAAGCTAAAATGAGGTTGATTTTTATTTTGTGTCTTTCACTCTTGATAAAAATTAGGTTATGTTATTTGAGGTTAGTTTCTTTGTTTATTTCTAATGTTTCATTACTAATATTAGGTTATATTGGTTATTATTTGCAATGGCAAGAGAAAGTTGTGTGAGTGTTTCACACCAGATATTTTTTGTGATGTGTTGAGTTATTTCCTGATTTAATCAATGAAATTGTTCTTCTTTTTTTTCAGTACCATTTGGAACAGTGCCCGGATAGGTTTAAAGGAGACACATACAGAATTAAAGTAGGTGATGTCCACTGCCCTGTTAAAGAAGAAGTTCCCATAATTGTACCGTTACCAGAGCCCGATGAAAATTGGGATGATGTAAGTTCAATTTACTAAAATAAGAAAACATTTATATTCTAAGCAATCTGGTTTAACCCTTTGGAAACGGACTGTTACACGTTAAACAGAAGAATTGCAAAATTTTAAAACGCGCTCTCAAAACAACTGTTTTATCTAACGTCACTACTGATGAAAAATTCTGAAAATATTACAGTTGATTCTTATAATACGTACGTGCCTTTTGAATATAATTACAACAAAATCGCTTGATAATTCTTTACGTTTAGGCGAGCAAAATTTTCAACTGCAAAACTTTTTGTTTATATTTTTTACTATAACGGGCGTAAATTTCAGTTTAGCAAAAAAAATGTATTAAACATGTTTTGTAGATTAAAGTTTACTAAAAAAATGGTATTTTTTAAAAAAATTTTGTAAATATTTGACGAAGTTACAAAGTGTTCAACTTGAGTCCATTTTCACACCACAGGGAAGCATGAAGGGATGGTATTTTACTTTCTTTACAGTGGTGTCACAGAGCCACTATTATATTTAAGTTACAGCTGTAAGCAAAGCAATGTAGAAAATTCTTTTCCCTACAACCATGTGTTTTGAAAAATTCTGCAGGTGCGGTTAAAAGGAAGCCGTTACATGTCCTTTGCAACCCGGCAAAGTGTCAAATTTTTTGCCTCTGTGATTGTGAACCTCCTCCTGAAAAATAAAATGGACTCGTCTTTCCTTTTCAAGGGCAAACACCATAACAGAATCGTCATAGCTTCAACACAAACTAAAGAACATGCATGTACGTTGACTTACACACGAGCTACACGGATTTCCATTCAAAACAATTCCCAAACCATCAATGCTACCCACAAACTATAGAGGGAAAAAAATTTTCCCTGATAATGATATTCTATTTCTGAAAACACTATCAGATGTGTTAAAGAATTCCCTACAAGAAAAGTGCAATATTTACCAGTCTTTGATTTATACTGACCTTGCGGAAGCACATTTTATCGCCCGAACCACAGTCCTTTCGGCATCATCTAAAATTAGATTACCAGTGTGAACAGGGTTAATATAGTGAACTGTGTTTGGTGGCAGTTTTTAAAATTGTGATCTATAATTTTTCTTTATCTATCCATCACACGCAAATGTCAGAAACTACAAGAGATAGCAACAAACAGTTTTCGGATTTGGAATTCACACAAAAAGTTTGTGGGCTTAAATTGGGTTTGAAGTTCCGGTCTCGACCGGAAGTGGCCCAAAACCAGAAGTCAAGAAATCAAAGTCAGAAACTACAAGAGATTGCCACAAATGGTTTTCAGATTCTCGTAATCACACAAAATGTTGTTCGGCCTGGATTGGGTTTGAAGCTCCAGTTTCGACCGAAAGAGGCCCAAAAACGAAAATCAAGAAATTAAAGTCCAAGTTTAAAAAAAAAAAATTGTGTCATTAGATTCCTCTTAAAGAGTAGATACAGAAATCACTAATGGGTTTCACACAAGTCAGAGATAAGCCTTTTTAAAAATTGCCAACAGCCATGACTGTCGTCTCGTGAAAGGTATTTTTACTTTCTCTTGTTGTTGTTTAGGTCATCAGCCAAAAGGCTGGTTTGAACCTGTAGAGGTTATACTAAGTAATACGAAGAGTGAGGTGGTTTACCATTGCCACAACTCACTGAGTAGAAAAGTTGCTTATCAGCATGCCGGGCCCTCTGAAGAGCACCCACTTTCCACCCTACAAATGACACCTTCACTTCATTCACCACAGGGTCTGGCTGTATAATGAAATTCATTACTTTCAGAGGAGATAACTCTGATTAATGTCTTTTACACCTCTACCTCTTCTGTTCTTTAATGATTCAGTCATTTAATTTGCTGACCATGTGATAAGAAACAGAACTATTTATTTTAGCCTTGCAATGAACAGATTGAATGTAAATAATTTGACACTCCACCTGTCTGTTATGGGGGTTACTTGCTCTCTTATCTATATGAATATATAGGAAGGAAAGTATTGTTTTAATGTCGGTTTTTCAAAATCAAGTTTTCACTGAATATTCTTGTTTTAAGACCCATTGAATCCAAAAAACATATGCTTAGCGATTGGTCTGTGTGTGTGAACAAAATATCTCGAGAATGGAACATCGTACAAAGTTTAAACTTGAAACTGAAGTTAGGTACCACTAGAACACCAGATGAAAATTTTCATCAAAATCGGTCAACCGGAAGTGGTAGTTTATTCGTGTAATTTTTTCATTTTTTTGCATTTTTCTCTGAAATGACTTCTACGATTTTTGTAAAATTCGACTCGTTTACTACATTTTTAATGCTCTAAAAGATAGGGTAGGCGCCTGTCTGCTGAAATTCTTGGAGAGGTGGCTCTGTTCTCGTAGAAAAAAATGTTTTTTTTTCAGATTGCGGCCTTAATATGCATTTTGGTGTAAAAGTGTATATAATAAAAGTAGTAGGCAATTTAAAAATCTACAACTTTTATTTCAAACATTTCTTGGTATAACGTTTAGTTTAGCGATAATTAGTGATTTTGTTTTTTTTTGTTTCTGTAAAATGGATTTTTTACAGATTTTTTTAAGATTTCAGCCTTAGTATGCATTTAACGTCAAAAGTGTATAATTAAATTTATAGAAAATTAAAAGCTCCACAACTTTTATTTGTAGCATTTTTCTCTACAGAGCCTAGTTTAGCGTCAAAGAGTGATTTTCCGTATTATTAGGCCAAACTAAGGTTGGTTTTCTTTTTGGATCATTTGCTCATGATTAAAATAGGTTATGTTTTTTGAGGCTAATTTTTTGTTTATTTCTGATGTTAGGTTATATTGGTCGTTATTTGCATTGGCAAGAAAAAGTTGTTTTATTACATACAGATTTTTACTTTCATTTGCCTATATGAATATATAAGAAGGGAAGTAGCATGTTGTTTTCATGTTTATTTTTCGAAATCGAGTTTTCACCAGATCTACACGTTTTTAGACCCCTTCAACCCAAAAAACATGTTTTCAGCAATTGGTCTGTGTGTGTGAACAGAATATCTTGAGAATGGAACCTTGTACTTGAAACTTAAGTTAGACACCACTACCGGACCTGACACGAACATTTTCATCAAAATCGGTCAACCGAAAGTAGTAGTTTGTTCGTCTTAATTTTTCACTTTTTTGTGATTTTCTCAAAAATTGGTCCTATGATTTTTTTAACATTCCATGTTTACTAAATTGTTCATGCTTTACAAGATAGAGGGTAGGTGTCGTGTTTGCTGAAATTCTTGGAAAGGCGGTTTTCACGTAAAAAAATTGTTTTTTTTATTGATGCTTTAATATGCATTTTCGCGCCAAAATGTATATAATAAAAGTTGTAGACAATTTAAAATCCTACAACTTTTATTCCAAACATTTTTTTGTATAACGCTTAGTTTAGCGGTAATTAGCGATTTTCTGTTTTTTTCTCATGAAAACGTGTGAAAAATTAATTTTTTTTAAAGATTTTGGCCTCGGTATGCATTTTACGACAAAAATGTATATACTAAAATTTATAGGAAATTAAAAAATCTACAACTTTTATTTAAATCATTTTTTTCTACAGAGCCTAGTTTAGCGTGAAAGTGATTTTTTGTATTTTTAAGCCAAACTGAGGTTGATTTTCATTTTGCATCTTTCACTCATGATTAAAATAGGTTATGTTTATTGAGGTTAGTTTTTTGGTTTATTTCTAATGTTTTATTACTAATGTAATTGCATTGGCAAGAGAGAGTCGTGTGAGTGTTTCGCACCAGATTTTTATATTTGTATTTATTACTTAATTTTCGTTTCTTTTTTATGTTCTTCAGGAGCCAGTTACCGAATCTGTATTAAGTAAGATTAAAGAACGAATTGAAACCGTAGGTGAATCGGATAATCAAGATATAATCCTGTATAATGGCGTAATTGGAAAATCCAAGGCGGCCAGGAAACAGTTCAGAAGAAAACAAATACTTAGAGTGTTAAATCTGTCGGAAGGTCAATCAAATCAGACCCCACACAACACTGACCATTATGCGACAGACGAATCGCATGTTGCAAGATTAAACAAAATGTCCATATCTGATGCGTCTGTAAAGAAGGTGAGTTAGTTTCAATGAATAATTAATGAATATAAATTCAAAAACAAATCCTTTTAATGCATCCTGCAGCTTGAAATAAATTCTATTTTATGTAATAAATTACATAAACCTTTTTTTAAGCTGCCTTTATTTTTTATTTATCACTTAAACGTGTTGCGGTGGATCCGCCATCATCAGAGTATATTATATCATTTGAAACTAAAACGATATACGTTTAGTTTTAAACAATATACGAGGTATATTCGGAAGGTAAGTTCCGTTTGCTAATAAAAAAAGCAAGTACAGATATAGCAAAGCAATTTATTTCAAAAACATCTACAAACCTTACACTATTTTCCGATATAGCTCCTGTAATTTTGCAGGAATTTGTCAAAGGGTGATATAAGTTTTTGTATGCCTTCTTCGTAGAGTGTTGCCGCCTGTGTTGGCAACCATATTGTAACATGTTCTTTCAGCTCTTTTATAGTTTTTGAATCGTTGACCAACAAGGCAAGACTTTAGATTGTCGCCGTTCGGAGGCCGACGGCACATGGCCAAGCCTCGCTATGCAGGATGGTTGGCCCTAAAAAGGGCCGTTGTAAGTGGTCGGATGCATCAAGCCGGCGTGTGCAGTGCGGTGTCCAAAGGGTGACAGTTCGGCTACCGGGTTCAAGCGTAGCCTTCCCTCAGCAGCAGTTGGATCCTACTGCAGCGTGGCATTGGTGGCCCCCAGAGCCCCGCAGTGTCAGGTCGGCGTTGGCCGTCGGCCGATAGCGCGGCCGAGGCGGTTCCCTCCAGGCCTGCGCTGACCTCCGTCTTCACCGTGGTGTCTGCCGACACGCACGGGCTTCCGTTGGCTGACCGGGGCGGGAATGAGGCGTCTGCCACCAGTAGCGTCGTCCAGGGATGGCTGTGTCCTGGCTCGGCTGGGCTATTCATCTTGCTTCAGTTCCTTTGTCTTTTTTTAGTCTTCCTGTCCATTTGAGATTTGGGATCTGGCCTGCGAGCGTCATTCATTGGAATGACGCTCGCAGGCCAGAACACTCGTTTATGTACCCTCCGGTAAGTCCACTTCGTGTTAGAAGGGAGTCGCTGCTTGCTGCACGTCAGAAGCGCTCGCTGCTGTAGGTCCTGGGACCGTCTGCAGACGACGATATTAGTGCGACAAGATGCAGAAAGAGATGATAGTCGCCAAGAGCGAGGTCGGGGCTGTATGGAGGATGGCCCAAAACGTCCCAGCCAAAACCCTGTCGGAGGTTTTTTATCATCACATTTGCAGTACGTGGTGGGGCGTTGTCATGAATGAAAATCACACCTTTTTGAGAGCATTCCTCAGTGCATGTTCTGTATTGCTCGGCACAGTGTCTTAAGCGTCTTGCAATAAACATCTTTATCGATTGTTTCATTTTGTGTAAAAAAATCAATCAGTAAAATGCCTTATCTGTCCCAAAACACTGTGGCCATGACTTTTTGACTTATCAAGATTTTCTTGGGTTTAACCTTCGATGGAGACGAAGTGTGCCTCTATTCCATCGACTGCCATTTACGTTCAGGGGTGTCATAAACAACCCAAGTTTCATCCCCCAAGACTACCTACGATTAAAATTTTTCGCCATCCTTGTGATAACTTGTCAGAAAATCGATTGCGTTGCCCATCCCACAAATAATGAGATTTTCTATTACCACCGCCAGGTTAAACTAGCCCTACAACGCGTACACAACAGAGAGCAATCTAAGTCTAGCGTCATTTCGTTCTCCTTGAACAAGAGTGACTTCCGCTCATGAACGGAACTGCAATCGAAGCGCTGCCACGGAGAAAAATTTAAATGGAACTTACTTTCCGAATATGTATCGTAATATACTCTGTTGTATAATATTTAGTATTTAGTATATTTTCATATAACTGAGAATTATAACAAAAATACGTTACACCTTCTGTAAAATAGGCTGCCAATTTAACAAAATGTAACTGCCACTTCGAAGGGTAAATGCACTATAGATGTGCAACGAACAAGAAGACTGACTATCTAAAAACTGACACAAAATTTGATAGAGGCAACAATCATCAGCAGCAAATTCAAAGGGAAGATGTGCTACGAGCGCGCATTTTACATGTGCGGCCCGAACTTGCCGAGGATGGCCATATCTTGCACCACGACAGCACACCGGCCCTTTCGTCATTCATTGTGCAAGAGTTTTTGGCAAAAAAAGCCATTCCAATGTTGCCGAACCGACCCTATAGCCCCGATATTGCCTTTTGTGACTTCTTTTGGTTCCCCAAGATGAAGTTGCATCACAAGGGAACTCATGGCGGCGTACAGGAGGTCAAGGAAGCTGTAATTGTGACGCTGAATGGAGTAACGGTAGAGGATTACCAAGGGTGCTTCCAATCGTGGGAGCAATTTTGGAATCATTGTGTACAGTTAGAGGGAGACTATTGTGAAGGTTGATAATAAAAGTTTGCTCTTAACTTTATTTGCTTGTGTTTTATTGACAAATTCCAGGAACTTAATTGCCTCACTTTGTATGTGTATTTACTTCAAAAGAATTTACCAGCAAACTTTTATTGATCACTGAAGTATCATCGGCACACAGTAAAGCTGTGCAATTACATATGACTTCTGGTAATCTACATATTTATATTATAACGAAAACAAAATGGGACCTAAAATCGAATCCTGTGGAATGCCAGCTTTGTCTTTACCCTTGCTAAGCTGAAAGCCAGGAATCAAGCATGCCGCATGACCTTTTTTTAAATTCAATTTTCTCTGCAACTATTCATTAATATCTAACGGGTTCAGTTGCATTGGAGAGAGAATTTTCTCTTTTTTAATTTGAAGTATCTTGCATATTTGTACAATGAAAATTGACGATATGGTGATACACAAAAGAAAGAGATTTTGTTGACAAGCCGGTACTAAAAATTTAGCGTTTTTGTCCATAACTTTTCAACAAAAAAAGGTATATGTTTGCAAATGAGTTCATCTGTTAGCTCTTACTGTTGGGATCGAAATCAATAAGTTATAAGTGCCGGCGACAAATTTTATGACTAAAACTGAACAAAGAAACCCGTCTCGCCTATCCCTCGGTTAAACCTTACAATTAGTGTCAAAATAAACGATAACATATTCTGATGTATGCTATCATGATTAGAGAAGGATAATAAACAAAATAATGTGCAGAAAAGAGATAGAAACTTTCATAGAACAGGAATAAATAAAAATTGAAGAGATATTTTTTGAGGCGTGTTTTTTCATCAGCACGTTTCTTTGTTGAAAAAAATGTGTGATATCTTTTGAATGCGTCTATTAATTTGCAATATCTAAACGTTGTTATTTTATTGTTTTATTTATATATATAGCTAAACATATTTTCTTTGTATTTTTTTAGTGATTTAGTGGCACTTTTTCATATGTAAATTAATATTTCTAAAAGAAAATATTTTTTTAAATATCAATTTTTGTTCTGATCGTAAATGAAAACGGAAAAATTTGGTTCAAACAAGGTTTTATTAACAAATTCTTTATAAATAAATAGTAATTTTTTGAAATTTTTGGGAATGAAACTGAATGAAATAAAAGAGTTTTTATTAGGCATAAAATGTCAGTCCGTGTGATTGTTAGAATCAGAGTTCTCATCGGGTTAAGGAGGTGTTCGCATTGGCGTAGTTGGTAACGTGCTCGCCTCTCATCATGCGGTCTTGATTCGAATCGCATTCAGGCACGGCATATTTTCATATGTTACAAAAAATCATTTCATCATTCACCATCTGCATTAGCAGTAATTGCAGAACAGTCGGACGTTAAACAAAAAAAATAAATATAAAATAAGGAGGTGATGTTAAGTGAATCAATTACCAAAACTTACAAATAAAGCTTACCAGCAAGGCGAGTGAAATTAGTCCTTTACTAATTACGTTAGTGTTTGGTAATGTTAAGTCTAATGATGTAATGAATAAGTAAATTTGTTTTTTTTTCAGCCTTTGTCACTAATTGATCAGCCGGTTAGACAACCTCACGCTTCCACAACCAGTGTGGCGATGAAGTTGCAGAAAAATAGAAAATTAAAGGAAGGTTCGTCATCTGTGATTAGTTCAAATAGTAAGCTAGAGAGTTCAATGGTATCAATTAAGTCAAATGCATCAGACATCTCTGAAGTGCCTTCTGTACCAAAGTCTTCAACTAGGTCTGTATTTAAAACTTTTTTTATTTAGTTAACTGTACGAGGGTTGCTTTTTATATTAATGAAAAATATTTTAATAAAAAATCTGGTGTGAAACACTCACACGGCTGGCTTTCTTTTGACTTTAGCTAGTATATATGTATACAAAACTAAACTTGATGTGAATCAACATCTTGAAACTTAAAGTTGTTGAAGCTGGAGATGATTACGATGATAGAAATGATAATGATGTCTATTATGAGATGACGGTGATTAGTTTGAAGTAGAAAAAAAATGTTTAAATTGTTAGAGTGAAAATATTCTGTAAAAGGAAAAAGTGACGTCACAGTGCCTTGGGCCAGTCTAAGCTGGTGGGAGTAGTCTGTATGGAAAAGTCCATTTAATATGGAGAGGAGTGTGCGTGAGTAGTGCGTTTACAACTTGACAATTTTGTAGTTGAATTTTAACCTTACCGTATTGAAGTGATTAATTAGTTATAATTAGTTAGTGATTAGTTAGTTATTGAAGTAAAGTGTTATTCTACGCAAATGTTATAATCTATCATTGTTGTTCTATCTCGTGTATTTATTTTGATCGTTAACTTTATTGCTATTTGTTGGATTTTAATTTTTAATGTAGTATCTTTTATAATTCAAAGCTGTGTACTTTTTCGTTGACTCAATTCAGTTCTGAGTTCTTATAAAATGAGTGAAAATAGGAGAAAAAATAAAGTCGGCAAAATAGGTCAAGTTTTTAAATAGTCAAAGTCGTGAAATTATTAATAATGTGGTAACGTTTTTTGAGTGGGAAGTGAAAGAGGGACCTGATGTAGCATTGAATGATAGAAAGTGTGCCGTTATAGAACCCGTCTTACAGGCAACAGGGATTTCAAAAAATACTTTTCCTGACTTACTTTTTAATTTATTTCAGATTCCATAAATGTCAATAAATTATGTGAACGTAGTCTGGTTTTCATTTCTTATAATAGTAGCTAATAATATCAGGTAGAATAGTAGCGTTCAAGCTGCCATTGTTTTAAGGTTAGGCTAGTATTACACGTGATGTGGAGTGGAAGGGGAATTCCTTTCTTACTTTCTCATGACTAACAAAATCATAAAGGTAGGTCTAATGTTTTAAGGGGGTAGTCAACTCAAGATGGTTATTTTTAAATTACAATTTTTTTCACTTATTTGAAGTTTAAAATTTTCTGAATCATAGCATGTGTTTACTTTGTCTGTACGTTGATAAAAAGTTATAAAAACATCTATTTAAAATAAAGCTTACCAGCAAGGCGAGTGAAATTAGTCCTTTAACTTTTAAGTTTTCCGGAAAGAGTTTTTGCATGATTGTGAATTCTTGGGAATTAAATATTTTTGTTTGTATCAGAGATATTTGGATGAATTGTTTTTTTTCAAATGTTCATAATTTTGTGCTCTGTTATCTGTCGAATGGTTATTACAAAAAACTTAATAGGGATTTTGTTATAAAAAAATTTGTGAATACATAAAATAAATATTTTTGAAAATATGGTTTTTCTTCAAATAATTTCTTGTAAGAAAAAATGAATACAAGAGCATACAACAAATAATAGATAGCAATTTTCTGTATTTTTTAGTATAAGAATCATGTTGATGTCTTTCTTGGTTCCTGAGATATTCGATTCCCCGTAAAAGCCCGCTTTTCCACCCTGACTCTTATATTAAGGGCAGTAATTAATTTTTTGGCCTGATTAAGTGGTAGATCATTACTAGTAAATTACTCTTTCATTAAAAATATATAATGATAAATTATAGCCAGTAGTTTTGATTTTCATTTTCTGGGTTGACTACCCCCTTAAAACATTTTAGTCTGCGAGTATCTTCGCTGTTTTAATGCAAATGCTTCAGATGATATTTTACTATGGTGATTAGTGTAGTAATCACAAGTCAAATATCTATCTATACTTTATTCCACTTAACTTTGGAACTGGTTTAAATAAATCATGTGAACATATATAGGAAAACCTTGTTTATCCGGATCTCTGAATAATCCGGTTCAGGTTTGTAGCTGTTTTTTCTTTCTCTTGCCTATAAATATGTAGAAAAGAAAGTATTGTTCTCATGTTGGTTGTTCGAAATCGAGTTTTCACCGGATCTACAAGTTTTCAGACCCCCTGAATCCAAAAACGTGTTTTTAGCGATTGGTTTGTGTGTGCGCGTGACAAAATATATCAACAACGAAATATTGTGTAAAGTTGAAACTTAAAACTTAAGTTACATACTACAAGATAACCTACACAAACATTTTAATCAAAATCGGTCAACCGAAAGTAGTTAATTGTTCGTGTAATTTTTCACTTTTTTGCGATTTTCTCAAAAACGGCTCCTATGATTTTTTTTTAAAATCTCCTCATTTCCTGTATTTTTTATGCTCTACAAGATAGGGTAGGTGTCATGTCTGTTGAAATTCTTGGGGATGCCGTATGCTCATAAAAAAATGGTTGTTTTTAAGATGTGGCCTTAGTATGCATTTTAGGGTTAAAGTGTGTATAATAAAAGTTGTAGAAAATTTAAAAACCTACAACTTTTATTCCAAACATTTCTCTTTATAATGCTTAGTTTAGTGGTAATTAGTGATTTTCTGTTGTTTTTTTTTCATAAAAATCTGTAAAAAAATGGATTTTTTAAGATTTTGGCCGTAGTATGCGTTTTATGACAAAAGTGTGTATAATCAAATTTATTGAAAGCATAATTTAGCGTCAAAGTGTGATTTTCCGTATTTTTAAGCCAATTTAAGGTTGGTTTTCATTTTGCATCATTCACTTGTAATTAAAATTAGGTTATGGTTTTTGAGGGTTAGTTCTTTTGTTTATTTCTAATGTTAGATTATATTGTTTATTTTTTTTTTGCGTCCTGGAGACTCCAGGAGGAGTATAGGACATGTCAGATATAACACCTGAAATACATATAAGAATCACACAATGTATCGCTACTAACAAGAAAGAAATTCTTGTACGCTATAAAAAGTTTCACCGATCAAGTACGTAATTTTTCAGATTTTTTTTAAAGGAATTCAAATCCTCACAACGTTTTAAAAGTTGGGGTAATTTATTCATGAATTTTCTCCCTGCATAAGTAGGTTTTTGTTCAAACAATTTTGTGGTGTGATTAGCCACATAATAATCATTCCTGTTTCTCGCGTTATGATTGTGAACATTGAAATTCTGCATCTTATTATTTTGCATATTATTTGCATTGGCAAGAGAAAGTCGTGAGAGTATTTCACAGCAGATTTTTTTTTACTTAAAATTCCTAAATATATTTTTAATGATCTTTTTATTGCACCTCTTTCTCTGTTTTTCCCCATATTAGATTAATTTGTATTTATTTTGTTTTATTTTTGTTTTTAGGAGTATTGCTTCATATTTAGCTGAACGGCATCGTGGAGGAACTAATTCTAGTCAGTCAAACAAACCGACGGTAGAAGTTAATAAAACTGGTGTAACGAATGGTAATACAATAGAGCGTACATCTTCACATGTAGAAAACCGAGGTCGTGGGCGGATACCTATACCGAACATGGCTACACCTCCGATTTTCTCGCCAGTACGGACACCGTCAGAATCTTGTAATTCAACAAGAGTACATTCACCTGTCGGATCGGATTGTAGCTTTGTACCAACCGGCAATTCTTCGTTATACGGCAGTTACAACGATCCGTTTTCAACCGATGAAAACGGTTTCTTAATCATGCCAATACCTGGTAAAGGTCGCGGTAAAATTATTCAACATTGACAGTTTTTATTTGTACCGAACGGAAAAGTTTTAATTTGTTAACGAATTAATTTTATCATTCGTGAAGTAAATAATTTGTAATTTTAATACAATCAGACCTTTCTAATTTAATTCCAAAATATGTTTTTTTTTCAGTTTATGGAGGGTGTAATCATGAAACTCAAAAAATATATTATGGGCATTGAGGAAGTTCATTACACTTTCAAAAAAAGCGAAACAATTTAAAGATTAATAATTCTTTTGTTTTTAAAACTTTGAAGCCCAAGTTCAATTATAGCTCGGCATGTCGTATTTAATTCAATAATAAACTTTGTTAGGTTTATTTTACGCTCGAGTTTTATTTAAACGTGCGTAGATTTTTTTGAACGATTCAGTTTAAATTATAACGTATTCTGACAGATATTTCAGTACATATTAAGAAAATAAACATTTAACGTTTTCTTGTTGCAAAAATTTATTTCCATGTTGATTTTTTGGGTTTGAAGTTTACGATTGTTTTGTTTCCAATCCGTGACCGGGTTTAATTTTTTGTTTTATAATTTTAATTTGTTCAATGTGTTTTTATTGTCGTTTAATTGAATTTTTTTGGTTATAATTATAATTGTCGAATTGTCATGACTGAAGAGGTTACATTATTACGGTACAAGCTTGTTAATCCTAACTAATAAAAGCCTTGACTGTTCAGATTAGCAAATTTTTGTTTGAAATGAATAAATTACAATTGTTTATGTTGAAATAAACTAATTTAATTATAATCTACATACAACAATTTAATCGTACTTGTTTTTTCCACAAAAAAGTGATATTAAAAGAAATACATTAACCTAAGCACAATGCGGTAAGCAGTGCCAGACGCCAGCCGCAAAACTCTCTTCCTTCCTACTCTCATCCCTGAGCCATTTTTTTTACGAAAAAAATCCAAAAAATTCGTAAAGATTTACAAATATACGAGCTGTATTTCTAAAAAAAAATTTCATAAATTGCTTTATTTATATTTAAGGGAGTCGGAAAAGCCTATACCTGCAATGTTAAATTTGATATTTTTGCACCATCTTGCTGGACAATGAAGTTCTCTGGCTTTTCATCTTCCAACCGAGGGAAAAGCCATAGCTGTAGAGTATCAAGTAAGAAGCACCAGTTACAGTTGCTTCATCATAAAAGAAAGGCCCATAAACTTTCCGCCGGGACATGGCACAAAAAACATTCAATTTAGGGGAGTCTTGTTGCACTTGTACCATCGCATAGGGATTTTCTGTACCCCAGATTAGCACATTATGAGTGTTCACTTGTCCACTAAGGTGAAAGGTCGACTCATCACTGAAGACGACATGATGTAGAAAATCTTCATGCAACAACATTTCGTTGGCGAAGTTGGCACGTAAACCATAGTCTGCAGGATTTACAGCCTGTACAAACTGCAAACGATAAGGACATAGTTGTAAGCGTCTCCGTAAAACTTTCCAAACAGTCGTTACAGGAATTGCTAATTCATGACTAGCCTTCCAAACAGATTTCTGTGGGCTATGCGTGAACGACACTCGCTCAACGCTCTCCGCACTAACACTTGGTTGTCCCATACTCTTCCCTTTGCATAGGCAGCCGGTATCTTCAAATTGATGATACAATCTACGCATGTTATTATCACCTGGAGGTTTACGACCAAACTTAATACGGAACGCACGTTGCACAGTAACTACCGATTTAGTCTTTGCGAACTGTAAAACACAAAACGCTTTCTGTTCTTTAGTCGCCATCTTGGCTACTAGCGCTTTCTAACGGCTGGCGGTGGAAACATTGCGCACTGCTGCCAACGAACAAAACTGCTTGAGTTGCACTTTCGTTTAATATATCATTTATAACTGTAAGTATAATGTATTAAATATTATAGAGCGTTAAAACCCCGCTATTCATTTATAAACACCCGGTATTTTACTAACTGTAAACACTCAAGGTGTTTGTTTGTTAAAAAAAATACGACTTGATATACAAACTACCAAGAAATTTATGTATCTATCCTTAGTTTTTCTTCTCTCTCTTTCCGCTGCTACCAACCTACGTGAAAATAGACCAAAAAGATTTAGTTAGGCATTAGTTTATAGATCGTTTTATTTTGAACAAATTGATTTGCATATCAATGTAACTATGATTACTGACAAAAGACTTATAAGCATTCACTCTGCGCTTTACTCGTTGATGCATCAATGCGGTTCCCGTTGTTTGACGATTAATTAAAATATGTACTGTTATTTACATTGCAATAACCGAATTCAATAATAAAAAATATATAATTTTCACTAACCTTTATTTTTTCACAAAAAAAGTCATTTATTTTTGTCTGTTTCTTCATTGCAAAACTTCGTTCGAATGCTTTGTCTCAAAGGTGTATAAGTAATCATATTTTATGAAAATGCTTATCAGTTTCCTTAGCCCAGTCTATACACTTACTAAAACTTGCAACTTCCACTTCATGGTTTATTGTATTTTCCGGTAGTTTTCGGTCATTTATCATCATTATGCATAGTCATGTTGTCGATTTAAAGAAGACATTCAAAAAATTATCGCACCGTAGAAAATTTTCATCGCTACATAAAAACAATTTTTTTAAATATAGTTCGGAACTGAATGGTTTGGATTAAAGAGGTCTGGATTAGCGAACTTATACTGTACTAATATATGACACTCAAAATACTTTGAAATACAGAATTTGTGTATTAAGTTTACAATAAAAATTCCTCTAACAATTTAACAAGTTTTATGTTCTTAAGATGTTCATTTACGCTTAATTGACTTTTTATTCCCCAAAAATTTTGTTTATATTGTTCTAGTTCTCATGTCATTACTGACATTTATTGTTGGGAGATTAGACCATATTTTATTTCTTAAGATAATCATATTAATGATCATTATGTATTATTATTAACCCTTCTGCTACGGCATGTTTTTCGTAGTATAGTGAATGTTCAAATGTCAAAACATGCTCGCAAATAAATTCATTTATTTAAGGCCATCATCGATAGAAAATTGTAAAAAAATTAAAGGCATTTTATTCAACACGTACGGTTATTTTAATTTTAAAAACATAAAAATCTGTTGCGTTTTTCGGTAGCTACAGCGGGCGAAATATATTCACTCGTAAAAATTTGTAAGTTACTTTATATTTTTGGCTGTAACATGCTAAAATTTAAGTTTATCATGAAATAGTACTAAACATAATTTGTAGAAGACTTTTTTCTGAAAAAAAACCATGGTTTACAATATAATTTAGAGTAACATTAGCCCTAATAATTGCAGTTTGAAATTTGCTACGTGCAAAGGTTACTTTATATTTTTGGCTGTAATGTGCTAAAATTTAAGTCTATCATGAAATTGTACAGAACATAATTTGTAGAAGACATTTTCATGAATTAAACCATGTTTTACTATATAATTTAGAGTTATTATATATATTTTAGCCTTAATAATTGCAGTTTGAAATTTGCAACATGCAAAGTGGGAACAGAAACTGTGATATTCGAACAGTGTTCCATTGTCAAATTCCTGCCATTCCCCACCCTCTTGTTCACAATAAGTATGTGAATAGTATTGACATTGAACACATAAACAGTTGCACACATACAAAATTATTTAGTAGTGGTAAAAGGATAGGGTTTGTAATAGGCCATGAAACAGGTCGAGGGAGCTTTGACGAAGAAAGACAATGTTGACTCTCAGAATTTCTGCATACCACGCCAACAGTTGCACGTAGGACAAAAAGGTTTGATTTTATATCATCTATGCATTATTTTGATTTAGTAGGTAGTTCTACGAACCTTATAGATAAAATATTCCATAAGTTACATTGTCTTAAAGATAGGACGACTTTAAAAGCATGCTACCGAACAAATTTATTTATCTAATTTCATTATCGTTAAAAAAATTACAGCCATTTTTTTGTAATTAATACGGATATTTTGAATATACAAACATAAAAATTGGTTACGCTTTCCATTCGCTAGATGGCATGAAATATTTGAGGGCACAAAAAGTGTAGTTACTTCATATTTTTTGCTATAACGTGGTGAATTTGAAATTTATCATAAAATTGTGCATACCACATTTTGTAGAAGACAGTTTCGTGAATAAATGATGTATCACATAACTATTTTGGGTAAAATATGGCCGAATAATAGTATTTTAAAATTTATAACATTTTTCCTGCGCGGCCTACGGGTGACACATTTGGATCTCCTGTAATATAAGGGGAATCCTTCTTGAGCAGCAAACAAATGTATATCTGTGAGGCCGCTATTTTACTTAGCAGCAAACGATTATATGTGTTTATGTGATTATCACGCCTTGATCAAAGTAAAATCGAAATAAAATAAAAACTCCGAATTAACGAAAATTTTTTTTCAAATCACCAAGTTAAATTTAACATTAGTTGTCTCAATCAATGTAATTTTTTCAAATGAATGAAAATTTTAAATTACTGAGGTATCACTGTTAAAATAAAATTATCAAGGAATAAATTTTGTGTGCAATTTTTAGAGTAGAATTTTTTTTGCTAATTGTGGTAAACGAATTAAGCTAATAATGTTATCAGTTCTGATAAAATTAATTTTTAAGTATTATTAGTCTGCTTTTGACTTGTCATTTTTCACCAGTTCTTTACTACAAGGCATGAAAACACGATTTGAAATTATTTTTAAAAACTTCTACAGTAGTCTTGATTATCCACCCTTCGATTATTCACCATTTCGTGTTATCCGTCGTCTCATCGGCGGGTAAAAATGCAACGGAAATAGTGTGCCAATGGTTGACGCATGAGTGTACATGCTGTCTTTATGATTGTTTCTGACTAGTAACCAGAGGAATCCAATGTTGTCGACATTGTTATGGTCCAAAAACGGTGAAACCTGGCAGCAAAAAAACCGGTAATTATCAGGGAGGCAGTCAAAGAAAACTTAATTTTGTTTCACTCATCATCAACTAAATTCTCATTTTCAAAATTTATGACAATGTAGGCCTAAGTCAACATTATATTTTTTTTTTTTTTTTTTTTTTTACATGTTTTTTTTTATATGTATTCTATACTGTCCATTATTTTAATTAATTTATTTTGTTCAGATTTACGGAATTCTTAAAATTAAGTGTGAATTATTACCTAAGTATTTTTTTTTTGTAAGTGTATAACTATTACAGTTTAGCCGTTCTTAGTTTGCTTCTACTGTCAACAAACAAAAGCCACCTACTACTGGGTGCACGTTAGAGTCTGTGACTTTACAGATGACATATTACTATTAAGTTAACTATTTTTTAAATTATAAGTACTAAAAACATCAGTCATGATATGATGTAGGCCTAACAATTTCATTTAGAAAAATACTTTTAAAAGTATTTTGTATTTCAATACTTTTGAAAGTAGCCTATTTTGTTGTTACTTTTTAATCAGCGTGTACACATTTTGATATAATGTGCATGCTCAGTGACGTCATTATTTGTTTACATTAGGAGCAAACTAAAAGAGGCTGGACTTTATATACTTGTTCTCTAAAATGTTTCACTATAATTTTTTAATGTATTGTACATACGTTGTACAGTACTGTATTGTTTTCTTTCTATCGTTTTGTTGTAAAATGTAATGTTTACTATTTACAAAATTAAAATGTAATTGTACGATAAATTTGCATTTTATTTAACCCTTCCCTGACCAGTTTATGGCAGATAATCGAGACTACTGTATTTAGGATGTACTTCTAAATTCCTGATTTAAAAAGTACTAGATTATGTGTAATACCAGATTTGGATTTTTTGTTGTATTGAAAGTCAATATTTGATCATTTACTGTTAACTTTTCTTAAATTTTTTTTGAAAAGTAAGTGCCTGTGTAATCAGATATGTAATTTTAGTTATATTGTTTAAATCGTTAAAACAATTATTTATTATCAATATAAAAAATTGTGTAAATGATCAAGAAAGAAATTTTATCTTGTTTATTTTCTTTTTTTAATTGTATCATAGAAAATCTGTAAATTTGTTAATAAATTTCATTTAATCGGATAAAAATTTGTTTTATTTGTATTCATCTATAGTCTAGCGCGCAGTGGTTCCCGTAGAAATGTGTGAACTACTAACCCAGAAATTGAACCATGTGTGCACCACCCGTAATCCTGACCTGGTGGGTATGGCGGTATGTAATAAGCCCCCACACTCCGGGAAAAGTAAAGAATACAAAAATGTCTCGGAAAATGGCATCGGATATATTTAGGCAATCTCATTCAATTAACATTGCTTGTAAAATCCCCATTTATTTGGCAATTTTTACTTTCTCTTGCCTGTATGAATATTTAGGAAGAAAGTATTTTTATAATGTCGATTTTTGAAAATCAACTTTTCACCGAATATACACATTTTCAGACCCCCTGAACTCAAAAACTTTTTTAGCGATTGGTTTGTGTGTGAACAAAATATCTCAAGTACGGAGTTGAAACTTGAAATTTAAGTTAGGTAATAGTAGAGGACCCAACAACAACATTTTCATCAAAATCAGTCAACAGGAGTCATAGTTAATTCGTGTAATTTTTCACTTTTTTGTGATTTTCTCGAACGGCTCGTATGATTTTTTGTAAAATCGCCTTATTTACTACATTATTAACGCTCTACAAGATAGGGTAAGCGCCATGTCTGCTGAAATTCTTAAAGATGTGCTCTCGTAGAAATCTTTTTTTAAAGATTTCGGCCTTAATTGCAATTTACGGCAAAAGTGTGTATAATCAAAGTTGTAGAAAATTTAAAAACCTACAACTTTTATTCCAACATTTCTTTGTATAACACCTAGTTTAGCGGTAATTAGTGATTTTCTTTTTTTCATGAAATCTGTAAAAAAATAGATTTTTTAAGATTTCGGCCTCAAGTATGAATTTTACGATCAAAGTCTATATAATCAAATTTATAGGAAATTAAAAACCTACAATTTTTATTCTAAGCATTTTTCTCACACAACAGCAGTCAGAATGAAATCAAACATTGGAAATGCTTAGGATTGTCACAATGACACAATTACAATTTTGATAAAAATAATTGCAACTAAAATGGTAGTATTGTAGTCAAGCACCTAGTAGGTGACTCATTACTGAATGATGTAACGCAGGTAAGGGTTTGTTGTGGGTGTGTAAGTGTCGGTGTATGATCTAGGTTCCACGGAGCTGTGGACATATTGTAATTTTAATCGTGAGCGAATGATGCAAAATGAAAATCAACCTCAGTTTGGCTTAATAATACGGAAAATCACTATTTGACGCTAAACTAGGCTCTAGAGAAAAATGCTTAAAATCAAAGTTGCAGATTTTTTGATTTCCTATAAATTTGATTATATACACTTTTGTTGTAAAATTTATACTTCAGGCCAAAATCTTCAAAAATTTATTTTTTTTCATGAAAAAAAAACTGAAAATCACTAATTACCACTTAACCAAGCGTTACACAAATAAATGTGTGGAATAAAAGTTGTGGGTTTTAAAATTTTCTACAACTTTGATTGTATACACTTTTGCCCTAAAATTCATATTATGGCCGTAATCTTTTTTTGAAAAGAACATTTTTCTACGAGAGCACAGCCTCTCCAAGAATTTCAGCTGACATGGCGCTTACCCTATCTTGTAGCGTACAAAAAAAATAGTAAATGAAGCGATTTTCTAAAAAAATTGTAGGAGCCGTAAATAAGAAAATCGTAAAAAAGTCAAAAATTATTTGAATAAACTACTACTTCCAGTTTACCGATTTGATGAAAATTACGTGGTTTGGTCCTCTAGTAGTACCTAACTTAAGTTTCAATTTTATACAATATTCCGTTCTTGAGATATTTTGTTCACACACACATACATAGACCAATCGCTAAAAACATGTTTTTTTTTGGGTTCAGGGGGTCTGGATACTTGTATATCCGGTGAAAACTTGATTTCGAAAAATCGACATGAAAACAATACTTTCCTTCCTATAAATTTATATGTTGTTTAGGTCTACAGACGAAATGCTTGTTTGAACCTCTAGATTTTTTCCAAAGTAAAAATGAGGAGTGAGGCAGTTAACTAGCGCCTTCCTCACCGAATGGAAAAGTATGCATATCAGCATGCCAGGCATTCTGAAAAGCACCCACTTTCCACCCTGCAAAATGACACCTTCACTTTATTCACTACAGGGTCTGGCTGTATAATGAATTCATTACTTTCGGAGGAGATAACTCTGACTAGTGTCTTTTACACCTCTACCTCTTCTGTTCTTAAATGCTTCAGTCATATAGTTGGCTGACCATGTCATAAGAAACAGAACTATTTTTTGTAGCCCTGGAACTAGCAGATTGAGTACAAATAATTTAACACTCCCACCTTCCTGGTATGGGGGTGAATGTAAAGATAATAAGATGATTTTTTTGGACGAAATGATGATTTGGGGTGAGAAAGATTTGGAGGGATGTACAAACTCAGCTGGATGCTTGGAATGAAATAATGAAGAGTTTTGGACTTAAGGTAAGTAGAGAAAGGAGTGAAAGAGAGTAATGGTTTTCGGAAGAGAAAGGGGTATCATTACACTGGAAGGAGAGGCATTGAGGCTGATGAAAAATTTTAAATATCTAGGGAGTGACATTTCAGAAGACAGAAAGATAGATGGAGCGATTACAAAAAGGAGGAAATATATACCAAGCAGTAAACACTTGTTATGGGACAGAAAGATACCAGAGAAGGCCAAATTTATGATGTACAGATTGTATTATGCAACAACAGTACTATATGAGTGGAAATGTGGGGGATAAATGAGAGGAATTAGAGTAGGTTACAGGCAGGGAGAAGACGTTCTTAAGAATGGAGCTAAATGTGGAATGTATGAGAGAGAGAGTGGAGAAAATGAGGATAAGGTGGTACGGCCATGTGAAGAGAATGGAGGAGGTAAGGTTATCTAGGAGGATGGAAGGAACAAGATCAAGAGGATGGCCAAGAAAAAGATGGAAGGATGAAGTTAAAAGGAGTGTGGAGGGACGGGGATACAACTGGGAACAAATGAAGGAGAAATGGTGGACGGACAGAAGATGGAGAGGCTTGGTGACAACCAGACCTGGCGATAGCTGGAACGGGCACTAGATACTGAAGTCACGAGATTGCCTTTGGCGTACAGATGGGCTGTGAAGAAGGGAAGTGAAAATTTAACAGTACTGCCAACCTCAATAGTGAGACACTACTCGTACGTTCCATTACCGTGCAGTTTCTACATATATTTTGTAAGCTGTGGTTTATTCCAAAAAAAATGTTTTCTTCATAAAACTTATAAGAAATACATGTGACCTGTAATATTGCCTATAGCTTAATTACATGACTAAAAATGCTTGATTTACTCTAATTACCAGCTACCTTATTCCATTGGAACAAACGTTTCTATGAATGAATCGCCTTCTTTACTATCGCAGTCACTGGCGTCTACACTATCAGTCTCACTAGTATCTACTTAACCGTTTCCTTTTACGAGGGGGCACCCAAAAGAAACCGGAATTATTTTTTAAAACTATTTATTTTTAATTTTTTTACAAAAGAACCTTATCCCCTTCAAAATACTCTCCATCCATTACAACTAATACATTTGTCCCACCGGTGCTTCCACTGTTCAAAACATTTTTTGTACTCCTCTTCAGTGATGGCTGCCAGCTCATCCGTCGTTTTTTTCTTGACATCATCAACGTTGTTAAATCGGAGACCTTTCATGCCCCTTTTCATGCGTGGGAACAAGAAAAAATCACACGGAGCCAGATCGGGTGAGTACGGTGCGTGTGGTAGCAAAACCATGCCGTTTTTCGCCAAAAACTGGGTAACCGAGATTGCCGTGTGTGCAGGTGCGTTGTCGTGGTGGAAAAACCAGTCTCCTGTCTGCCACAAATTAGGTCTTTTACGACGAATGCTGTTTCGTAGTCTTCTTAACACTTCAAGATAAAAAGCTTAATTTACCGTCTGGCCTGGTGGAACGAACTCTGAATGGACAATTCCCCTCACATCAAAAAAACAAATCAGCATTGTTTTGATGTTCGATCTGACTTGACGACTTTTTTTTGGTCGGGGTGATAATGAAGTCTTCCATTGACTGGATTGTTGTTTGGTTTCTGGGTCGTACCCATAGCACCAAGACTCGTCACCCGTAATGATCTTTGACATGAAATCTGGATCAGTTTCAAGCTGTTGTTTCAAATCACTACACATTTCAATTCGACGTTCCTTTTGAGTGTCTGTCAGAACCCGAGGCACAAACTTGGCAGCGACTCTTTTCATTGTCAAGTCTTCTGTTAAAATGCGTTGGACTGAGCTCCAAGATAACCCACTAACCTGTGATATTTGGTCAATGGTCTGTCGTCGGTCTGTTCGTACAATTTCTTTCACTTTCACAACATTTTCGTCTGTTCGGGAAGTCGACGGTCGTCCAGAACGAGGTTTGTTCTCAATCGACATGTCGCCATTTTTAAAGCGCAAAAACCACTCGTACACTTGGGTTTTTCCAATAGCGTCGTCTTTGTAAGCTGTGTTCAACATTACAACTGTTTCCGCGGCGTTTTTACCGAGCAAGAAGCAAAATTTCACAGCCGCACGTTGCTCATTAAAACTTGCCATCATGAAAACGACACGAGCACAAAACAGCACTAGCGAGAACAATCACTGCACGAGAACAGAACAAGCTAGATCAACGAACTGCAGAACAGTCGGACGTTAAACAAAAAAAAAAAAAAAAAAAAAAAAAAAAAAAAAAAAAAATAGATCAACGAACAAAATGGCATTGAACTGGCAATGAGTAGCGCTACAAGCAGCCTAGTGGCGGGAATTTGTACTGCACAAGCTCCGCCCACAGCAGAGCTATTCCGGATACTTTTGGGTACCTCCTCGTATTACCAGGTGTCAACAAAACTGTTGAAGAATAACTTCTTCACGTCTTTAATTTCGTCCTTTATTATTCAAATTGTAGAAAGAGAAACATCACAGTAGTTAGCCAGTCCCTCATGGCTTTTGTTAGGAGGCAGGGGAAAGGTTTTTTGTTTAGCTTTAACTTCACAGCATTTTATTACACCGCATAGGTATAGATTTCGTTCAGCACTGTGAATAGTGTGCCCACGTTTTCCAGAAACTAACATTTCTGTTTGCAGTAACAAACAGTTATATTCGTACAGTTAACCTACAAAAGGTTCCGCGATATACTGTACATGCTTTGGGTATAGTATAAGTTGTTAAGTTTGTTGTACTAAAATTAAAGCAGTCGCGCATGCGCACTGATGCTCTTCCCCCTTTACCTCTCGGTGGAAACAAGGGCAAACTCGTGACTAAAGTAACTAATCCGCAATTTGTAATAAGTACGTTTTCTTGTAAATTCGACTAAAGAAGCGCCATTCACCACTAATCTGAAAGCCACAGTTACGCCATCTACTGACGTATTTGAGAACTATAAGTACAGACCAAAAAGATCAGCTGTTTGTTTTAAACAACATGTTTTGAAATTAACTCCCACACATGTGTATTTATTTCATAGGTTATGTCCAGTACATTATTTACATTTTGTTCATTTCTCTACTTCTTGTGTACATTGAAGAATATTTTATGCTTTTATTAATTTAATTGAAAATAATCAAAGCCAATTGGGTTGTGTGTGCAGACGATATTTAAAATTCAAATACATGTGTGTTTTATTATGTCAGTTTTACAACTTTTAAACCAAATGTAAGTTATTTATTATAAATTTCTCTATTTGTAATGCTCCAGATTAAAGAACTAACAGATTACAGGACTTATAGTTATCCCCACTTCTTGACGGTGGTGGTAATAATCTTCTCCCACAACCCCCAATGGGTTTCCGGGTTCGATTCCCGGTCAGGTCAGTCATTTTTTCATCACTATCTTCATATATAATCCTTCACACCGTCTGCATTAGCAGTAATTGTTAAACATTCTGACGTAAAAAAATCTAAGACGTGTTTTCCTAGTGGCAACAAGAACGAAATCCTTTGGGCGGCAACGAATTTGAACTTGCGATGGTTTCTGCACTTTGACTGTTGGGTGCGGAATAGAACTGTCCATGGTAGTATATCTACCTTGTCCATAACAGGCAGGTGGAGTGTTAAATTATTTGCACTCGATTTGGTAGTTCCAGTGCTATAAAAAATAATTCTGTTTCTTATGACATGGTCAGCCAATTATATGATTGAAACATTTAAGAACAGAAGAGGTAGAGGTGCAAAAGACACTAGTCAGAGTTATCTCCTCTGAAAGTAATGAATTTCATTATACAGCCAGACCTTGTGGTGAATGAAGTGAAGGTGTCATTTGCAGGATGATTTGTAGATGATTCTCGGAGGGCAGGGCAGCGTGATAAGCGTACTTTTCCACTCAGTGAGGAAGGCACTAGTAAACCACCTCAATCCTCGTTTTACTTAGTAAAGCCTCTAGAGGTTCAAAACAGCCTTTCGGCTGATGACCTAAACAACAACTTAACTTACACTCTGCATTTACAACTGTGTTGGGATAGTCATCAGTTTTACAAGTTTTGGAAAAACACAACTGTGTGCAATTACAAAAGAAACAGAAAACTCGAATTACGATTTATTTTAATTTGATGACAGGTGAGGGAATGAATGGCCTGACGCATAGGTGACACGCACGTAATGATATTTTAAAACATTTAAGTGGGTGAAGGATTAAAGGGGAAAATAGGTTTCATTCCCTCTTACCAGAAATCAACACGTCTGTTTCTTTCGGCTGACATGTTGTACTGCCTGTCTATAACTTGATAGCCTCCGGCAGAGTGGAGCAATATGCGGATTGTAAAACCATTTCAGAAAACATTTCTAATTTTTTTTAAGTTAGGCTACTAAAACTTGTCGGAAATGACTTACTTTATAAAACAAAGTATTTCGCTTGTTTTTTGTTTTATAAAATTATTTCGAAAACACACGCTTTATCAAATAATGTATAATTTAGTAAATATTTTGTTTTTGAAGAAAAAACGGTATTTTTCAAAAATCGTCATTGTTCAACAACTATTTCTCGGATTAACATAATGTTTGGCTGGTTTGTTCTGTAATAATTATGGAAAACGATGATGCAATAAAAGTTTACAGAAATCATTACTTTTTAGTTGCGAAATTTGAACTGTGGTAAGTTTAGAACGGAAATCCGATTTGAATGATTTTTTTACAGAAAATATATTTAAGCTGTCAATAATTTCCTTCCCTTTATATGTACACTTTTTCAATAGACCGGAAAGTTTTCTCGATGTTAACTTTTCAAAGCTGCGCTTGAAAATATTACAGTTTTCTTCCTATAGCTACTTTACGTCAGTACAATCAAAGTACAGCGTTTTTTTAAATCCTTTTAAACTATGCTGTCGTCCAATTTAAATAATTCTTTCACCAAAACTTAATTGAAAATTTTCTCTTTATTTTGTTTCTTTAAGTGTACAGTTATCTTTAAAGACCGAAAAGTTTTTCGCATGCTGACTTTTTTATGCCATGCTTCGCGATTTCACCAAATTTATTTATGAAAATACCTCTTGATGTAAAAAGTAATGAACTTTTGTTAAATTTGATTGCATCATTGTTTTCCATAATTATTACAGAAAAAACTTGCCTAATATTATGTTAATCCGTGTAATAGTTATGGGATAATAACGATGTACTTAAAAAAAAATACGATTTTTCTTCAAAAACAAAACTTTAAAAAAATTATACATTATCATTAAGCGTGAGTTTCTCGAAATAAGTTTTTATTTATTTAACGTCGCATCAACTGCAAGGTCATTAGCGACGACGTTGGGGTGTAACTGTGCATAATGAGGATGAAATCATTTTTTGTAACGTATGAAAATATGCCGTGCCTGAGTGGGATTCGAACCCAGGACCGCATGATGAGAGGCGAGCACGTTACCAACTACGCCAATGCGGCCGGCCGAAATAAGTTTATACAACAAAAAACACACGCAAAATACTTTGTTATATAAAAATAAGTTTATGCCGGCCGCATTGGCGTAGTTGGTAACGTGCTCGCCTCTCATCATGCGGTCCTGGGTTCGAATCCCACTCAGGCACGGCATATTTTCATACTTTACAAAAATCATTTCATCCTCATTACGCGCAGTTACACCCCAACGTCAGTTGATGCGACGTTAAATAAATAAAAACAAAGTACCGGTAAGTCATTTCCGACAAGTTTTATTGACAACAAAAATTTTTATTGACAAAATTAAAAATGTTTTCTGAAATGGTTTTACAATCCGCGTATTGCTCTCCTCTGTCGAAGGCCATCCACTTACAGACAGACGGTAGGTGTAGCGGCCAGCGCAACTGGCTTCTTTACCAGCAATCTCGGGTTCGATTTCCGGTCAGGTCTGGCATAGAATAAAATTAATTAAACAATTCCTTAGAAGAAAGGAAGAGATACTAACAGAACCAAAGGTAAACGAAAACAACAAAACTAAATGTAGTACGTTGCCAGAACAAGGTTCAAAATTAACGGGAAAGTGTTACTAACTACTGGAAAATTAAGTAAAATATAAAAATTATGTTCGAACAATATGAAGTTTTTAATAGGTAATAAAAAAAAAATTATCTGTACCTTTACAAAATTCATAACATTGGACAGTAATTTGTTGAGACCAACGATGTGTATTTGGCCGGCCCGTGGTGTAGTGGTCAGCGCAACTGGCTACTATGCCGGGGTCCCGGGTTCGATTCCCGGTCAGGTCTGGCATTTTTTTTCATCTGTAAATCACCACATATCATTACCTACGCACAAGCCCAAGGCTTATGTAGGCATCATCACTCAAATAAAGTCTTTATACACATCGCTGCTGTAGACTCGTCAAACTTATTTATTTGTTCCAGAGTTGTCATGAAAATGATCTATTTTAGTACCTGAATAATATTCTACTTCTGGTAGGGAAGTGAATTTGCGTTCCTTCCAGAGGCACAAAAGTCATGGTAGAACAATATTAGTTAACACTATACAGGTGTTCATAAAACAAAGACAAATTGAAATGTGGGCATGTAATTGTTTTATCGAATTCATACAACGTTCTCTTTCAATGTTTATTCAGTAAAGTTATACAAAAAACTAACGAGTGTATAAAATCTACTTACTATAACAAAACAATACACCTTTACTAATATACGACGATAACATAATTATTCACAAACCACAACGTTACATTTACAAGTTTACCAACTGTATAAAATGTACTAATTTATACGTATTAACCAGAACATTATCATTATGTTATGCTTAGTGATGTAGTCAGGAAAAATGTAACAAAGTTATAAATTTGTTCAATTCTATAAAGTTTTATAAACATTATTTCTTTTGAATGGTTTTTCAAAGTGTTTTTATGTTGCATCATCTACTACAAATGTTTTTTAACCGTTCAATTTTTTGTTAATGTTTTAAAATGTAAAACAAAACCGATTGAGTGAATTAGGGTTTATGTTTGATATTGTAACAGGAAACGTTTGTCGGTTATCGTATTTTGTGTTCAGTTTTCGATAAATTCATTCGAGGAAATAGTAGTTTTAATGTTATGTTACAATGTTCGGTTTTTTCTTAATTAAAACTGAAAACTTCTTGGTGGTTTAAAAGTTAACCTAACTTAATCTAACCTCAAGAAACTTTCTTTTATACGTGTTCTGTCTATAATTCAGTGTTGTGAAAGTGTTTTTATAATATTGCAGTCATTTTTTAAAAGTTTTTGTATTTTGGTATGTGTAATTGTTGTAATATTCAGTTAATAGAATTATTTTAAAATGCCTGCGTTGTGTTTGCCTTTAGGAATTACTAATTCCAGGTACCATGTTTTTGTAATTAACTAACTTATTTTTATATGGTTTTTGTTATTATATTTGTTTCGTATTTTATCTGTATTATAAATGGAAGTACAGTTTCTTAACGTTTTAATTCTCCCAGAAGCCAAACTAATAGTTTTTAGAAGATTTTTTTCATCTGTATTTAATTATGTAATTATTTGGTATTTCGCTGTAAACTAATTTTTTCAGTTTAGTTAAAATCGCATCAACTGCTTTGCGGATAAAATTTGTAAACATTTTGTTATTTAATGTTCACATACATAATAATTTTGAACTATGATAGAAAGAACGTAACCTGTAAGTACGCCAAACATTCGCTTTTAATTTTGATTAAATGTACAGTTCCTGCATAGATTGTACAATAAATTATTATAATAAAATGCTTTTTATTGAATATAAGAAAGCTTTACCAGACCGTCACTTCAACTGAACTATTTATGAAAAAGCGTTTGTTTGACTGTACATTATTCAAACACCACCGTGTTAAAAACAGTGGACCAATTTTTATTTTCTCTTGCCCTGTTTGAATATATAGAGATTTTTTTGCATCCAGGAGACTCCAAAGGGACATGTCAAGATAAAACTGATAAACTGAAAGTTTATCACCAATGATAAAAAATTCATCACACCACCAAAAAATTGTTTCTGCTGCTGCTTACTTCAGTAGGCTTGTCATGAACCCCATTGAATCAAATATCACACAAAATAAAAAATAAAAAAGTCAAACACAATGACTTAAATAATTAATAAAAAAATAATTAAAATAATTTTTTCCCGCTACTGCTTAACTCAGTAGCCTTGTCATGAACCCCTTTGTATCAAATAGTACACAATATTTGTTTAATTAGATGTTAAATATTTTTCAACCAAAACTATTTAGAAAGGAATTCGTGCACACTGTAAAATGTTTCATCAATCAAATATTGTTTTAGCTTTTTTTTAAAATGACTTAATTGTCACAACTTTTTAAACCTTTTGGCAATTTATTGATGTATTTTCTACCTGCATAAGTTGGTTTTTGTTCAAATAATTTAGTATTGTGATTAGCAACATAATAATCGATTCTGTTTCTTGTGTAGTGGTTGTGAACATCTAAATTCTGTAAAAAGGTATTTTTTTTCACGTTCATTATCACTTCAAATGTACAAAGAAGGAACTGTGAGCAATTGCAGCTCATAGATAAAAACTATTGTTTTCATGTCGATTTTTCGAAATCGAGTTTTCACCGGATATACAAGTTTTCAAACCCCCTGAACCCAAAAAAACATGTTTTTAGCGATTGGTCTGTATATGAACAAAATATCTCAAGAACGGAATATTGTACGAAGTTGAAACTTTAAACTTAAGTTAGGTACCACTAGAAAACCCGACACGAACATTTTCATCAAAATCGGTCAAACGGAAGTAGTAGTTTATTCGTGTAATGTTTTACTTTTTTGTGATTTTCTCAAAAATGGGCGTCTACAATTTTTTAAAAATCGCCTCATTTTCTATATTTTTTTATGCGCTATAAGATTGGGTAGGCGCCATGTCTGCTGACATTCGTGGGGAGGCTGTGCTCTCGTAAAAAAACTGGATTTTGTAAGATTGTGGTCTTAATATGCATTTTTGGGCAAACTTGTATTTAACAAAAGTTGTAGATAATTTAAAAACCTACAATTTATTTGAAACAATTTTTTGCACTACGCATAGTTGAGCGGTAATTAGAAAAATTTTGTTTTTGTTCATGAAAATTTGAAAAAATGAATGGATTTTTTAAAGATTTCAGCCTAAGTATCCATTTAACGACAAAAGTATATAATTAAATTTATAGGAAAATAAAAGATGTACACCTTTTAATTAAAGAATTTTTCTCTACAGAGCGTAGTTTAGAATCAAAGTGTAATTTTCCGTATTATTAAACCAAACTAAGGATGGTTTTCATTTTGCGTCATTCATTCATGATTAAAATAAGGTTATGTTTTTTGAGTTAATATTTACTTTCTCTTGCCTATTATATGAAAATATTATAGGAAGGAAGTATTGTTTTCATGTCGAATTTTCAAAATCGAATTTTTACCGGATCTACAAGTTTTCAGACCTCCCGAACCCGAAAATCATGTTTTTAGCGATTGGTCTGTTTGTGTGTGTGTATTTTCATGAAAATCAGTCAAACGGAAGTAGTAGTTTATTCGTGTAATTTTTCACTTTTTTGCGATTTTCTCAAAAATGGCTCCTATTATTTTTTTTAAATCGCCTCATTTACTACATTTTTATGCTCTACCAAATAGGGTAGGTGCCATGTCTGCTGAAATTCTTGGGGAGGCTCTGCTTTGTAGAAAAAATTGTTTTTTAAGGGGAGACTGTATGATGGTTTTGACTCAAAATTTTGATTATCGGTTTTGTATGTTTTTTAATAGTTTAGACTTAGACCTGCCACAAAAACATTAAATTACAACAAAAAATCTGGTGTGAAACACTCACACAACTTTCTCTTGCCAATACAAATAATTAACAATATAATCTAACATTAGAAATAAACAAAAAACTAACCTCAATAAACATAACCTTATTTTAATCATGAGTGAAAGACGCAAAATGAAAGTCGACCTCAGTTTGGCTTAAAAATACGGAAAATCACTCTTTCACGCTAAACTAGGCTCTGTACAGAAAAATGCTTTAAATAAAAGTTGTAGATCTTTTAATTTTCTATTAATTTGATTAGCTATATACACTTTTATCGTAAAATGCAAACTAAGGCCGAAATCTTAAAAAAAATTGAATTTTTCACACGTTTTCGTGAGAAAAAAAACAGAAAATCGCTAAACTAAGCGTTATATAAAACATGTTTGAAATAAAAGTTGTAGGATTTTAAATTCTCTACAACTTTTATACATAAATTTTTGCGCTAAAATCCATATTAAAGCCGTTATCTTAAAAGAAAAAATTTTTTTTACGTGAAAACAGGCTTACCAAGAATTTCAGCAAACATGGCGCCAACCCTATCTTGTAGAGCATAAACAATTTTAGTAAACCACGCGATTTAAAAAAAAAATCGCAAAAAAGGGAAAAATTACATGAATAAACTACTACTTCCGGTCGACCGATTTTGATGAAAATGTTCGTGTCGGGTCCTCTAGTGGTTTGTAACTTAAGTTTCAAGTTCGTACGATGTTCCGTTCTTGAGATATTCTGTTAACGCACGCGCGAGCGCACGCACACAGACCAATCGCTAAAAACATGTTTTTTGGGTTCAGGGGGTCTGAAAACGTGTAGATCCGGTGAAAACTCGATTTCGAAAAATCGACATGAAAACAATACTTTCTTTCCTATATTCATACAGGTAAGAGAAAGTAAAAAGTGAATAAAAGGATGAATTTATTTTTAAAATGTCAAGTGGTGACAGTGTAAGCGTTTTTCAAGCGATTGCTTGTTGACGGTTCGATCAAGCGGAAAATTTAATCAACATCTTCATTGGAACTGACTGTTTTTAGCTACTATTTATGTGACGTCAAAGAAATAACACAATGCCACAAAATACTAGAATAAAATAGTCCATTTTCATAATATATCTACATCAGCATCATTCTTTGCAATTTATCGTAAATATATTACTTCATTTCCATTTGATTAATTTATATTTACGTACATCTTATTACTTTCTCTTGCCTATATGAATGTGTAGGAAAAAATTTCGTGTGAAACACTCACACAACTTTCTCTTGCCAATGCAAATAATTAACAATAAACCTAACATTAGTAATAAAACATTACAAATAAACAAAAAACTAACCTCAATAAACATAACCTAATCATGAGTGAAAGACGCAAAATGAAAATCAACCTCAGTTTGGCTTAAAAATACGGAAAATCACTCTTTCACGCTAAATTGGCTCTGTAGAGAAAAAATGCTTGAAATAAAAGTTGTAGATATTTAAATTTCCTGTAAATTTGATAACATACACTTTTCTTGTAAAATGCATAAGGCTGAAATCTTTTAAAAAATCGATTTTTTACACATTTTTCTGAGAAAAAAAAGAAAATCGCAAATTACCGCTAAACTAAGCGTTATACAAAACATGTTTAAAATAAAAGTCGTAGGTTTTGAAATTCTCTACAACATTTATTACACATTTTTGCGCTAAAACGCATATTAAAACCCCAATCGTAAAAAACAATTTTTTACGTGAAAACAGCCTCTCCAAGAATTTCAGCAGACATGGTGCCTACCCTATCTTGTAAAGCATAAAAAATGTAGTAAATGAGGTGATTTAAAAAAAAATCGTAGGAGCCGTTTTTGAGAAAATCGCAAAAAGTGAAAAATGACACGAATAATACTACTTCCGGTTGACCGATTTTGATGAAAATGTTCGTGTCGGGTCCTGTAGTGGTATGTAACTTAAGTTTTAAGTTTCAAGTTCGTACGATGTTCCGTTTTTGAGATATTCTGTTCACACACACACACACACACACACACACACTCACACACACACACACACACACACACACGCACACACACACACACACACACACACACACACACACACACACACACACACGCACGCACACACGCACGCAAGCACGCACGCACGCACGCACACACACGCACGCACGCACGCACGCACACACACACACACACACACACGCACACACACACACAGACCAATCGCTAAACACATGTTTTTTGGGTTCAGGGGGTCTGAAAACGTGTAGATCAGGTGAAAACTCGATTTCGAAAAATCGACATGAAAACAATACTTTCTTCCTATATATTCATATAGGCAAGAGAAAGTAAAAAGTATTGTTTTCATGTCGATTTTTCAAAATCGGAGTTTTCACCGGATCTACACGTTTTCAGAAACTACACCCTGAACCCAAAAAACATGTTTTTAGCTATTGGTCTGTGTGTGTGCTTGAACAGAATATCTCAAGAACGGAACATCGTACGAACTTGAAACTTAAAACTTAAGTTACATACCACTACCGGACCCTGTAGAATAGCAATCTATTATACATAGTATCGTTGATCAAATGTCAAGATTAGAAGTAAATTGTTGGAGAATTTCAAATAAATATTTAAATAATGAAATAACTAAACATCAGGATAAATAATTTCCAGTTATTATCTTAATATTTTATATCAAGAATTAAATACATGAAACTAATATTTAACAAGAAATATTAGAGTATAAATAATAATTCCAGAAGTCAAATAGTTAAACTTAATGGATGTGAAGATACTAAAAACAAAAATGAAAGTATAATTTTAAATAAATAATTTCAATTAATTAAAATTTAATAAAAGGAAATTAATACATCAAGATCTAAATGAATTAAGAAACTGAATTCAATAAAATAATGATTTTGAAACCAACAGATGAAATTTATGAAAGAGTTAATTAAATACCATAAAACCGATTGTAACAATGGTCAATGCCCATAACAGACAGGTGGAGTGTCAAATTATTTACACTCAATCTGTTCGTTGCAGGGCTAAAATAAATAGTTCTGTTTCTTATCACATGGTCAGCCAATTAAATGACTGAATCATTTAAGAGCAGAAGAGGTAGAGGTGTAAAAAACACTAATCAAAGTTATCTCCTTTGAAAGTAATGAATTTTATTGTACAGCCAGACCCGGTGGTGAATGAAGTGAAGGTGTCATTTGCAGAGTGGAAAATATGTGCTTTTCAGAGGGCCCGGCATGCTGATAAGCATACTTTTCCATTCAGTGAGGAAGGCAATGGTAAACCACCTCACTCCTAGTTTTACTTAGTAAAGCCTCTAGAGGTTCAAACCAGCCTTTCGGCTGTTGACCTCTGTGGTGAATGAAGTGAAGGTGTCATTTGCAGAGTGGAAAATATGTGCTTTTCAGAGGGCCCGGCATGCTGATAAGCATACTTTTCCATTCAGTGAGGAAGGCAATGGTAAACCACCTCACTCCTAGTTTTACTTAGTAAAGCCTCTAGAGGTTCAAACCAGCCTTTCGGCTGTTGACCTCTGTGGTGAATGAAGTGAAGGTGTCATTTGCAGAGTGGAAAATATGTGCTTTTCAGAGGGCCCGGCATGCTGATAAGCATACTTTTCCATTCAGTGAGGAAGGCAATGGTAAACCACCTCACTCCTAGTTTTACTTAGTAAAGCCTCTAGAGGTTCAAACCAGCCTTTTGGCTGTTGACCTCTGTGGTGAATGAAGTGAAGGTGTCATTTACAGAGTGGAAAATATGTGCTTTTCAGAGGGCCCGGCATGCTGATAAGCATACTTTTCCATTCAGTGAGGAAGGCAATGGTAAATCACCTCACTCCTCGTTTTACTTAGTAAAACCTCTAGAGGTTCAAACCAGCCTTTTGGCTGATGACCTAAACAACAACAGCAATGGTCCAGTCCCCCATTCGGTCCAGTTCAATGGTACAAGGCACATTAGAAGAAACTCCAAGAACTTCACATCGTAAATATATTTAAAATTTTTCATATTTCATTCTGAGTTCATTCTTCTTCTTCTTCAAGTGCCGTCTCCGCGTCGGAGGTTGGCGATCATCATTGCTATTCTAACTTTCGAAACAGCTGCTCGGAACAGTGACGTGGAGTTGAGACCAAACCAATCTCTCAAATTCTTCAGCCAGGACGCTTTCCTTCTACCCGGCCGGCGCTTTCCTGCTATGAAAGAGTTACATAAATAATAATAATAAATAATAATAATAATGGATGTCTCATTAGACAGTCTGATTAGACTGAGTTCATTAGACAGTCATAAATTTATTTAAATTAGCATTTTAATTGCAATTAACTTAATTAAAGACTTAATATTATAAGAAGGTGTCATCAATAAATTAAATTAAATTCAAATTTCAACAATTTATAATTTTCTTTTGTAATTAAAATTTGTCAATTTTAATTTTAAGTAAATTCATCAATCTTTTATTAACAATTCATTTCAACTTAATCCAATTGCGTCTTTATTCATTTATTATTTCTTTAAATTCGTAATTAAATAAATCCGTTAAAAATCCCTTTACATTATTGGCGCCCAACGTGGGGTACAAAAAATGTTAGTTAGGCGCTAATTAAATTCATAATTATTTAAATTTCTCCCTTTGCAACCCGACACGAACATTTAAATCAAAATCGGTCAACCGGAAGTAGTAGTTTATTCGTGTAATTTTTCACTTGTTTGCGATTTTATCAAAAACTGGTCGTACGATTTTTTATAAAAATCGCCTGGCTTACTAAAGTTTTTATACTCTACAAGGTAGGGTAAACGCCATGTCTGCTAAGAAATAGAAATGTTTTTTATAGCCCTGGATTTTATATCATCTGTAAAAGTCAACCATTTTTAATATGTAACTGGTTTATTAAATAAACTGAACAAAGGTTGCTGCTAGTTCAATTTGATAGTACGTGACCGAATTTTCTTTGGCTTGGGGGGGTAATTAGTAAATGAATGTAGTCGAAATGTGGGTGTTTAAAATTTTAAACATCAAAATATTAGGTTATATTCACTCCATGTTATGAAGAGGGTGCGGAAATAAAAATAAACAAAGAGCTAACCGCAGGTGGTTGCATATTTTTAATGAATTAAAACCGTACATCTCATTAGCGGCATTATCGAGCGATGTAGTTAACAAGTATACAATAAACAAGGTATAACGTTTCACCTGAAGTACAGGTTGATTCAAAAAGTCAATGACATTTATTTATTTATTTCTTTTTTTGTCATCAGTTTCTCGACTGGTTTCATATAGTTCTCCAAGATGTTCTTACCCAAGTCGTTCTATATCTACATACCTGTAACACTCTACATCTTTTGTAATTTGCTTTATACGAGGTGTGGCTATTAAATAACGAGACTGCCGTTGTAAACAATTTAATTTTAATTTTATACATAATCACTTATTGTCACCTTCAATATACACTCCTTCTCTATCCCTGCAACGCTCCATGCGAATTTTCCATTGTTGGAAACAGTGCTGGAAGTCATCTTCTGTCAGTTCCTTCAGGACACGTGCCGCTTTCTCTTTTACAGCTTCCACAGACTCAAATCTTGTCCTTTTTAATGCAGATTTCACCTTAAGGAACAGGTAGAAGTCACATGGTGCAAGATCTGGTGAATAAGGTGGATGTTCTAACACTGAGATTCTGTACTTGGCTAGGAACCTCTTGACAGATGACGCGGAATGAGCTGGCACATTGTCTTGGTGGAGAACCCATGATTGTCCTTCCACATTTCGGGGCATTTTTTTCCTTAGGCTACTCTTTGACGTAGTTTAGAAAATTCCTCAAGGTAGTAATATTGATTAATTGTTTAAACTTCAGGAACCCAGTGACGGTACACAACCCATAGATATCAAAAAAACAATCATCATTGTTTTAAATTGTGACTTGCTCATTCGAGCTTTTTTGGCTCTCGGTGAAGTTCGGCTCTTCCAGTGCATGGATTGGCGCTTCGTTTCCGGATCATAAGTAAAAAACCACGTTTCATCACATGTTATTATCGTTTCCAAGAAATTTGGGTAATTTTCAATCGCGTACAAAGTGTCAGTACAAACATTTTTGCGAGCTCCATTTCAAACATTTTTGAGCGGCACGTGTCCTGAAGGAGCTGACAGAAGATAACTTCCAGCACTGTTTCCAACAATGGAAAATTCGTATGGAGCGTTGTACGGATAGAGAAGGATTGTATATTGAAGGTGACAATAAGTGATTGTTGTTGTTTAGGCCATCAGCCGAAAGGCTGGTTTGAACCTGTAGAGGTTTTACTAAGTAAAACGAGGAGTGAGGTGGTTTACAATGCCTTCCTCACTGAATGGAAAAGTACACTTATCAGCATGCCGGGCCCTCTCAAAAGCACATATTTTCCACTCTGCAAATGACACCTTCATTTCATTCACCACAGGGTCTGGCTGTATAATGAAATTCATTACTTTCAGAGAAGATAACTCTGATTAGTGTCTTTTACACCTCTACCTCTTCTGTTCTTTAATGATTCAGTCATTTAATTGGCTGACCATGTGACGAGAAACAGAACTATTTATTTTAGCCCTGCAACTAACAGATTGAGTGTAAATAATTTGACACTCCACCTGTCTGTTATGGGCAAAATAAGTGTATTGTATAGAATAAAAATAAATTTTTTTACGTCAGTCTCGTTATTTAATAGCCACACCTCGTATATTCTAACCTTTGCCTTCCCCTTCAATTCACTTCCTCAATATTACACTCCAATTTTGATAGACCAATACCTGGATGTCTTAACACATTCAGTGCTAGAGACTCGCCTAGCGGGTCATAGGTCGGTGTTGCCGCCAGGCTGCCGTCTAACCTAGCGGTTTCTGTTTTGTTATTATTTTAAATAATTCCGGAGGGACACCGCCTGTCGGATATCAGTTTGTTGCTATTATATAGCCCTCAGAAAGTGGGTTATCTTTGTAACCGTGCAATTCGTTTTTGAATTTTCGTAATACGATCTGTTACTCTCGTATAGTATACTTGTTCAGTAATTTTGACGGGTTTTAAGGGAACAGTTGAAGCCGTGTGTTATAGCCTTGATGGCAGGAGTTTTGAAATTAACCCAAAAAATATTGGATAAAACGAGTGATGCGGTAAGCCGACTTGTAACTGTAGGACATCAACCCACTATCCACGACTAATGGCAGATTAATGTAAACTGAAGCATAAACGACTTATTTCGGAGGACCTAGTTTCATTTAATGGCGCCAGAAACCAACGGCGGAACGACTGAATAAGCAAGATACAACGATAGAAAGTACACTGCGGGAGGCAAAGGTAAAACGATAAGTAACTGCTGGAACAGCAGGACATCACTGGTCAACTCAAACACAAAATTAGAAAACGTACAACAAATAGACTAATTCGCTTACCTGTTGAATGGCCTGAAGTGTAGAAACGACGTCCACGCGACCCGTGTCCGGGTTCGATTCACACTGTAACTTTAATGTTTGATACGAAAACAAGAACAATTGTAAATGATTATAAATTACACACATAAGCAAAATCACACTTGAAAATGATGTATGGTACATCAGAAACGAACGAAGCATAACGACGACTGCAGAAGCGACGCCATAGGATGGCCGGCGCAGAGAAGGCACGAACAGTCTACATGCCGCAGAATCTAACCAGTGAGTGAGTTGACCGGGAAGAAAGGAATGTGAGTAGAGGGAGAAAAAACTACGTCATGAACTGAGGTCACCATCGGAAGTCAAGACAAGTATACAGTCAGAGGCGGGAAAAAGGTTATTAATACAAATTCAGTGTATTTAACGACGATAATAATTAGTAATTGTTAGACGGGGGGGGGAAGTGGCGTTAACATACCGCCCGCCTAAATCGATGAAAGCGATTTACAGAAACAAAACTAGCAGAGAAGATCGAAGAACGAAGCCGCCCGCCCTGAAACAACCAGGGAGCGGTAAACGCAGGAAGAAGACGAAGAATGAAGCCGCCCGCCCTGAAGCAACAGGGAGCGGAAAACGTAGCAAACGAAGAGAACGAAGCAAAGAAGACGACGAAGAAGAATCGAATGAAGCGAAGAACGGAGCATCTTGAGGTGGCGTGACAAACGCACGGGTTTGCCCGGCCAACGACGAACGGAACATCTTCCACGGCTTGCGCGGAAGCCAACGAGTAACGGAACGATCTTGAGGTGATTGCCAACAAGGGTTGACAACCAGAAGCGACGCAGAAGAAGAATCGAAGAACAACGGAGCAAGGTAGAGTTCCAGCAAGGGAACAGGCGAATGAAAAGACGAATACATGAATGTGTATTTGTATGTGTCAGGAGTGAATTCTTTAAGTTGTTAAAGGAAACTTTTGTTGAAAGATTGTATGAATCAATACATACAATATACGCAGCGGTTGATCAGGAGCAGCCTACTCAGAAAATTGAATCTCTAGGAGAGAAATAAGACGACACATGCGGAGCAGACAGCGGTGAGAAGAAGACGTAGAGTTGAGAACGAAGGTAAAGCCTAATTGTCAGGCAGGACAATTAGCTTTGACACGGGTCGAATGTAAGTACCATGAATAGTTCTTACCTCGGCGGTACGAACTGTGCGGTCTCTGCCAGGAAAGACATCGGTAACTGTGCCTAATGGCCATGATGCAGGAGCAGTGTCGAGGTTTTGCACGATGACAACACGACCAATTTGTAGGTTGTCACGAGCACGAGTCCATTTATTGCGCTGAGTTAGCGTGTGCAGGTAGTTCAGGGACCATTGTTTCCAGAACGACTTAACTAGAACTTTGACTTGCTGCCAGCGCGACGCCGGCTGGAGTTGATCAATTGTGCTATGTTCAGGCGGTTGTAACAGAGACGATCCGATGAGGAAATGCCCAGGAGTCAGCATACATCTCTCCTCATTGGGGTCGGATGAGAATTGAAACAGAGGTCGGCTGTTTAATACGGCCTCGATACGAGCGAATAAAGTTATGTACTCCTCGAAGAGCAGTGGTTTGTCTCCGATGAGCCGAAGTAGACAATGTTTGGCCGATTTGACGGCGGCTTCCCATAATCCGCCGAAGTTTGGCGCAGAAGGTGGATTGAAGTGCCAAGTAATTTTTAATGCAGCGAGATGACTTCCAATAGCAGGAGACGAGCGACGAAGCAGATTATAAATTTCGACAAATTTATTTTTGGCGCCAACGAAGTTGGTGCCGTTGTCGGAGTAGATGTCCGAAGGCAGACCTCGACGAGACACAAAACGATCGAGTGCAGCAAGGAAAGCATCAGTTGAAAGATCAGACACAAATTCGAGATGAACAGCCTTGGTAGACATGCACACGAAGACGCACAGGTAACCTTTAGAGAAGGAAGATTTACGAAGACGACTGGTTTTGACGAAGAACGGGCCGGCATAATCAACACCAGTAGATGAGAATGCACGGGAAGCGGTGACACGAGAAGATGGAAGCGTAGACATCATAGGTTGAGAAGGTCGTCCGTTGTATCTAATGCAGCGAACGCAGCGATGAATTCTTTGTCGGATGACCGTTCTAGCAGATAAAATCCAGAATTGTTGAACGATCAACGCCTGTGTTGTACGAGGTCCCGAATGGAGCGACAGTTGATGGTAATAGTCACATATTAAGTTGGTTAAGTGGCTATGTTTTGGCAGCAGTATGGGATGCTGTGCAGTAGTGCTAAGCGCAGAACGGCATAGACGACCGCCTACAGTTAGAATGCCGTGGTTGTTAAGCAACGGTGACAAAGAAACGAGTGACTTAGACGGTATTTTTCCCTTGGAGACAGCATTGATGTCGTCGGAGAAGTAGCGCAGTTGAGTCAATTTTACGCAGACATTGGTAGCAGCGCAGATTTCGCTTGAAGTCAGGAACGAAGAAAAAACTACGGAAGGCGTTTTGAGTTTTTTCACGAAGCGCAGAACATAAGCCAGGATTCGCGTTAGGCGAGAAAACGATGAAAATTTTAATAAAATTTCGTCGGGAAACGAAGGATCAGTTGAGACGGCGAGACAAATTTTTTCTTGCCGGAGATCGAGCTTGTCAGTAGAAACGGAAGGAATATTAATCGTAGGCCATTCTGTAGATAGCGCACGATAAATAGGCGGCCCTTGCCACCACAACGAGTGATTGATCAAATCGGTACAATTGGCACCACGAGATGCAACATCAGCAGGGTTTTGGTCAGTAGAGATGTGAGACCAAGAGTCAAGATCGGTTAATGAAAGAATTTGTTGCACACGGTTGGCAATAAACATTTTTAAGCGGTGTTGCGGCGTTTGCAGCCAGGCTAACACGATACTAGCATCGGTGAATAATCGCATGTCACAACAAGAAATAGAGTTCGCAAAATCAGAAACAGAAGAAATTAAGCGAGATAACAAGAGTGCAGCGCACAGTTCAAGACGAGGAATTGTAACGTTTTTTAGCGGAGAGACTCGACTTTTGGCTTTGAGCAGAAACATATCAGAAAATGTATTGGTTTGTACATGAAGGTATACACAAGCGGCGTAGCCCTTTTCGGAGGCGTCGCAGAATCCAAGAATTCGGTATTCAGCGCCGTTAACAGAAATTAATCGAGGAAGACGAAAATCTTGTAGAGCAGAGAGATCAGTGCTAAATTTACGCCAGGCGTGGTCGAAAATCGGCGGTAACTGGTCGTCCCACTGTAAATTGTTGTTCCATAATTGTTTTAGAAAGTGTTTTACCCAGAAGGTGACTGGAGTTAGAAATCCGAGAGGATCGAAGATTTTTGCGAGATAGGAGAGCACAGTACGTTTGGTGACCGTAGAATCGAAAGGAGTTACGTGATACGAAAAAGAATCGGAGGTGGGGTTCCACTGAAGCCCTAAGATTTTAATCGATGAAGTTTCATCTGAGAAACAGATAGGATTTTCTAGATGATCGTGCGGAAATCGTTGCAGAAGGTCAGGATGATTGGAAGACCATTTCCGTAATTGAAAACCTCCCAAGGCGAGTAACTCGATGAGTTGATCGACTAGAAGTTCAGCCTCCTTGAAATCGGAAGCACCGGTCAGTATGTCGTCGACGTAAGTACTGGAACGAACAGCCTCGGACGCAAGAGGAAACGAAGAGCCTTCATCTTCTACTAACTGAAGTAAAGTACGTTGTGCTAAATAAGCAGACGGTTTAACTCCGTAGGTTACCGTATTCAGTTCGAATTCTTGCGGTGTGGAGTTTGAATCGGAACAATAGAAAATATGTTGATGAAAACGATCTTCAGGACGCACGAGAATTTGCCGATACATCATCTTGATGTCCGAGCAGACGACGATTGGATGTTTACGAAAAGTTGTTAAAATATTACAAATGTCCTTTTGTAACTTAGGACCAGGTAACAGTTGGCTATTAAGTGAATTGCCGTGAAGATCAGAGAAAGAAGCATTAAATACGACACGAATTTTCCCATTAGGGTCGGCTGTTTTAAATACGCCGTGATGCGGAATTATGTATTCAGCGATAGAAGAAGCAGGCGACATGTGGTTGAGAGTAAGATACTCACGCATAAAATCGTGGTATTTTTGTTGAACTGCAGGCTGCTGAGAAATTTTAACAGTAAATTTTGTAGCAGCACGACTTGCGACATGACGATTAGAAGACAACGATACAGAATTGTTTTTGAACGGAAGCGCAACAATATAACGTCCGTTACTATCACGAGTGGTGGTTTCGGAGAATAACTTTTCACAGTAGTCATCGTCCGGATCGGTAGCAGGGGGAGCGAAGATTTCTTCCGACTCCCAGAAGCGCTGCATAGTTTGAGACAGCGTATCGACAGAAGTGAGTAACGAGCTAGGTGGTTGGTTATTTGAAACCATAGAAAGTGCTGGTAATTTACCAAAAATTACCCAACCGAAAACTGTAGAAATGGCAGAAGGACTGCCTTTGATTATGGAATTATTGTGTTGAATAATTAGATCAGGAAACACTTCGGCGCCCAGTAAAATGTCTACAGGGGCGGAGTGGATAAATTCAGGATCAGCAAGAATTTTACCGGAGTGCAGCTGTAAGACTTCGTGAGAAATGCAGACAGATGGTAAATTATTAGTAATTTTAGGAATTACTAGCGCAGTGGTATCGAGACGAAAATCGCTGTTTTGTTTAGAAGCGATGGTAATCTGAGAAGTACCTTGTATTTGAGTAGTGGCGGCTGATATGCCTAACAAGTTTTGACGACACGGAATTGTTTTTGCGCCAATTTGCTCTGCGGCGCGAGATGTTATTAAGTTTACTTCAGAACCGCAGTCAAGTACAGCGCGGAAAGCGTGAAAGTTGCCAAATTGAGTTTGCAACAGCACTGTAGCAGTACCTAGCAAAACCTTTTGTGAACCAGTGCGACACGATAGCGAATTGCTGTTGGAAGAATCAAAAATAGGCACGGTGTTTTCAGCAGCGGTACTTAAATGCGCGCTACTGGGTGTAGATAGTCCTGCAGAAGGATGTCTATTAACAACGTTATTGTTAGAGGAATCGCAATCAGAAGAATTAACAACGGGAGAAGTAGTATTACGATTAGAGTTGGTAGTAATTGATTTGTAATTAAAATTACTTGATGCAGAATTACGAGTGGTAGAATCGACTGGAGTAGAGGACTCGTGCAACAGTGTGTGATGATTAGTAGAACCACATAAACGACAAGACTTGATAGATTTACAATCTTTGCGAGAGTGTTTTCCTAAGCAGGCAAAACATTTACGAAGCTGAAACACTTGTTTGTGCCGTTCTTCAACGGACATGGCGAGAAACTCGGTACAATTGAAAATGTTGTGATTAATAGAGCCACAAAACGGACATTTATATAGCGGTTCACTATTTGAATTAGCAAGATTACTACCTAATAAAACCGAATGCTGTTTTTTAGGCGTTGTAGGAGACATTGGTTGTTTACGGAACACCGGTCTGTGACTAGCCGGTTTATCGACGTTGGATTTGCTAGTATAAGAAGAACTAGCGTTATCTGTAGGTTGAGATGAATTCGAGAGCTCGAAAGCATGCATCTTAGCGGTAACGAATGACATTAAGGCCTCGTATGTAGGCACGGCTGAATTAGGATTTGAATCCTCGAACGCTTGCTTGTTACAGGATCCAAATTAGAATAAGCTATCTCAAAAAGTAAATATTCAAGTAAATTTATATTTAGCAGACGTAAGGCTCCGATTGATGATTCGTGGATATTAAGAAAACCTTTTAACGATTGATAGGACGGAGTGTCAGATTTAACGAAATTGAATATCTGATTTAAGTGAACATTTGCTATGCGCCTTGAGTTGGAGTAGCGCTCAACAATTAAATTGTACGCTAACGTATAATTTTCAAGCGAGAGAGGCAGGTGTTCTATTAGACGCAGTGGTTCACCGACTAATGAGCACCTCAAATAATGAAGTTTTTGAACAAATGATAACTCAGAATTATTGTGAATTAAATCATTGAACAAGCTGATGAAATTCTGGAATTTTGCAACATCTCCGTCGAATGAAGGTAGGCGAATTCGAGGTAATTGTATTAATTGCGAATTAGAAGACTTGACTTGATTTTGTAAAACGATTGTATTGTCCAGAGATTCAATTAATTTCTGGGCGCGATCAATTAACTGGAAATAATGAGTTTCGAATGCAGTGCGTTCTGATTCGAAATCTGTTTCGGGTTGAAGTAATTCGATATTCGTTTGTATCTGTTCGAAGTCACACCAGAGGTCTAAGAATTTGTCAAGTCGTAATTTGACTTGGTTAACTTCAACGTCAGATTGAAGAAAATTATTAAAACGAGAAAGATGATTACTAACAACGTTGCGTTTTTTGATTAAAGATTGTAAATCGTCCATATTGAAAATAATGAACGAAGACAGCGAGCGAAAAACAAATAATAGAATGTAAACAAAACACAGCTGTTTATTGAATCTAGGTTAGTTGCAACTATGATGTGTATGTTGCAGACGACACGAGTGAAGTGATTCTCTCAGCGCTAGCAGTATCGACGGACAACACGAGAGAGAGCGAATGAGAGAGAGGGCACGCATGCGCTGTAAGCTGCGTGAACCAGTTAACAAGAACGAAGGAAAAAATGGCGACTCTAGCCAAATTCTGGCCGTGTCGAAAGATATAGCACTGAACCGATCTACTGTGACGTCAGCATAGCGTTGGTTGATACTTGTATTGAATGAACGCGTCACAACAAACTGATAATGCGTTGCATTTGTTATGCAACCTAGCCCCGTATTTTTTAACTGAATAAATGAAATTGTTTTTAATATTAATAATTTTATTAATGTTTTTATTAATATATTGAACACATGTAAGGCACGAAACACAATAAATGCACAATAAAAAACACGATGAATGTAATGTAACACCATGTAACGACGAATTAAACAAAATACTGAAATTGTTGACGATTGAAAAATTAAGACAATAGACTGTATTTCCAAATATGCACTGATAAATATCCTGCCCGCGACGGACCAAATGTTATAGCCTTGATGGCAGGAGTTTTGAAATTAACCCAAAAAATATTGGATAAAACGAGTGATGCGGTAAGCCGACTTGTAACTGTAGGACATCAACCCACTATCCACGACTAATGGCAGATTAATGTAAACTGAAGCATAAACGACTTATTTCGGAGGACCTAGTTTCATTTAATGGCGCCAGAAACCAACGGCGGAACGACTGAATAAGCAAGATACAACGATAGAAAGTACACTGCGGGAGGCAAAGGTAAAACGATAAGTAACTGCTGGAACAGCAGGACATCACTGGTCAACTCAAACACAAAATTAGAAAACGTACAACAAATAGACTAATTCGCTTACCTGTTGAATGGCCTGAAGTGTAGAAACGACGTCCACGCGACCCGTGTCCGGGTTCGATTCACACTGTAACTTTAATGTTTGATACGAAAACAAGAACAATTGTAAATGATTATAAATTACACACATAAGCAAAATCACACTTGAAAATGATGTATGGTACATCAGAAACGAACGAAGCATAACGACGACTGCAGAAGCGACGCCATAGGATGGCCGGCGCAGAGAAGGCACGAACAGTCTACATGCCGCAGAATCTAACCAGTGAGTGAGTTGACCGGGAAGAAAGGAATGTGAGTAGAGGGAGAAAAAACTACGTCATGAACTGAGGTCACCATCGGAAGTCAAGACAAGTATACAGTCAGAGGCGGGAAAAAGGTTATTAATACAAATTCAGTGTATTTAACGACGATAATAATTAGTAATTGTTAGACGGGGGGGGGAAGTGGCGTTAACACCGTGAATTTAGTATAATTTACAGGTATCGATTCAAAATAGCTTACTCTTTTAGATTTACTTTAAAAGTACGTATATTATTTTTAGATTAAATTATATAAGAAATTACGCGTAAATCGTAATGGTAAATGGAAAAATTCAAGCGAGAAATACATTTATTATACTAGGTGAAAATAAACCTAAAAATCTGGTGTGAAACACTCACACAACTTTCTCTTGCCAGTGCAAATAATTAACAATAAACCTAACATTAGTAATAAAACATAAGAAATAAACAAAAAACTAACCTCAACAAACATAACCTAATTTTAATCATGAGTGAAAGACGCAAAATGAAAATCGACCTCAGTTTGGCTTAGAAATACGGAAAATCACTCTTTCTCTCTAAACTAGGCTCTGTAGAGAAAAATGCTTTAAATAAAAGTTGTAGATCTTTTAATTTTCTATAAATTTAATTATATACATTTTTGTCGTAAAATGCATACTAAGGTCAAAATGTTAAAAAAATCGATTTTTCTCACGTTTTCGTGAGAAAAAAACAGAAAATCGCAAATTACCGCTAAACTAAGCGTTATACAAAAAAATGTTTGAAATAAAAGTTATAGAATTTTAAATTCTCTACAACTTTTATTATATAAAGTTTTGCGCTAAAATGCATATTAAAGCTGTAATCTTAAAAAAACAACGTTTTTACGTGAAAACAGCCTCACCCAGAATTTCAGCAAACATGACGCCTACCCTATCTTGTAGAGAATAAAAAATTGAGTAAACCAGGCGATTTTAAAAAAAAATCGTAGGACCAGTTTTTGAGAAAATCGCAAAAAAGTGAAAAATTACACGAATAAACTACCACTTCCGGTTGACCGATTTTGATGAAAATGTTCGTGTCGAGTCCGGTAGTGGTATGTAACTTAAGTTTCAAGTTTCAAGTTCGTACGATGTTCCGTTCTTGAGATATTCTGTTCACACACACGCGCGCACACACACACACACACACACACACACACACACACACAGACCAATCGCTAAAAACATGTTTTTTGGGTTCAGGGGGTCTGAAAACGAATAGATCCGGTGAAAACTCGATTTCGAAAAATCGACATGAAAACAATACTTTCCTTCTTATATATTTATATAGGCAAGAGAAAGTAAAAAGAACATTGAATTGTTTACTTTTATGTTATTAGCAAACATAAATCCATGTATATCGTGTATGTAGTCGTGTGTGCATGTATATCGTGTATGTAGTCGCAAATAAAATAAATTTATAAAAACGTTAGTAACATAAGTTGTAGGCCCTACATAAAGCAAACGGAGAACACACTGCACTAGTAATCAGCCCGACGGGAGAGATACCCAATTCCTCAGCATTGAATGTTTTAAGGGGCGCAGACTGATTTTAATAAAAAATATTGATTTTTCAATTTTACCATTTATTGATCGATCGTTTTTTCCTATTTAAATTGATGTATAACACGACATTTGTTGCTTTTTCTATTGAGAAAAATTATGTTTTTACGTTGATGGGGTACGTAGTGTTTATTTCGATATTTTTTCACGTTTTTCATTCTTGTAAATTGATATTAAAATAATCATGTTACTGCTCTAACTTTACGGAGATCGCGTTTACATAAAAATGATCATTTCTAGAACGCGTAGGAATCAACCGTAGAGGAAATATTGGTGTGTTTTTGTTTGGAAGTTAATTCCAATTGGCGATAGGTGTTTCTGTTAAGGTATTGTGCTTTTACTATATCCGCATTTTTCGCATATTGTATTTTTTGACTTTAGGTACATTTATTTTAGGAACCATCCCACCTAGGAGTGTGAAATTTCACACACTACATTTTAATACTAAGGTGTGTATTTACTTTAGAGGTATTTCAAAAATTTTGGAGTTTTTATTTTTTGGGTGTGTTTTCATAAAAAAATTTGGGCACATTTGAACATTTTTTGAGAATAAAAATCATTTTTGGATTGGATGAAGATAAATGAAAAAGCTCTGGTACAAATTTGTAAAACGGTTCTGTAGAAAGGTGTGCCAAAGCTCAGCTTTACAAAAAATCTACCTAAGTTAATATTGCAGTTATAGGGATAATGAAAATGGTCTGCTCCCCTTAAGATATGCCCCACTAGCCTATCCTTTCTTCTGGTAAGATGTTTCCAATATACTTCTTTCATGCACCGTCTAAGACCCTCTAAATTCCTTATTTTGTCCACCCAACTAATCTTTAACATTTTCCTATAACACCACATTTCCAAAGGTTCTGTCGTCTTCTTGTCCACAGCCCGTATCACCCACGTTTCACTCTTGTATAATGTTAGTAGTCAGTAATCTGTTTTTCTTTCCAAAAACAATTGTTATGTTATTATACAACGCTGTTCTAGCTTGAGCAATCCTTTGGGGCTGTAATTGTTCTTAATTGAACACAAAGTACACTCTTTATGGATTAATAAATAATTTATTTCAGTTATTTTTTTTTTGTTTCAGAAATCACAAATTACGTAAACGAAAGCAGAAATATAAGAAGTACGCATGGATCAACCATCTAATACAAAATAACAATGTAAACAATCAAAATGGAAATAACTATAACAATTACAACAACAATACAAACTCTGATATAAATATACTGAGTTTAGATAATTGTCTTACAATCCAATTGGTTCAACCCAAAACTGTATATCCGTATGTTATTTGTACACCAGACATAACAGTTGTTGAAAACATTAACAAATGCAGCAATAACACAGAAATAACAATCAATCAGATTCATCCAACAATAGTAGACAACGATAAACCAATTAATAAAAACAACAATTCATTGAATGAAAACTATAAATCAAATGTTAGAAATGACAAAATAATTCTTGGAAACAATAAATCAGATGTTAGGAATGATAAAACAATTGTTGAAAACAATAAATCATTGAATAAAAACAAAACAACTGTTGAAAACAATAAATCATTGAATGTTAACAAAACAATTATTGAAAACAACAAATCATTGAGTGAATACAAAACAGTTGTTGAAAACAAATCATTGAATGTAAACAAAACAATTGTTGAAAACAACAAATCATTGAATGAATACAAAACAATTATTGATAACAACAAATCATTTAATAAAAACAAAACAATTGTTGAAATCAACAAATCATTGAATGAAAACAAAACAATTGTTGAAAACAGCACATCATTGAATGAATACAAAACAATTATTGAGAACAACAAATCATTAAATGAAAACAAAACAATTGTTGAAAACAATAAATCTCTAAATGAAAATACAATTGTTGACAACAACAAATTATTGAATGAAAACAAAACAATTGTTGAAGACAGCAAATTAAAAAATGAATCATTGAAAAGTAATAATCATGCAATATTTTCGGATGAATTTAAAGATTTTGAAAACAGAAAATTAAATAACCGTATTAATGCACCTATTGAAAGTATTAAAACCGATTTAAATATTGAAAAAACAAATGAAAATATGAAAATAAATAAACCGATATCAAAATTAATTTCCGATGAAAATCTTTCATCTGAACCTATTGATGATAAAATTTTAAAAATATCAAATGATGAGTTTTTTGATGTCAAATTGAATAACGAACCGGATGAAAAATCATCAAAATCAATAACACCATATAAATCGTTCAGTGATGATAAAATGATTTGTAATAAATCATTTGGAAGATCACATTCGATAGCTGTACCAAGAGATTATCATGATGTAACATCCAGAGAATCATCCATTGAATCGGATATCAATCATAAAAATCATCATGGACGTCGTGTATCAAATTTAGTTGAAGATTTATTATTTCAATTATATCATTTACCGTATCAATCAAAAAAACAAATACCGACAAGAAGACAAAGTTGTTTTGCCTTCAGGAATAATTCTTCTATCGAAAATGTCGCATATCGATCACCAAATTTATCGATCTCAGAAGATTATGATGATTTCAGATATAATATTAATAGAAGTCAAATGTCAATTAAATCTGTTACAGATACTGTTCAATCAATCTCGCACGATATAGATATATTTACTTCGTATACTTATATAAATTCTTCTGATTTTTCTAATTATGAATCTTCGTACACCAGTGACTCTGTTGTATCGAATAATCTATCAATCGATTGTAAAAGATTAACATTATTGAAACGAAGTAAGTATGTTTATCTATTTTATTTTATTACTTAGCCTAGTTTTTCTTGCCATTTAAGTAAAACGAGGAGTAAAGTAGTTTACAAATTGCGTTCCTCACTGAGTTGAAAAGTATACTTATCAGCATGCCAGACTCTCTGAAAAATACATATTTTCCACCCTGCAAATGTCATCTTCACTTCATTCACCATAGGGTACGGCTGTTTAATGAATGCCTGATTATATTCATTTACACCTCAACTTCTTCTGTTCTTAAATCGTTCAGTCATATAATTGGCTGACCATGTGATAAGAAACAGAACTAATTTTTGAACTTGAATTTTGGAGCTAATAGATCGAGTGCAAATAATTTAACACTCCTGCCTGTTATGGGCATATATGAATATATAGGGTAGGAAAGTATTGTTTTCATGTTGATTTATCGAAATCGAGTTTTCAACAGATATACACGTTTTCAGGGCACCTTAACCCAAAAAAATATGTGCTTGGCGATGGTGTGTGTGTGTGTGTGTGTGTGTGTGTGTGTGTGTGTGTGTGCGCGCGCGCGCGTATCTGTGTTGTAAACAAAATATTTAACCCTTTATAGGGCAGTACTATGGGGAAATTTACATGTTGTAAAATGTTAAATTTTGTTTTATAGGGACTTGAATAATGTATTTCTAGTGCCAGAACAGTAAGATATTTCTTTTTTTATGTCAAGCCCTGGTAAGTATACTTACCAAGGAATGTTTATTGAACTGGGAATTACATAATATTATTTAGTGGTAAGAATGCTTATTGAAACACCTTGTAGCCCTATATAACAGAAAAATGTGGGAATCTTAACTTTCTATCATCATGAATGCTTGCTTTCCCGTAAAAAACTGAAATTTTCTAAGCACTGTATAAACGTAACAACAAAACAACATGGTAGCTTACGCTGGTACGCTGGCATGGTAGCATGGTACGCTGGTCCTTACCACATTCGTGTAACTCACAAAGCAAATGGTCGCTGCGCGCTAATTTTAAAATGGGGATAGCCTACTTACCAGAGAACATCTGTTGTTGTTTAGGTCATCAGCCAAAAGGCTGGTTTGAATCTGTAGAGGTTTTACTAAGTAAATTTAGGAGTGAGGTGGTTTACCATTGCCTTCCTCACTGAGTGGAAAAGTACACTTATCAGCATGCCAGGCCCTCTGAAAAGCATACATTTTCCTCTCTGCAAATGACACTTTCACTTCATTCACCACAGGGTCTGGCTGTATAATGAAATCCATTACTTTCAGACGAGATAACTCCGATTAGTGTCTTTTATACCTCTACCTCTTCTGTTCTTAAATGATTCAGTCATTTAATTGGCTGACTATGTGATAAGAAACAGAACTATTTATTTTAGCCCTGCAACTAACAGATTGAGTGTAAATAATTTGACACTCCACCTGTCTTATGGGCAAAGAGAACATCTATAAAACCATAAAATGCTAATAAGGTTCAACTGCATAGCTTATTCTTTAAAAAAAAATCGACATTATTGCCAGTGGTAAGTATACCTACCACAGACATATAAAGGGTTAAAGAAATAGCGTACAAACAACAGCAAATTAAAAAAATCCCTTTCATGAGACGAAGGCAGATGGGTGGTGGCAATTTTTTTTAAAGAAATTATAAGAAATCAAACCCACTTAGCTTTCGTAAGAAAAAAGGCTTTCTTTGACCTATAGCAAGAACCATTAGTGATTTCTGTATTTACTCTTTAAGAGGAATCGAAGACATTTATTTTGTTTTCTTAATTCCGACTTTAATTTCTTGACTTCCGTTCAAAACCGGAACAAACCCAATGATTTCTGTATCTACTCTTTAGAGAAATCGAATAACCCTATTTTTGTTTGCCAATTCCGACTTCGATTTCTTGACTTCCGGTTTTGGGCCACTTCTGATCAAAACCGGAACTTCAAACCCAATTCAGGTCCATTAACTTTCTGTGTAGATTACGAATCCGTTTCAAAATTAAAACCGTTTGTTGCTGTCTCTTTATAGTTTCTGACTTATGGTTGACGGACGGACGGAGAGGAAAATGATAGATGAAAATAATTTGAAGAGGATTGGATATTTAAGCAGACCCTGGGTTATAAGCCGGAGGGCAGGAGAGAACGAGGACGCCCGAGAAAGAGATGGGCAGATTTGAGAGGTTCGAAACAGGCAGAGATGCCTAATCCTTGAAAGGCAGAAGAAGAAGAAGAAAGACAATTATTTTAAAAATTCCCTCCAATTGCAACATTAATTGGTTATTGTATTTGTTGCCAGGTATCACCGAATTGAAACTGTTAGAAGCAGCTTTTAAACAACGTATAATTACCGAAGGAACATGTCTGGCCAGGCATCTTCGAAGGCGAGACGGTCTCCTGCAGAAAATGAACGGACTCTGCGATTTGTTGACCGCTCATCTTCAGGCTTTATCACCAAAACGAAGTAGGTAAATTTCTTCTTCTGTATCTGTCTTATCGTAACGGTCGAGTGGTCACTGTTTAGTAGTGCTCTGTGGTTTTTTATTAATTTTGGTAGGATAAGTTTATTATGTTCGTACGAATTTTATATTGATTTATTGTGTCTTTACACGGATTAATTCAGTACCAATGAAACTTTTTTATGTTGTTTCAATATAAAGATAAAGACGTGTAATGCGATGAATTTGAACTTATAATTGTGTGTATTGAATAGACAATAGATAGAATAACGATTAATAATAGTGGGCTGATAATAGACTGGTATACGAGTAGGAACGTGTTTTTTTAAATTATAGTTTACTGTTATTTAATAGAATGAATACGAAAAATATTGATAGTTTCTTTTTACCTAGTCAGAGTTATAAAAAACGGCAAAGGGCGAAAAGCTCACCGGAACAGGTAGACTTGGAAAAAGTGAAAAACGTGATTGCCGTGATAGCATGTCTGAACAAGGAGTTATTCCCGAGGCTTTAAAGACATTTTTTAACCTGGTTTGAATCTCGCATTTGTGATAAAATTGATTAAAAACTGTCGAGGTTGCCATCTAAGGACGATTTAGCAGTGTTGATAAGTAAGGTTAAGGCTTTATCAGAAGATAATAAAAAAATAAAGCAGGAGTTAAGGGAGTTGAAAATAAAAAATAACGAGATGTTACAGCGTGTTGTAGAGTTGAAAAATCGTTCCAGACGGAATAATTTGATGCTTAGAGGCCTGAATTACGAGAGTCGTAATGCTGACTTTATAAAAATAGTAAAAGACTTTTGTGTAACATTTTTGGGTGCGCGTGACGATATAATGATTAATCGGGCGCATGTTTTGGGAATGAGAACGAATGGTGGACCAATAATTGCACATATACCCAATGACAGGGATATTCGGTTTATATTGAAGAATAGTAACAGGTTAAGGGGTACTAATTATGTGATCCACAGAGATTTTGCATCGGAAACGAGGAAAAAACGAGCCAAACTCTTTAGGTTGTGTAAAGAAGTTAGGCAGCAAAGACCGGATGTTAATGCAGTAGTGGAAGTGGATCGGCTGGTTATAAACGGAACTGTCTTTAGCGTGGAAGATGACCGGCTTTTAGGTGTCAATGGTGAGGATGGTTTGCAGAAGGTTAATGAATCTTTTGGTGAAGATCTAGCAAGGGTGCTGCAGGGAATACTTGTAAAGTCCGGTGAGGAAAAGGGTGGAAGAAATGATTGAGGGATGGCCGTCGGTCGGAATTTAGTTAGTGGTGGGGAACAGGAGATAAGTGTGGTTGTGTACAATGTAGCCGGCCTCAGGGGTAAGTCGTTTGAAATAAACACACACACACACACACACACGCGCGCGCGCGCACACACACACACACACACACAGACCAATCGCTAAAAACATGTTTTTTTGGGTTCAGGGGGTCTGAAAACGTGTAGATCCGGTGAAAACTCGATATCGAAAAATCGACATGAAAACAATACTTTCCTTCCTATATATTCTTATACGAAGAGAAAGTAAATAAATAAAAAAAAAAAAATTACATTTATATAAAAGTACTGTCACGTATATTCCAAGTTCTTTCGGGATCTAGTTATTTGTAATTACAAAATACAAAGAGGTAACTTTACGTATGAATTTATAATAATTATTAATTTACAAATTTAATTATTTCCGTTAATTATAATTATAACATTTAGAGATTTACAATAAATTACTTAATAACCGACTAAATTTAATACAAATTGTTTTAAAACTTTAATTAAGATTAAATACATAGTGGTAACGTGCTCGCCTCTCATCACGCGGTCTTGGGTTCGAATCCCACTCGGGCATGGCATTTTTTCATACGTTACAAAAAATTCATTTCATCCTTCACCGTCTGCATTAGCAGCAATTTGCAAAACAGTCGGACGTAAAAAAAAAAAAAAAAAAAAAAAAAATACATAGTTCATACCTTATTAATTACAGACAAGACTGTAGCGTCTTAGGTACTAAAATTCTTAGAGCATGGGATATATTTTATTATTATATATACTGAAGTCACGAGATTGCCTTTTGCGTATGGATTGGCTGTGAAGAAGGAAAGTGAAAGTATGACAGTGCTGCCAACCTCAACCGTGCGTCACTACTCGTACATTTCACTACCGTGCAGTTTCTACATACATTTTGTAAGCTGTGGTTTAATCCGAAAAATTTTTCTTCATAAACCTTATAAGAAATAAATCTGTCCTGTAATACTGCCTATAGGTTAATTACACGACTAGAAATGTTTGATTTAATATGTTTGTTTCAATATGCACTCCTTCTCTATCCCTACAACGCTCCATGCGAATTTTCCATTGTTGGAAACAGTGCTGGAAGTCAGCTCCTACGGGACACGTGCCGCTTTCTCTTTTACAGCTTCCACAGACTCAAATCTTGTCCCTGATAATGCAGATTTCACCTTAGGGAACAGGTAGAAGATAATAACATGTGATGAAACGTGGTTTTTTACTAATGATCCGGAAACGAAGCGCCAATCCATGCGCTGGAAGAGCTGAACTTCACCGAGAGCCAAAAAATCTCGAATGAGCAAGTCAAAATTTAAAGCAATGATGATTGTTTTTTTGATATCCATGGGATTGTGTACCTTCACTGGGTTCCTGAAGGTCAAACAATCAGTCAATATTATTACCTTGACGTAATTTCTAAACTACGTCAAAGAGTAAGGAAAAAACGCCCCGAAATGTGGAAGGATAAATCATGGGTTCTCCACCACGGCAATGCGCCAGCTCATTCTGCGTTATCTGTCAAGAGGTTCCTAGCCAAGTACAGCATCTCAGTGTTAGAACATCCACCTTATTCACCAGATCTTGCACCATGTGACTTTTACCTGTTCCCTAAGGTGAAATCTGCATTAAAAGGGACAAGATTTGAGTCTGTGGAAGCTGTAAAAGAGAATGCGGCACGTGTCCTGAAGGAACTGACAGAAGATGACTTCCAGCACTGTTTCCAACAATGGAAAATTCGCATGGAGCGTTGTAGGGATAGAGAAGGAGTGTATATTGAAGGTGACGATAAGTGATTATGTATAAAATTAAAATTAAATTTTTTACAAAGTCAGTTTCGTTATTTAATGGCCACACCTCGTACACCCGGAGGCCTTTCCTGCGAACCCTTAGTTATAATATTCGTTCAATATTACCATTCGATCAGTCGAGATGCAAGGAAGGTCAGTGGTCGTTGAAAAACCGACCGGGTTTTTACAAAATAAAAAGAGACAGGAAATTTATAAATTCCGTATTTATTTAATTATTATTTTGGTTAGCAGGTAACAAGTTTATCAATATGAATTAAATAAACAACAGTGCATTGTCTATGTTATTGTTTAGTTGGTATTCCCGTTTTAATTTCGTCATATGCAGACAATGTTAATAACCTATAACAGCCTCAGGCAAGTAATGTTGTACGTATACCGTCAGTCAATACAGGTTGCCCAAAAACGTGATTGTTAATTTAAGAAACAAAAAAAATATGATTGTGACTAGAAATTATTGTGTTAGTTACAGTCAACTCTCCGTATTCGCGGTTCCATATTTTACTTTCTCTTGCCTATATGAATATAAATGAAGGAAAGTATTGTTTTCATGTCAATTTTTCGAAATCGAGTTTTCACCGGATCTACACGTTTTCAGACCCCCTGAACCCAAAAAACATGGTTTTAGCGATTGGTCTGTGTGTGTGTGTGTTTGTGTGCGCGCGCGTGTGCGTGCGTGCGTGTGAACAAATATCTCAAGAGCAGAATATCGTACAAACTTGTAACTTGAAACTTGTAACTTGAGTTTGATACCACTAGAGGACCCGACACAAACATTTTTCTCAAAATCGGTCAACTGGAAGTGGCAGTATATTCGGGTCATTTTTCACTTTTTTGCGATTTTCTCAAAAAACGGCTCCTACGATTTTTATTAAAATCGCCTCATTTACTAAATTTTTTATGCTCTACAAAATAGGGTAGGCGCCATGTCAGCTGAAATTCTTGGAAAGACTGTTTTCTCGTAAAACAATTATTTTTTTAAGAGTGTGGCTTTAATATGCATTTTAGCGCAAAAATGTATATAATAAAAGTAGTTAAGAATTTAAAAACCTACAACCTTTATTTCATACTTTTTTTGTTTAACGCTTAGTTTATCGGTAATTAGTGATTTTCTGGTTTTCTCATGAACAAATCTGTATGTAAAAAAAATCGATTTTTTAAGATTTCAGCCTTAGTATGCATTTTACAAGAAAAGTGTATCAATCAAATTTATAGGAAATTAAAAGATCTACAACTTTTAGCTAGAGCATTTTTCTCTACAGAGCCTAGTTTAGCGTGAAAGAGTGATTTTCCGTATTTTTAAGCCAAACTGAGGTTGATTTTCATTTTATCTCTTTCACTCATGATTAAAATTAGGTTATATTTTTTGAGGTTAGTTTTGTCATCGGATGGCGATATTAAGTGGCAAGTTAAAACCTTTAATTTTGGTGGCCCTGAAAAGGGCCGTTTAAGCTGTGGTCGTCTTGATGGGAAGAATCGGTCGTAGTGTAATATGAGCAAGGTATACACACAAACATTCACGTGACACAACCGTTTATGCAAACTCACACAAAACCACCCACACTCGTACACACACGTAAACGCACACCCTTCTCACACTCGATATAAACATGTCAACATTTATATATAAACATCTCAACATAAACACATACGTCAGATGATTTACCACCTCCAGATGTGAGTAATAACAAAAAAAAAAGAAAAAAGAAAATTTAATTGAAAAATACAAACGAATTGTTGAATTTTATTCCATCTTAAAACTTTTAAAGGAGAAGACGTTCTTTACAATTTTTAATAAAAGGAACCAAAAACACAACAACAATTTTAATCAAGAAAGATTTTAATAAAAGGATTTTAATTATTTTAAAGTGTTTTAAAGAATTTTAAAACTTTGTAATTGTTATTTTAAAATATTTGTTATATTTTGTTTGATTGGAAACAAATAAATTTATCTATTTTTTAACTAACATTGAGTACAAAAATGGTGCCGTGACCAGGATAGAACATAATCAAGAAAATAAAAAATTTAATAAAAGTAATACAAGAGTCGACAAATAATTCAAAGCAAAGAAAACAATATAATTCAATATAGTCAAAAACAATATAATTCTTCTAAAATTTCGACAAAATTATAAGCTACTCACATCTGTAAGGTAAACTCACGTCAACCGGTAAGTCATCTGTTACATACACAATAATTAATCAACATAAATATGGATAGACAAATAGCACTGATTCTCGATCCTTCTAGACTAGACGAAACCAATCTTAACTTTCAACTTAGAGTACGAAAAAGTATCACAACGGGAAACGTTAGACAAAAACGACAACGATTACAGAAACTAGTAGATAACGGACGACAAATCGACCTCAATACATTACGTAGATTCGACCTTGACAAACAACTAACAGATTGTCAAAATTATCTATTAAAGTTACGAAACACAGAAAATTTAAATGATTTAGAAAAATATAATGCTGAAATTTTTGACGATCGACTTAACAAAATTTTAACGTTTGTATTACCCAATAAACCAGATAAGGCCGTAGGTTTCCAAAATTTAAGAGAGGAGCTCGATATTTGGAAAGCAAATGAGTTACGTAATATCGAAGCTAGACCCAATTTCGAACAAAATTTAAATCCGGAAGAGGCATATTTAAATGATAATCCTTTACCTAATCAAAGACAAGGGATTCTTAATTATGACTTTATAAATAATCCGGTAATACAAAGTCCTGTTCTTAGAAACGATGTTCCTGACATTTTAATACCGAATGCAGTAGGTAACAATAATCCCTTGTGTTTTCAACGTGAATTGAACTTTAATTGGACAAAAATTGCAAATACAATAGAAAATGAATTAAAAAATTTAACTATTACTGATGGTCGCGACATTGACACATTAGTACGAAATATTAAAATTATTAAACAGATACAGAAACGTTACGCAGTTGACTTGCCCCTGGTGTTGTTAACTCCGTTTATGACCGGTTTCACAGAACAAATTTTTGAAAACTCTATTAGAAATAACCATAATTTCGATCAATTTCATCGAGATTTAGTAAATAAATTAATTACACCAAAGATGAAAGAAATATTAAAATTAAAATTATTATACCGAAACCAGTCACAAACGGAGACCCTTGCGGAATACATGAAAGAAATTTTAGAGAATCATGATGTATTAAGACTAGATTTAACAGAAGGTGAGCTAATTAATGTCATTTTGACCGGTTTAAATGAAATGTATGCCACACACATAGGCATAATTGGTAAACCCAATAATTTACAGGACTTTAATAAACTAGATGCTTATGTTTATGAAAGAGTTTATGCCAGAACTCTTAATGATCTTGGTTCATCAAGTATGAATACTACAAATAATCTAAATACAACAAATACCGCGGTACCTATTCAGGTTAGACAAAACACCTTAAAAGAAACAACGTTTAACAACACCACATCACACACATCGCTCACAACTCTGAAGTGTTTTTATTGTAACAAATTGGGACACACTAAAAGAAATTTTAAACTTTGGCAACAAAAGGGGAATTACCGTATTTCAAAAAACTAATTTCACACAAGTACGAACAACATAAATATATGGTTCGTATTTGTGAAAATAATGTAAACAAACATTTAAAAATAGGTAAACAAAAATCAAGCTGTAATTACGCGTTAAAGACTTTAGCAATAAAAATTAAAAATGATATCTTTAATGCTCTTATTGATTGTGGTTCAACACACAATATTATCAGTCAAAAATTGTATAATCTTTTAAAAAATAAAAATGTAATTATATAGGAGGAAAACTTTAACGCTATTTGTCTTACAGCTGACAAGTTTCCCTTAGAAATAAATAAACAAGTTTGGGTCAAAATTAAATTACAAAAGTTATCTTGGAAAATAAATTTTAAGGTTTTAGCGAAGATACAACATAATATTATATTAGGCATACATTTTCTAAAAACAACGCACGCCGTATTTAATGCGATGAAATCAATAATAACTTTTGATTGGTTAAAAAATCAAAATTTTTATTTAACGGATATACATCCCAATCAGATTAATAATGTCGAACAATCTAATTACATCAAAAATAAAATTATTAATTTATGCAACGAATTCCCAGATGTACTCACTACTAAACTAGGATGTACAGATGTCTTGACATACGACATTAAACTCAAAAATAAAGAAATAATTAAATCAAGACCATATCCGTTAAACCCTATAAAAACACTTCAGATGAAACATCAGATAGAAAAATTATTAAAAGATAAAGTGATAAGAGAGAGTGTTTCACCTTATTCGTCCCCGGCGTTCCTAATTCCGAAACCCAATGGTACGAGTCGTTTGGTCGTAGATTATCGCTCGGTTAACTTAATAATTGACTCAGAAGCACAACCCTTACCTAACATAAATCATGCCTTCCAATGGTTTTCAGGTGCGAGATGGTTTAGCACACTAGATTTAGCTCAAGCGTACCATCAAATACCATTAACACCCAAATCACGCCAAATCACAGCATTTTGTACTCCGGATGGTTTATATGAGTACGAAACCTTTCGGTTTACAGTAGATAAACCTTTCGGTTTATCTACTGGAGCGCAGGTTCTAACACGCCTCATGAACACAATATTTAAGAATGTTAAGTACAAATTTGTATTCAATTATATGGATGACATATTAATATACTCCAAAAGTTTTCCGGAACACCTAAAACATATTAGAATAGTACTGTCGATTCTACGAAAGGCCGGCATTACCGTTAATCCCGATAAGGTGACATTCGCAGTAAACGAGATCCCATTTCTGGGACATACATTATCCTATAAAGGAGTCTCTATAGATTCGACTAGGACACAGAAAATATTAGAGTATCCTGAACCCAAGTCTGTGAAACAGGTACATCGGTACTGTGGCATGGGTAACTATTTTTCTAAATTTATTAAGAATTACGCCGATCTAATTGAACCCCTAAATAAATTACGTCGTAAAAATACTCAGTTTATATGGGGAGACTCACAGAAAACCGCGTTTGAAGATCTCAAACAGGCAATTGCTAATCCACCGGTACTGGCCATACCAGACTTCTCTAAAACTTTTATCTTACAGACAGATGCGTCGAATACAGGTCTAGGAGCCGTACTGCTTCAGGAACATGAAGGGTCTAGACGACCCATAGCGTACGCTTCTAAGACATTAACGACGGCCGAAAGGAAATTTTCTGCGTATGAACGAGAGTGTCTTGCAGTTGTTTTTGCGACAGATCGTTTTCGAACTTATCTGACACACCGTGAATTCCTCTTAGAAACCGACAACCAAGCATTAGCCTGGCTTCTTTCCAGACCTAAACAGTTAGGCAGATTAGCTAGGTGGGTGCTAAGATTGTCTGTTTTTAAGTTCAAAATTAATCACATCCGCGGTTCTGATAATAACGTTGCTGATGCGTTATCTAGGATGTACAGTTCCACTAGTGACGATACAGCAAAGGATATATCTCATATCAACGCTTTATTGTCACAGTTTCCTCTATCTTTTACAGATATGAAGAAACATCAAGAACAAGATACCTTTATCCTTCAACAAAAACGAAAGATGGATAAAAAATTTTGTTTATCGAAAGGAGTGCTATGTCTGAAGGACAGACACAACAAACCGGTTAAAATAGTTCTCCCTAACTCTTTAAAAGATTTAGTCTTTAAATACTTTCATCATTCTGAAATAGGTGGACACTTAGGTGTCGATAAAACAATATACAAAATAAAACGACATTTTTACTGGCCAGATATATATAAAGAGATTCCTTTAAAGGTGCATGCTTGTACAATTTGTCAACGAAGCAAACCTGGAATGAATTACAAATGGGGGAATCTCAGTTCCAGGGTTCCAACGAAACCATTTGATACTCTTTTTATCGATACCGTAGGCAGCCTACCAAAAACCAACCAAGGATATAAATATATATTAGTTGTGGTAGACAGTTTTTCAAAATTTACATGGTTAGCTTCATTAAAAAATACAAATACGTCTTCAATCATAGAAGAATTAAAACGTATTTTTCAAAATTATTCCATTCCGCGACTAATCGTCACCGATAACGCCAAAACGTTTAATTCGACAATTTTTAAAAACTTTTGTTTCAACCTAGGCATTAAAAGGACCACACTCTCTCCTTATCACCCACAACCATCTCACGCCGAACGATTAAACAGAAATCTCAGGTCTATTCTTATTGCGTATCATGCAACTACACAAACGACCTGGGATAAATCCCTCTTTTGGTTTCAGTTGGCTTTTAATATGGCGAAACATACAGCCCACGGTGTATGTCCGTTCGAAATATTACATAATTTTCCAGCTCTAACACCCTTGGACAGAGCGTGGAATATCCAAGACATCCTTCATCGAAATCCCGTACGTTCGAGCAACGTGATGAGTACAATTAGACGGCAACTAATTAAGTCTCATCATGAGATGGCACGTAGATACAATGCTACACGTCACCCTAATCCGTTTTCGGTGGGAGATAAAGTTTTGCTTAAGACTCATCCCGTAAGTTCGAAACGGAAAAATATTTGTGCGAAAATGGCATACCGATGGTCGGAACCATTTTCTATCATAGGCTTCTCCACACCAGTTACAGCCTTATTACGTAAGACTGTTGGGGGAGAAATATCCAAAGAACACATATCTAATCTTAAAAAGGTTACATAACTGGTTAAAATTAGAAATATTTTTCGATGATGTGCGTTGCGACACTCGAGCTTGAGATGATTGTAATAGGTGTATCTGATGTTAGCATGATGAGTGAATGTGTTGTGAAAGGGGCCCCGAACGAATGAAACATACTGTCTCAGGCCGACAACTGCTATGTACTCGTCTTTCCTTTTTTTACCAATTTAAGCATACATCCCTTCTATTTTCGCTTCTGCATTTCTCCCCGGGGGAGGGGAAGATTGTAATATGAGCAAGGTATACACACAAACATTCACGTGACACAACCGTTTATGCAAACTCACACAAAACCACCCACACTCGTACACACACGTAAACGCACACCCTTCTCACACTCGATTTAAACATGTCAACATTTATATATAAACATCTCAACATAAACACATACGTCAGATGATTTACCACCTCCAGATGTGAGTAATAACAAAAAAAAAAAGAAAAAAGAAAATTTAATTGAAAAATACAAACGAATTGTTGAATTTTATTCCATCTTAAAACTTTTAAAGGAGAAGACGTTCTTTACAATTTTTAATAAAAGGAACCAAAAACACAACAACAATTTTAATCAAGAAAGATTTTAATAAAAGGATTTTAATTATTTTAAAGTGTTTTAAAGAATTTTAAAACTTTGTAATTGTTATTTTAAAATATTTGTTATATTTTGTTTGATTGGAAACAAATAAATTTATCTATTTTTTAACTAACATTGAGTACAGTAGTCGTCGTGGCGGTCGAGGAGCTGGGCGACACTGCGTGTCGTCGTCCAGCGGAGACGTCATTTTCTTTCCTCGCAGAAGTGCGACGATGGCTGCTTCGTCGCGTCCGGTGGGCGTAAGGCTCGGTTGAGGGACCGCTGTGGGCATCGCTTGCGTCAGCAGGCGTTCCCTCGGTCCGGTTGACGGCTTACGGTGACGGGACGGCAAGCGGAAGCATCATCTTCTCTCTTGCGGGGTCGTCGATTAGTCTTCGCTGGAGTCCGGTAGCCGTGTGCCGATGGTGGACGTCTTGTCTGCTGTCTGGATCGGAATTGAATCTCCTCGGCTCAGTGCATCGTTCTTTTTATAGTCGCCGAGAGCACTGTGGTAGAGGGCGGTTACTGGCTCGGCCTTGATGACTAAGGCCTCTGTCGGTACGCCACCACAAGCCTACCGCCCCTCTCGGAACTATTGGCGGCTCCCTCTGTCGCTACGTCGGGAGCTTCGATAGCCGGAAGCACAGTACGTAATCAAAGAGGGCGACGGTGACAGTTTTTTGTTTATTTCTAATTTTTTATTACTAATATTAGATTGTATTGTTAATTATTTGCATTGGAAAGAGAAAGTCGTGTGAGGGTTTCACCACAGATTTTTAGTTATAATAAATACTTGAATTTTAAGCTATAATGTTTACAATTTAATTTACCCAGATCCCGAAACGGACCTTGGAGATAAGTATTACAGTATTTATTTTCATCGAGGTGGCACGGATGAATCGATGCTCCTGTGTAATTTAATAAAATTTGAACCGGTGAAACTTCTTAAACACCCGTTACTTTATACAATTTTCTGTAAAACATCACTTCTGTAAATTTGTCTTTGATTGGAATACTGTACAGGCAATGTTAATACACATCAAAATATTTTGTTTGTCAACACAGTGTCATACATGAGTGTTGTAGAATTCTCTCTGTTTAAACAAAGTTCTTATCATTAAAACGTTACCAACATACTGAACAATAAATTCCCTACTACTTCATATTTTCTCCCTTTTGTTAATAAACTTATTTCTATTCTACGTATATTCCATGAACTACATTGTTTATCTATTTCAATTGAAATAATGTAGTTATTGAGCTTGAAATTTCAATAGGCCTAATCATTGTCATGTTAAAATCATACAAATGATTTTAGTACAAAATGAAGGGTTCGTAGAAGTTTTCTATAAAAACATTTTGTGTGAAACACTCACGTGACGGTTTTTAGCCAATGTTAATACAGTCAATTCCGTATAATTGGGGCACGTCGGGACCGGAGCATTTTGGCCCAATTAAATGGCTGGCATTAATAAACGAATTCATAAAATGTGGCGTATACGGTACTGTATTTTATTAAAATTATCACGTACATAAATTTTACATGCAAGTACTATCCATATACACAAGAAACAAATAAAAGGATATCAGACCAATGATTAACTTTTTAGCAAAACCTTTTGCCTTGGTTTTAAGAATTGGGCCATTGACACTAACCCCTTGTGAAGTTACAATGGTAAACCGGATCTTCTCTGTTATATGCCTACCACTATTAACTTCAATTCCCCTTGTGCCATAGTTCTCCCTATGTTGAATAAAGGTTCGCACTACACAGCACGTGTTCTCACATGCGGTCAATATGGAGTGTATGCACGCACACAACCACTGAGCATAAAAATGAAACATTTCTTTTTTATTTGTTTTCATTTTCAATTTATGTTTACATTTTTATTTTTACACATAATAAAATGCAATAAATTAAGTTATACATAATACATAAATATACTAATCGTTATAAATATAGTAGGCCTAATATAAAAATAAATATAAATACGTTAGGTAGGCCTACTTAATAATAATAATAATTAACTAACTTAATTAATAATAATAAATCTTAATCCGGTACTAACAGGACGACGGTTGAATAGCGAATAACCATTCATGGCTTCATACTAGATTGCATCCCACCAACTCATACCATGCAGTATGACGTAGTAGTGGCAGACCACAAGGGGAACTGGAGTTAATAGTGGTAGGCATATAACAGAGAAAATCCGGTAAACCATTCATTCAATGTTTCTCAACAAATGAATCCTTCTTTTTCGTTTTATTTTTTGAGATGTTCCATGATCTTTAAATGTCCATTCTTGGCGTATTTTCGTTTCTTGGAGCACGATACAAGCTATCGTAATTTTCGGTACACCGGTTAGTTCCGATATTTTTCGTTGGCTTAAGTTAGGTGGATACGTTTTTATTTTGTCGAGAAGCTTTATTCGTTCACACAGTCATATCGTTACGCGGCATTTAACTCACAAAGACGTTGATAATAGGTACTGTACTGTAAGCCTACGCATAAAAATATCAACAAAATGTGTGAAACGAATAAAATTTAAAAAAAAATAAAAAAGTATGCCGGCAGATAACAAAACAACCATACTTGAATAACAGTGTACACTCGTGAAATCACAAAAACTGAAGAGAAGCATGGAATTACGAACGTTCTATGTACGTATGACAAGTGAAAACTAACCATAAGTTGCTAGGAGGTTTAACAGCTTGTAAGATTGGGCATAAGTAGATATGACCCGCTGAAATTTGTCCAATGACGATTATGTAGCCTACGCATTGTACTGTAAATAACATCTCTATTATGACTGATGTGTGATTACTGTTTCCTATTATCTTATCTTGCCGTTTAGAAACACGTATTGTTCGTCGCTGGCCTGTAATGGTTTTAATAATACATATATTGCACATACATCAGATTGGCCCCAATAAGCGGCATTGTTGTTGTTGTTTAGGTCATCAACCGAAAAGCTGGTTTGAACCTGTAGAGGTTTTACTAAGTAAAACGAGGAGTAAGGTGGTTTACCATTGCTTTCCTCACTGAATAGAAAAGTACGCTTATCAGCATGCCGGGCCCTCTGAAAAGAACGTATTTTCCAGTCTGCAAATGACACCTTCACTTCATTCACCGCAGGGTCTGACTGTATAATGAAATCCATTACTTTCAGAGGAGATAACTGTGATTAGTGTCTTTTACACCTCTACCTCTTCTGTTCTTAAATGATTCAGTCATTTAATTGGCTGACCATGTGATAAGAAACAGAACTATTTATTTTAGCCCAGCAACGAACAGATTGAGAGTAAATAATTTGACACTCCACCTGTCTGTTATGGGCAGAAGCGGCATTATGGACCGAATTAACGAAGTACTTATCAATGTAAAATACCGTTCTGTTTTTGCTCATTAAAGAATTGTCCCAAAAAATCGGCTGCCCCAATTAACCAGTGGACCAATTATCCGGAATCGACTGTATTTTAAAATTTAATTTGCCTGTGTTAAGGTCTTAAGCCGAAAAGTTGGTTTGAATTTGAACCTGTAGAGGATTTCCTACGAGGATTGAAGTGGTTTACCAATGCCTTCTTGATTGTGTGGAAAAGCATGCTATCTCTGAAAAGCATCAATTTTTCACCCTGAAAACGACACCACTTCATTCACCACAGTGCCTGGCTGTATAATGAAATTCATTACACTCGGATGAGAAACTGTGACTAGTGTCTTTTACACCTCTACCTCTTCTTTTTTTGTAAACGCTTGAGTCATATAATTGCTTAACGTGTGAAAAGAAACAGAAATATATTTAACTTCCCTCTGCCCATTATGGGCCTATCATTTGCCAATGAATAAATAATATATAATTAAAAATATACTAAAATTTTTCTATGAGTGAATTACGCTAAGTAAAAATCAACCTCTGTTAAACTTAAACCTTTCTAACCCAGTGTGGCATAGAAGTCACATTGGAGTGAAATAACAGACATAGAAATTTTAATTGTTAGCGACTACTTTGGATTAGAGAGCCCTGGTTGTGAAGTGTAATAATTCTCTATACCCTAGCCAGGAGTCGAATCTGAGACCTCCGCTTTGCAGTGTAAGTTGCTGACCACTACGCCACAGAGGCGACCATTAGTTTCTTTTTAAAGTTAATTTCAGTTTTAAATATTCGTGTTCATTTACTAAAATAAAGTAGCATTTCTTCGAGTATGTTGAATGTACATACATGTATATTTTTTAGACTGTAAATAGTGATTTTATCCATTTTACCAAAATTTTTGAATTCTAAAATTTTTTAAGTCTTAAATAATGCTTTGATATTAAAATCACATTTAGGTTTTTGCTACAAATCTAAGTCAAGAGAATATTGTTTAGGAAGCCTGAACATGATTTACTAATTCATATTGTTGGGAACTTTGATATCGAGTCCCAATGTGACGTATGTGTCACACTTTTTTGTCAGGCCATCAAAAAGGCTGAGGGTCTAAATAAAAGTGATTTAATTTCACTTAAATGTGAGTAAAATGTATGAAACAATGTATCTACAAATATTATTTAAAAAATAGTTAAAAAATTTGGGATTGAAAGGGTTAAAAATACGGAAATTCACTAATTGACGCTAAAATAAGTTATGTAAAAAATGTTAGACAAAAAAGTTGTAGGTTTTTTATATTTCCATAATTTTACTTATGTTTACTTTATAGAATTGCCCATAACTGGCAGAGTTAAATTATTTGCACTCGATCTGCTATTTCCAGGGCTACGAAAAATAGTTCTGTTTCTTATCATATTGTCCACCAATATATGACTGAAGCTTTAAGAACCGAACAGGTAGAGGTGTAAAAGACGATTATTCGGAGTTATCTCCCCTGAAATGCCGGCGGCATTGGCGTAGTTGGTAACGTGTTCGCCTTTCATCATGCGGTCTTGGGTTCGAATCCCATTCAGGCATGGCATATTTTTATACTTTACAAACAATCATTTCATCCTTCACCGTCTGCATTAACAGTAATTGCAGATTAGTCGGACGTTAAACCAAAAAAAAAAATCCTCTGAAAGTAATGAATTTCATTATACAGCCAGACCCTGTGGTGAATAAAGTAAAGGTGTCATTTGCAGGGTGGAAAGTGGATGATTTTCAAAGGGCTTGACATGCTAATAAGTATATTTTTTCACTCAGTGAGGAAGTTAACTGTAAACCACCTCACTCCTCGTTTTACTTAGTAAAGCCTCTACAGGTTCAAACCAGCCTTTTGCTGATGACGTAAACAACAACAATGGATAGAAGCCCAATCTATTGGGGCTCCCCACCCCAACAGGTTGGAGGAGTGTTAAATTATCTGAACATGATCTGCCAGTTCCAGAGCTACAAAGAAAGTTCTGTTCTTATCACATGGTCATAAATGAAGCACTTAAGATCAGAAGAGGTTGAGGTGTAAAAGACATTAGTCACAGTTATCTCCTCTGAAAGTAATGACTTTCATTATACAGCCAGACGCAGTGGTGAATGAAGTGAAGGTATCATTTGCAGGGTGGGAAGTTGTTGCTTTTTAGAGTGATTGGCATACTGATAAGCATGCTTTTCCACTCGATGAGGAAGGTAATTGTAAACCACCTCATTCCTTGTTTTACTTAGTAAAGCCTCTGGAGTTTCAAACCAGCCTTGCAGCTGATGATCTATAATCCGCGTGGTTGCGTGCGTCAACAAAATAACAAAATGTGGTGTGAAACACTCACACGACTTTCTCTTGCAAATGCAAATAATTAAAAATATAACCTTAAATTAGTAATAAAACAATAGAACGAAACAAAAAAAACTAATTTCAAAAAATATAACCTTATTTTAATCATGAGTGAATGATGAAAAATGAAAATCAACCTAAGTTTGGCTTAAAAATACGGAAAATCACTCTTTCACGCTAAACTAGGCTCTGTAGAGAAAAATGTTGTAATTAAAAGTTGTAGACCTTTTAATTTTCTATAAATTTGATTATACACACTTTTGTCGCAAAATGTATACTAAGGCTGAAATCTTAAAAACAATCGATTTTTTTACACGATTTCGTGAGAAAAGAACAGAAAATCGTTAATTACCCTTAATTTATCGTTAATTAAACTAAGCGTTATACAAAAAATGGTCGAAGTAAAAGTTGTATGTTTTTAAATTGTCTACAACTTTTATTATATCTATACATTTTTGCGCTAAAATGCATATTTGAGTCGCAATATTAAAAGAACAATTGTTTTACGTGAAAACAGCCTTTCCAAGAATTTCAGCAGAATGACGCCTACCGTATCTTGTAGAGCAAAAAAATTTAGTAAATTAGGCGATTTTAATAAAATTTTTAGGACCCGTTTTTGAGAAAATCGCAAAATAGTGAAAAATGACACGAATAAACTACTACTTCCGGTTGACCGATTTTGATGAAAATGTTCGTGTTGGGGTCCGGTAGTGGTGTTTAACTTAAGTTTCAATTTCAAGTTTGTACGATGTTCAATTCTTGAGATATTCTGTTCCACAAACACGCGCGCGCGCGCGCACACACCCACAGACCAATCGCTAAAAACATTTTTTTTGGGTTCAGGGGGTCTGTAAACGTGTAGATCCGGTAAAAACCTAAATTTCGAAAAATCGACATGAAAACAATACTCACCTTCCTATATCCTATATATTCATATAGGCAAGAGAAAGTAACAGGAACGGAAAATCGTACGAAGGTGAAACTTTAAACTTAACAATTAAAGTTGCGAAAATTGTTTGTGTCTTACATTTATAATAATTCAATGCATTGTTTAAGTACAACGCAAAATAACTGTAATTTTCTTTTCTTTTTTGATGGGAGTTTTATTTATTAAGCAAACAATTTTTAAGCTCCCGCGCTGTTATTTTAAGCTACAGCATGGTTGAGAATAAAATTGCACAAATATTTTTTGATATTGACCGCGACGTGGCACAGTAGTAATCTGAAAGCCCTATGTTGAAAATTCCAGCTTGGTGTGAAAAATTTTTACTCGTTAAAAGCTCTGATAAAATATAACAAAACCGTTGACTGAACAAAAATTTTACGAAGTTAATCCACTTAGTTGTGTATACACACAGTCTTCGTGGCATTTAATTTTTATAATGTCGACTAATTCTTAAAAATCTTATCGAATAATCAAACATATAAAATTAACAATACTTTTTAAAATTATCCGGAAATAATAAATAAATTTTTATTTCAAGTAGTTTTTATCACTTTAATTGGACACGCAATCTACCGATAAACACGGTTGCCAACTTCAGCAAATATTTCCTAAACTTTATCTTGTATTTTTACTTTCTTTTGCCTATATGAATTTATAATTAAATCGAAATTGAATTTACACCAGATATACACGTTTTCAGACCCCCTGAACCCAAAAACATTTTTTTATCGATTGATCTGTTTTGTGTGTGTGTGTGTGCGCGCGTGTGTGAACGAAATATCTCAAGAACGGAATATTTTACGAAGTTGAAACATAGAACGTAACCCTTCTGAGACTTATAAATTTTAGAATACCAACTCTTCGAAAACTAATTCCGAGATCGCGGCGTTAGACTTTGCTTTTTTTATCCATCTTATATCTAAAAAAAATCGAAATTTTTATGAGACATTAAGAAAACTTCGACAGATGTTTTAAATAAACAAACAAACAAACGAACAAACATGAAACTCCGTTTTTTTACGCCAATTACAGCGAATTTACGAAAAATTTGTTGTAATTTATGGAAAGTCGCGCGTTTTTGTCAAAATTTGGCAATAAAAATTTTTATTCATTTTTATTCTGGTATTATAGAAAAATATCTAGCAAATAATTTGATATATCAAACGCCCTCGCTTACCACACAATACGACTATTCAAGCGTATGTAAGAGTCAAGTGTATATTTTATGGACTGTGCTAATATTATGCAGGCCGAAACAATTTCTGTCGTTGAGCTGATGGCCATTCCTACAGACCTTTGAGCTTTGACCCATTCCTTCAGTTATTTATTGATATATCTGTTATATGTGTAAATCCGGAATTTTTTGAATGCGTTCATATAGCTTATAAAAATAAAGAGTGACTTTTTTAGTCCTGTTACCCAATTGTTAATATCTGGTAATTTTTTTCTAAGAAAGGGAAATTTTGTTTTGTGACACGAAGTTGGTAGCCTTACTCAACCGGTATAGATACGGTAGTGTGAGTTGATTCTCTTCGAGCAGCGTAAAATTTTGTACAGTTTCCGGCCGTGTTGCGAACAGAATGTATTTTACCCTAGAACAACGGGGTTTCATTCGTGAACAATATTTTGCTACGAAATAGTACGCGATTGTAAAAGAATCATTTCAAATTAAATTTGTTAGTGTTCCTCCACCAGAAAAAATGTCAATTTCTAAGCTAACAAACCTATTTCGAGAGACAGGTATTGTTTGCGACAAAAAAACGTAGTGGTCGACCAACTCTCTTGACAGATGACGTTTTAGAAATGAGAAAACAAGATCGCTCAATTATCCATGGAAAAGTTTACGAAAACTTTCTTTGCAAGTTTGTTTGTCATATTAGAGTGTTCAGAAATCTATTAAAAAATTTAAATTGTATTCGTATTGCGTACGATTTGTCCAAGAGCTTCAGCCTCCAGATTTGAATAAGCTATTAATTTAAAAGTCATCTGTCAAGAGAGTTGGTCGACCACTACGTTTTCTGTCGCAAACACCACCTGTGTCTCGAAATCGGTTTGTTAGCCAAGAAATTGACATTTTTTCTGGTTAAGAACACCGACAAATTTAATTTGAAATGATTATTTAACACTCGCGTACGATTTCGTAGCAAAATATTGTTCAAAAATGAAAACCCGTTGTTTTAGGGTAAAAGACATTCTGTTCGTAACACGACCGGAACCGAAACAAAATTTTACAGAGCTCAAGGAGAATCAACTCACACTACCGTATCTGTACCGGTTGAGCAGGGCTACCAACTTTGTGTCACAAAACAAAATTTCCCTTTCTTAGAAAAAATTTACCAGCCATTAACAACTGGGTAACGGTACTAAAAAATCACTCGGTATTATAAAAGGTAATATTATAACATTTTAGTTCCATTTTGAAGAATGTCTGGAAATAGGCTATTCTACGAATTTCGGAGCGTTTATTCCGTTTTACAGGTCATATTCAATTCAACCTGTTTTTCTATTATAGCATTGAACAATGTACCTACCTCTACCATTCAAGCTTTCAAACGCGGTTGTAACACTATTTTTAAATGAGATAAGGCATTTACACGGTTTTCTTCAAAACTAACCGGAATTGAGTGGTATCCCAACATTCACAAATCAATAGAAAATTTCCCACTAATCTGATTGTGTTTCTAAATAGCTTACGTTCTTCCTCATACATTCAGCTACAATTTAACTATAATATTTACTGGTGTGCGCGTACACTGACCTTCACTATTACACAAAATGTTGAGTACTTACACACTCGTCATCAAACAACCAAATATGGGCTACCCGGCTTCTAAGGGTTAAATTAAGTACCATTACAAGACCCGACACGAAAATTTTCATCAAAATCGGTCAACCGGAAGTAGTAGTTTATTCGTGTCATTTTTCACTGTTTTGCCATTTTCTCAAAAATGACTCCGACGATTTTTTAAAAAAATCGCCTCATTTACTACATTTTTATGCTGTGCATGATAGAGTAGGTGTCATGTCTGCTGAAATTCTTGGGGAGGCTGTGGTCTCGTAGAAGAAAATGGTTTTTTTAAGATTGCGGCCTTAATACCTTGTTTTAGGACAAAAGTGTTATGATTAAAGTTGTAGGAAATTTAAAACCTACAACTTTTATTTTATGTTTTTTTTTGTATAACGCTTAATGTAGCGGTAATTAATGATTTTCTCTTTCGTTTTCATGAAAATCTTTTAAAAAAAATTGATTTTTTAAGAGTTCAGTCTTAGTATGGATTTAACGACAAAAGTGCATATAATCAAACTTGTAGGAAATTAAAAGATTTATAACTTTTATTTAAGGATTTTTCTCTACGGAGCCTAGTTTAGCGTTAAAGAGTGATTTTCCGTATTGTTTTTTTTATTTTAAAGTCGCATCAACAGCTTGGTCATGAGCGACTACAGTGGCTTATGGAACGTTGGGTTGTGACTTGTTATAATTTCCAGACCCTAGCCGGGAATCGAACCGAGCACTTCCGCGTGGTAGGCCAGCGCGCTACTACTACGCTACGGAGGCGGCGGATTTTCCGTATTATTATGCCAAACTAAGAATGGTCTTCATTTTACATCATTCACTCATGATTAAAATTAAGTTAGGTTATGTTTTTTTGGTTTTCTTATGTTTTATTACTAGGCATTATTTGCTTTGGCAAGATAAAGTTGTGTGAGTTTTTCACGCTAGATTTTTATTTTACTCTACCTATAGGCAGAGTAAAATATGTAGTAATATATATGGCAGAGTTATGCGTGCGCGTGCGTGGGTGTGAGTGCGTGCGTGAACGAAATAACAAAAGAACGGAAAATCGTACGAAAGTGAAACTTTAAACTTAATTTAGGTATACCACAAAGGGATCCGGCAAAAACATTTTCACCAAATCGTTCAATTTGAAGTTGTAGTTTATACGTGCGTTTTTTCTTAATTTTTTTGCAATTTTCTCCAATACGGCTCCTAGAATTTTTTTTAAGATCACCTTATTTTATTATATTTGTTTACTCTCTCTTGCCTGTATGAATATATATTGGAAGGAAAGTATTGTTTTCATGTCGATTTTTCGAAATCATGTTTTCACCTAATATAAACTACACTTTTTCAGACCCCTTGAACCCAAAAGAACATGTTTTTAGAGTGTAAACAAGATATCTCAAGAACGGAATATTGTACAAACTTGAAACTTGGAACTTAAATTAGGTACCATTACAGGACCCGACACGAACATTTTCATCAAAATCGGTCAACCGGAAGTAGTACCTATCTACTTTATTCGTGTAATTTTTCACTTTTTTACGATGTTCTCAAAAACGGGTCCTACGAATTTTTTGAAAGTCGATTTTTCGAAATCTTGAATATTTTATTGTTTGTTATTATATAGGCCTATTATACAATTTGTGCAGAATTAAATATTTTACAGGTTTTGTTTTAACTTTTATGTATTTATCGCCAGTTAACTTTTTTTTTGTTTTTTTTTTGGTTTAACGTCCGACTGTTCTGCAATTAATGCAGACGGTGAAGGATGAAATGATTTTTTTTAACGTATGAAAATATGCCGTGCCTGAATGGGATTCGAACCCAAGACCGCATGATGAGAGGCGAGCACGTTACCAACTAGGCCAATGCGACCGACAGTCATTTAATATGGTTATTATGTTTGAAAACTAATGAAAAACGTGTTTTTAGACACAGTTATTTTACTTTCTCTTGCCTATATGAATATATAGGAAGGAAAGTATTGTTTTCATGTCGATTTTTCAAAATCGAGTTTTCACCGGATCTATACGTTTTCAGACCCCCTGAACCCAAAAAACATGTTTTTAGCGATTGGTCTGTGTGTGTGTGTGTGTGTGTGTGAACAGAATATCTCAAGAACGGAACATCGTACGAACTTGAAACTTGAAACTTAATACCACTACCGTACCCGACACGAACATTTTCATTAAAATCGGTCAACTGGAAGTAGTAAGTTAGTTTATTCGTATAATTTTTCACTTTTTTGCGATTTTCTCAAAAACTGGTCCTACGATTTTTTTAAAAATTGCCTGGATTACTACACTTTTTATGCTCTACAAGATAGGGTAGGCGCCATGTTTGCTGAAATTCTGCGTGTGGCTGTTTTTACGTAAAAACATTTTATTTTTAAGATTGCGGCTTTATAATGCATTTTAGCGCAAAACGTTATATAATAAAAGTTGTAGAGAATGTAAAATCCTACAACTTTTATTTCAAACATTTTTTTGTATAACGCTTAGTTAAGCGGTAATTAGCAATTTTCTGTTTTTTTCTCACGAAAACGTGTGAAAAATCGATTTTTTAAGATTTCGGCCTTAGAATGCATTTTACGACAAAAGTGTATAAAATAAAATTTATAGAAAATTAAAAGATCTACAACTTTTATTTTAAGCATTTTTTTTGTACAGTGCCTAATTTAGCGTGAAAGAGTGATTTTCCGTATTTTTAAGCCAAACTGAGTTCGATTTTCATTTTGCGTCTTTCACTCATGATTAAAATAAGGTTATGTTTTTGAGGTTAGTTTTTTGTTTATTTCTAATGTTTTATTATTAATGTTAGGTTTATTGTTTATTATTTGCACTGGCAAGAGAAAGTTGTGTGAGTGTTTCACACCAGATTTTTTCTGTTTAACATCGAACATCTAAAAACCGAGAGGTTTACAGTTGTGGGACCAGTTTTATCGGTATTTCAGGTTAAAAACGATATGAAACAACTAATTTCGCCCCTTAATTTACCTTTTCCAGAATTCAAGCAAGTCTTCATTTCACCCAGGATAATTAATTCTGGGCGAAATATTTCGCCAGCTGTTTCGCTCGCTAACAAAGCATTTTTGAACCTATGTTTATATTAACTTTTCTTATTAATTTTGCTAGTACAATGAGCTCAGAAAGCGCCGAAACACTATATGAAACACCCGTGTACTCATGATTACGACGGGTTTTTGTTGTTGTTTAGGTCAACAGCCGAAAGGATAGTTTGAACCTCTAGAAGTTTTACTAAGTAAAAACGAGGAGTGAGTTGGTTTACTATTGCCTTCCTCACTGAATTGTACGAGTATGCTTATCAGCATGCCAGGCCCTCCAGAGATCACCCACTTTCCACTCTGCAAATGACACCATCACTTCATTCACTACACAGGCTGACTGTGTAGTGAAATTCATTACTCTTAGAGGAGACAACTGTGACTAGTGTCTTTTACACCTGCACCCCTTCTGTTCTTAAATAATTCAGTCGTATATTTGGCTGACTATGTGATATAAGAAACAGAACTATTTTTATAGCCCTGGATTTTTATAGCCTTTTATTATTTACATCGGAAAGAGAAAATCGTGTTAGTGTTTCACACTAGATTTTTTAAATATTTTTATTTAAGTTTGCAATTATTTTTCTTATGATTTCTGAATGCAATGAGTTTAAAAATTAGAAACATATTTGTGTTGGCTGTAAGACATTTTGTGTTAATAATATTTTTTTTTTTACCCACGAGGTTGGGCTAGAGGTAAAGTCGTTGCCAAAATCAGCTGTTCAACAGCTGATTTTCGGAGACGAAGGTTCCTTGTTCAAATCCTAGTATAAGTAGTTACTTTTATACGGATTTGAATGCTAGTCAGTGGTTACCGGTGTATCTTGATGGTTGGGCTTCAATTAACCATACTCTCTCAGGAATGGTAGGCCTGAGTCTGTACAAGACTACACCTCATTTACACGTCATACATGTCATCCTTATCTCATTAGGTCATGGGGTTGCTTATTGCTCTGGATTGAACAGATTGCAACATACACACATTGTTGTTTAGGTCAACAGCCAAAAGGCTGGTTTGAACCTGTAGAGGTTTTACTAAGTAAAAACGAGGAGTGAGGTGGTTTACCATGCCTTCCTCACTGAGTTGAAAGAGTATGCTTATCAGCATGCCGGGCCCTCTGAAAAGCACATATTTTCCACTCTGCAAATGACACCTTCATTTCATTCACCACAGGGTCTGGCTGTATAATGAAATTCATTACTTTCAGAGGAGATAACTCTGATTAGTGTCTTTTACACCTCTACCTCTTTTGTTCTTAAATGATTCAGTCATTTAATTGGCTGACCATGTAATAAGAAACAGAACTTTTTATTTTAGCCCTGCAACGAACAGACTGAGTGTAAATAATTTGACACTCTACCTGCCCGTTATGGGCATATACACACAATAGGGATTAAAAAAAAAAAACAAATATATATATATATATATACGTATATATATATATATATATATATATATATATATATTATTTTTCATTTTCTACGCGTGCGATCGTGGGAACATTTGTTTTATGTCCAATATGTTTGTAAGAAGGACATATGTATTGATTAGAGATTTAAATGGCCGTGATTTTATAAAATTTTCATTGTGTGCATTGGGCACTCACAAAGCGTTTCTCCTTATCGTCTAGTGTTAAAAATGTTGGGGTGGGTTTGGAGCCATACAAATGTTGTTTACTCAAAACATTTTATAATGATTTTGTCCTTTCTCTGTTTTTCCCCTTTCTATTTATACAGTGACTGTAGTATTTTGATAAGGCGGAATTTTATTTACCCGGTTTATTCATATTTTTATTAGCTATTATTATTTCGACCTCTGAAACTTTTTTACTTTCTTTAACCATATTTTTACTTTCTCTTTCCCTATAATATTACAGTCGAACTTCGATATAATTAAATCGAGAATCCTGGGAAAAAATTCGTTAAATCGAGGTATTCGAGGTTTTGAGGTTATATCGAAGTAACAAGAATTTCTAAGCTAATTTTTATTAACGAATTTTTTCACTTTGTATGATGAATTAAATACAGTTAATTTTCTTAATATACACGTCTTAACTAGTAAATTAATTTTTTATAGATCATGTTTTACGTAATTACGGTTAATAATAGTACAAAAAGTATGTATTGACTTCAAGTACGAACTTGAACATAGATCTTACTTAGTACATAGATCTTGGCTATAATTAAAACCATCTGAAACTCATTTGTAGCTTTTTTTTTTAATTTCTAATTTGTGTACGTTGCAATCTGTTCAATTCAGAACAATAAGCAACCCCATGACCCAATGAGATGAGGATGATGTGTATGACGTGCAAATGAGGTGCAGTCTTGTACAGACTCAGGCCGACCATTCCTGAGAGAGATTCCAGAACAAAAGAGGTAGAGGTGTAAAAGACACTAATCAGAGTTATCTCCTATGAAAGTAATGAATTTCATTATACAGCCAGACCCTGTGGTGAATGAAATGAAGGTGTCATTTGCAGAGTGGAAAATATGTGCTTTTCAGAGGGCCCGGCATGCTGATAAGCATACTCTTTCAACTCAGTGAGGAAGGCATGGTAAACCACCTCACTCCTCGTTTTTACTTAGTAAAACCTCTACAGGTTCAAACCAGCCTTTTGGCTGTTGACCTAAACAACAATGTGTGTATGTTGCAATCTGTTCAATTCAGAGCAATAAGCAACCCCATGACCTAATGAGATGAGGATGACATGAATGACGTGTAAATGAGGTGTAGTCTTGTACAGACTCAGGCCTACCATTCCTGAGAGAGTATGGTTAATTGAACCTCAACCATCAAAGTACACCGGTAGCCACTGTCTAGCATTCAAATCCGTATAAAAGTAACTACTTATACTAGAATTTGAACCAGGAACCTTCGTCTCCGAAAATCAGCTGTTTAAACAGCTGATTTTGGCGACGACTTTACCTCTAGACCAACCCGGTGGGTCAATTTGTAGCTTAATACTGCATTTTTATATTTACTAGATATTTAACTTTATCTAAATCGTTTATAAAAACACTAATCCTAAATGCATTGTTTAGTTTTTGATATTGACAAGTATTGGTTAGAATATGTAATTACAGTATTTTAAATGTTTATTAACGCCTTGAAAAAGTGAGTAATTTTCCGTTGTTTCTTGCGTTTGAATGAAGCAATACTTTCAAAAAAGTTTCAAATTTATTTAAATTTTCAAAAATATTGTCAGGCACTTTATACTTGAGCCGTAGCACAATCCTAATTATTTTAAATGACTGTAAAATCTCGTCGGTAGGTTTTCTCTCCTGCTGCTGGTCTTTGCAGTTTTCATCATCATCATCTTCTTCATCATCCCGATTAGCGGACTTACTAACACCATGAAGTATGTAGTCATCGTTATACAGTAGTTTTAGGCCTCTGTGTTAGTAAATGAATTTCTGGGAAATACCGCTACTTCATTTTGTTAAGACTCATAGGGACGATACCTGTTGAATATCTCTTATAAGGGGAGCACTATACCTCCTATCTGTTGTTTAGGTCATCAGCCAAAAAGCTGGTTTGAATCTGTAGAGGTTTTACTAAGTATAATGAGGAGTGAGGTGGTTTACCATTTCCTTCCTCACTGAATGGAAAAATATGCTTATCAGCATGCCGGGCCCTCTGAAAAGCACATACTTTCTACTCTGCAAATGACACCTTCACTTCATTCACCAAAGGGTCCGGCTGTATAATGAAATTCATTACTTTCAGAGGAGATAACTCTGATTAGTGTCTTTTACACCTCTACCTAATCTGTTCTTAAATGATTCAGTCATTTCATTGGCTGATCATATGATAAAAAACAGAACTATTTATTTTAGCCCTGCAACGAACAGATTGAGAGTAATTAATTTGACTCTCCATCTGTCTGTAATGGGCAGACCTCCTATCTAACCCATGTTAAATTGACCTCTTTTTAGGTACACGTTTCTAAGAAACCGTTAAGAGTTAGAGCTTTAATTTTTTTTTTTTGCCTTTTCTATGACATCTTTTAAAGGTCTGGTACTAGAATTATTTATATAGAGCTAGCGATACCATTTCGAAAATTTTTCTGGAAAATGAAAAAACAATTTATTTTTGTAGAATTTTTACTTTCTCTTGCCTATATGAATATATAGGAAGGAAAGTATTGTTTTCATGTCGATTTTTCGAAATCGAGTTTTCACCGGATCTATACGTTTTCAGACCCCCTGAACCCAAAAAACATGTTTTTAGCGATTGGTCTGTGTGTGTGTGTGTGTGTGTGCGTGTGTGTGCGTGCGTGTGTGCGTGCGTGCGTGCGTGTGTACAAAATATCTCAAGAACGGAACATCGTACGAACTTCAAACTTGAAACTTAAGTTACTTACTACTACCGGACCCGACACGAACATTTTCATCAAAATCGGTCAACCGGAAGTAGTAGTTTATTCGTGTAATTTTTCACTTTTTTGCGGTTTTCTCAAAACTGGTCCTACAATTTTTTTAAAAATCGCCTGGTTTACTCATTTTTTTATGCTCTACAATATAGGGTAGGCGCCATGTTTGCTGAAATTCTCGGTGAGGCTGTTTTCACGTAAAGAAATTGTTTTTTTAAGATTACGGCTTCATTATAAATTTTAACACAAAAACTTATTTAATAAAAGTTGTAGAGAATTTAAAAACCTACAACTCTTATTTGAAACATTTTTACTTTCTCTTGCCTATATGAATATATAGGAAGGAAAGTATTGTTTTCATGTCGATTTTTCGAAATCGAGTTTTCACCGGATCTATACGTTTTCAGACCCCCTGAACCCAAAAAACATGTTTTTAGCGATTGGTCTGTGTGTGTGTCTGTGTGTGTGTGTGTCTGTGTGTGAACAGAATATCTCAAGAACGGAACATCGTACGAACTTGAAACTTGAAACTTAAGTTACATACCACTACCGGACGCGACACGAACATTTTCATCAAAATCGGTCAACCGGAAGTAGTAGTAACTTAGTTTATTCGTATAATTTTTCAGTTTTTTGCGATTTTCTCAAAAACTGGTCCTACGATTTTTTTTAAAATCGCCTATTTTACTCAATTTTTTATTCTCTACAAGATAGGGTAGGCGCCATGTTTGCTGAAATTCTCGGTGAGGCTGTTTTCACGTAAAAACGTTGTTTTTTTAAGATTACGGCTTTAATATAAATTTTAGCGCAAAAACTTATATAATAAAAGTTGTAGAGAATTTAAAAACCTACAACTTCTGTTTCAAACATTTTTTTGTATGACGCTTAGTTTAGCAGTAATTAGCGATTTTCTGATTTTTTCTCACGAAAACGTGTGAAAAATCGATTTTTTAAAGATTTTGGCCTTAGTATGCATTTTACGACAAAAGTGTATATAACCAAATTTATAAAAAATTAAAAGATCTACAACTTTTATTAAGAGCATTTTTCTCTAAAGAGCCTAGTTTAGAGAGAAAGAGTGATTTTCCGTATTTTTAAACCAAACTGAGTTCGAATTTCATTTTGCGTGTTTCACTCATGATTGAAATATGGTTATATTTTTGAGATTAGTTGTTTGTTTATTTCTAATGTTTTATTACTAATGTTAGGTTTATTGTTAATTATTTATATTGGCAAGAGAAAGTTGTGTGAGTGTTTCACACCAGATTTTTTTTTATATAACGCTTAGTTTAGCAGTAATTAGCGATTTTCTGTTTTTTTCTCACGAAAACGTGTGAAAAATCGATTTTTTTAAAGATTTCGGCCTTAGTATGCATTTTACGACAAAAGTGTAGACTATTTGATTAATTTTATAGGAAATAAAAAGATCTACAACTTTTATTTAAAGCTTTTTTCTCTACAGGGCCTAGTTTAGTGTGAAAGAGTGATTTTCCGTATTTTTAAGGAACTGAGTTCGATTTTCATTTTGCGTCTTTTAGTCATGATTAAAATAAGGTTATATTTTTAGAGGTTAGTTTTTGTTTATTTCTAATGTTTTATTACTAATGTTAGGTTATATTGTTAATTATTCGCATTGGCAAGAGAAAGTTGTGTGAGTGTTTCACACCAGATTTTTTATTTTATTTCGAACTTAGTAATAATACTGCAATGATTCTAGTACCATATGTCACAATTATACTGGGAAACATACGCAAAAAATTTCAACCTTCAAAGTCAAATAGTTTTTGAGAAAACTGTACCTTTACGGAAAAAGTGGATTTGCGGAAAATGAGCTGTAAAGTTTTACTTACCCTAAAATCGGACTGCACCATAATATTGATCCTCACCAGATTGTTCTTTTTCCTCAAATAATTTCCTGTTTTTTTCTCTTGTCTTGCTTCTTTTGACACACTTTCCATTGCCGTCTCAGCTTTCTGTGTTCTTTGAATATCGCAACGCTTAATTGTTTCCACAGATTAACTCAATTAAAATAAATTCCGGGGAAAACATTACATTACAAAAATCTGGATAGTTTCCGTAATTTCTATCGTACAGTTATGATTTTTATATGTAATTACCCATAAAAAGATACTTACAGAAGACAATGGCGTCAAAATTAGAATAATCGATTTTTTTCGATTTTCGAGGTTTAATGCTCTCCTTAATCTATTCTGTTGTTATTGGTTATAAAGTAAAAAATTTGGGTTACCCCATTAAGGAATTGAATAAAAATAACCTTTCATTCTTGCTTGTAGTTAAGAATGCGTTGTGCTTAAAAACAGGTACAATTTAGGTACGGAAATCAAAATAATCTACCTTAAAACTCACAGAGAAATCATAATACAGCGTGTCACTTTGTACTTATTGCATAACACTATTTCGTTATATCAAGGTAGCTACTTATTCGTTAAATCGAGGTAAATTTACTACAAATTGTTTAATTATAATGTCACGGTGCAGTAAAAAAATTCGTATAATCAAGGTTTTCGTTATGTCGAAGTTCAACTGTATATATAAAAGAAAAGTATTGTTTTCATGTCGATTTTTCGAAATGGAGTTTTCACTTGATATTCACGTTTTCAGACCCCTTAAACCCAAAAAACATGTTTTTAGCGATTGGTGTGTGTGTGTGCGTGCGCGCGCGTGTGTGAACAAAACTATCTCAAGAACGGAATATTGTACAAAGTTGAAATTTTGAACTTAAATTAGGTACCACTAGAGGACCCGACACGAACATTTTCATCAAAATCGGTCAACCGGAAGTAGTAGTTTATTCGTGTAGTAATTTTTAACTTTTTTGCGATTTTCTCAAACACGGCTTCTACGATTGTTTTAAAAATCGGCTCATTTACTACATTTTTTATGCTCTATCAGATAGGGTAAGCGTAATATCTACTGAAATTCATAGCGAGGCTCTGCTCGTAGAACAAAATGGGTTTTTCAAGATTGCGACCTTAATATGCATTTTAGGTCAAAAGTGTATATAATAAAATTTATAAGAAATTAAAAGATCTATAACTTTTATTTAGAGCATTTTTCTCTACAAAGCCTAGTTAATCGTCAAAGAATGATTTTCTGTATTATTTAGCCAAACTAAGGTTGGTTTTCATTTTACATCATTCACTCCTGATTAAAATTAGGTTATGTTTTTCAGGTTTTTAGTTTATATACAAAGATCAATACTGAAAAATCGCAGCATGTTACATTTACAATGCGGAGAATACTTGTCCGCCATTAAAACTTGAAGGTATTGATTTGCCACAAAGTGAAGTTTTAAAGTACCTGGGTATGCATTTTGACCGGCGGTTAACTTGGAAAACCCATATGAGAATGAAGAGGAATGAAATAAATCTAAAATATAAAAGGATGTACTGGCTGATTGGCGGGAACTCTTCACTCTTTCTTGAGAATAAGTTGCTGCTTTACAAAATGTTACTTAACAGGTTGACTCCCAAGGCAATTTTTGCAGTTTTGCTTAAAACCCTATACCTGTTTTATGGTTCCTTTGCTTTTTACTTTCTCTTGCCTATATGAATATATAGGAAGGAAAGTATTGTTTTCATGTCGATTTTTCGAAATCGAGTTTTCACCGGATCTATACGTTTTCAGACCCCCTGAACCCAAAAAACATGTTTTTAGCGATTGGTCTGTGTGTGTGTGTGAACAGAATATCTCAAGAATGGAACATCGTACGAACTTGAAACTTGAAACTTCAGTTACGTACCACTACCGGACTCGACACGAACATTTTCATCAAAATCGGTCAACCGGAAGTGGTAGTTTATTCGTGTAATTTTTCACTTTTTTGCGATTTTCTCGAAAACTGGTCCTACGATTTTTTTAAAAATCGCCTGGTTTACTCAATTTTTTATTCTCTACAAGATAGGGTAGGCGTCATGTTTGCTGAAATTCTGGGTGAGGCTGTTTTCACGTAAAAACGTTGTTTTTTTAAGATTACAGCTTTAATATGCATTTTAGCGCAAAACTTTATATAATAAAAGTTGTAGAGAATTGAAAATTCTACAACTTTTATTTCAAACAATTTTTTGTATAACGCTTAGTTTAGCGGTAATTTGCGATTTTCTGTTTTTTTTCTCACGAAAATGTGTGAAAAATCAATTTTTTAAAGATTTCGGCCTTAGTATGCATTTTACGACAAAAGTGTATATAATTTAATTTATAGAAAATTAAAAGATCTACAACTTTTATTTAAAACATTTTTCTCTACAGAGCCTAGTTTAGAGAGAAAGAGTGATTTTCCGTATTTCTAAGCAAAACTGAGGTTGATTTTCATTTTGCATCATTCACTCATGATTAAAATAAGGTTATGTTTTTGAGGTTAGTTTTTTGTTTATTTCTAATATTTTATTATTAATGTTAGGTTTATTGTTAATTATTTGCATTGGCAAGAGAAAGTTGTGTGAGTGTTTCACACCAGATTTTTTTATTTAATTTTCTTTCAAATCTAGAGTGTTGTAAGGCTTAATTTTTTTGGCGCTGTTTTTTAGATGAGAGACTGAGCAGGTACTCAAGAGTAAAAAAAAAATCAAATTTAGTGTGAAAGACTGATGTGTGTTTCACTGAAATTTTACTAGCATTTCTATAAAATATTATATGTATTTTATAAATAATTTACTTTGGATTATTTTTCAATAAAACTACATAAATATCGATGATGCGTCTCTATCAAGCAGTTGTTCGGCGAGTGGTAAACTTGAGTACCAATTGTCTACATAGAGGCACCAACAAGAGTTGACTTGTACAAAGCAAAAAATATTTCTAACATGAAAACCATAAAAAATTAAAGGATAAAGTTGATTTTTCATTATATAATATTATTAAAACATGATTAGTAATGCAATAATAAACTATAATAAAAGTCAATATTATGTTATAGTAGGCCTAATAATAAGATGTCAAGTTTCACAGACTTATTTTTGACTCGATCAGATCAAGTAAATCACGAACTATGACTGGGGAAATGTTTTTTGAACTCATTTGTAACAGATCAGTATATGATTCAATGCAAATGAGCATCCAATCCATCTCATGATTCTATTAAAAACGCTATTATGTGAGAGACAGATCAGTCTCTCAGAAGTCAATTTTACAGATCTGGTGAGAGACATATAAGTGTCTCATGGGAGTCAATCTGTTAAACCAGTTTGGTTGTATGGCTTTCAACTTTGGAGAACTACCAGCAGAAGTAACATAGAGGTAATTCAAAGGTTCCAGAATAATGTTTTTCGGGTTATAACAAGGGCACTATGGTTTGCAAGTAATGCAGAAATACAACATTATTGCAACCTTCCTGATGTAATGGACAAGGTCAGGCGTTTTAATAGAAAATATCAGGCAAGACTTGAAAGTCACGAAAATGAATTAGCCATAAATCTTCTAAATAATGCAGAAGAAGTCACCTGAAACGTTACCATATTTTGGACTTGTCTGAAAGAGTTTAAATGTATATAAAATTATAGCGAAAAGTATTCCATATTGTAAAATGTAAATATCTTTGTACATAGTAATTTTCATAAATTACAATGTAATTCATAATTACATAAATAATTTTCGATTTTCATAAAAAAAAAACAGAAATCGCTACTGTGTTACTAAACTAAGCGTTGTACAAAAAAAAAAAAATCTGGTGTGAAACACTCACACGACTTTCTCTTGCCAATGCAAATAATTAACAATATAACCTTAAGTTAGTAATAGAACAATCGAAATAAACAAAAAACTTACCACAAACATAACCTTATTTTAATCATGAGTGAAAGACGCAAAATGAAAATCAACCTCAGTTCGGCTTAGAAATACAAAAAATTACTCTTTCACGCTAAACTAGACTCTGTAGAGAAACATTCTTTACAAAAAAGTTCTAGAACTTTAAATTTTCTATAAATTTGATTATATACTCTTTTGTCATAAAATGTATAAGGCTGTAATCTAAAAAAAAAATCGATTTTGTTTTACACATTTTTGTGAAAAAACATAATATTGCTAATTACTGCGCTATACAAAACTACGCTATACAACATAGACAACGCTATACAACTACTAAACTACGCTATACAAAAAAAAAAATGTTTGAATAAAAGTTGTAGGATTTTAATTTCTCTTCAACTTTTATTATATACATTTTTGCTCTAAAGTACTTAGGCGCAATCTTAAAAAAAAAACATTTTTTTCTACAAGAGCACAGCCTCCCCAAGAATTTTAGCAGACATGGCGCCTACCCTATTTTATAGAGCATAAAAAATTTAGTAAATGAGGGGATATTTTTAAAGAAATCTAGAAGCCGTTTTTGTGAAAATAGCAAAAAAGTGAAAATAAAATGAATAAACTACTACTTGTGGTTGACCGATTTTGATGAAAATGTTTGGGTTGGGTCCGGTAGTACTGTAGTATCTAACTTAAGTTTCAAGTTTCAAGTTCGTACGATTTTCTGTTCTTGAGATATTCTTTTTACACACACACACACACACACACACACACACACACACACACACACACACACACACACACACGCACGCACGCACGCACGCACGCACCACACACGCACACGCGCGCGCACGCACGCACACACACACACACACACACGCACACACACACACACACAGCCAAATCGCAAAAACATATTTTTTTGGGTTCAGGAATTCTGAAAACGTGTCGATCCGGTGAAAATTCGACATGAAAACAATACTTTCTTAACTATTTTATATTCATATAGCAAGAGAAAGTAAAAATGAAATTTCATTATGATTTTTATTTTCTCTCAAACAATACATTCTAAATTTATGTGACTAATGGAACGAGAAAATAATAAAAGAAAAAACATAAATATATTTTACAAACGCATGACCACACGTAATCGTGTGTAGGTTTATTTTGAAATGGGAAAGGCAATAAAGGGAAAGTCAGTGAAGCAACCCCAGTACGCTCTTTAGAAGCGGATCAATATAGGAAGAAATTAAGTTGGCACACCTGTTTCGTCATATATATCCATGTTTAACCTACAATCAAGTCGTCCCGTATTCTGTATTTCTTTCAAGCTGGTTTTGATTTTTTTCTATATAAACATCATATAGGCCTAATTGCGTCATATTGACTAAACTGTATTGGGTTTTGTTTTAATGTTATAATCTAAAAATATAATAATAAATAATTATTTTTAACTTTAAATATTATACGTTTTGCGTTGTTTATTTTTAACCTGCATACGTCATATGATGACGTCACTATTACGTCATGTTTTGTTACGTAGTGGTCCAACAAAAATTCGATTATACGCGTCGTTGAACTATTGTCAGTTATATTTACTAAGAAACAACCCCTAACATTTTTTTCTTGCTTATATGAATATATAGGAAGGAAAGTATTGTTTTAATGTCGATTTTTCAAAATCGAGTTTTCACGGGATATACACTTTTCAGACCCCCTGAACCCAAAAACATGTTTTTAGCGGTTGGTCTGCCTGTGTGCGTGTGAACAAAATATCTCAAGAACGGAACATCGTACGAACTTGAAACTTAAAACTTAAGTTAGATACTACTACCGGACTCGACACGAACATTTTCATCATAATCGGTCAACTGGAAGTAGTAGTTTATTCGTATAATTTTTCACATTTTTGTGATTTCTCAAAAACGGCTCTGTTTTTTTAAAAATCGCGTCATTTACTAAGTTTTTTTATGCTCTACTAGATAAGGTAGGCGCCGTGTCTGCTGAAATTCTTGGAAAGGCTGTTTTATCGTAAAAAAATTGTTTTTTCAAGATTGCGGCTGCATTTTAGCGCAAAAATGTAATTATAAAACATTGTTGAGAACTTTTATTTCAAACATTTTTTGTATAAGACTTAGTTTAGCGGTAATTAGTGATTTTCTTTTTTTTTCATGAAACTATAAAAAAAAAGATTTTTTTAAGATATCTACTTTATAGTAGGCCTATACATTTTACGACAAAAGTGTATATAATCAAATTTATAGGAAATTAATTTTTTTTGCGACTGTTCTGCAAATGCATAACGGTACTGCTAATGCAGACAATGAAGGATGAAATGATTTTTGTTACGTATAAAAATATGCCGTGCCTGAATGGGATTCGAACCCAAGACCGCATGATGAGAGGCGAGCACGTTACCAACTACGCCAATGCGGCTAGCATTTATGAAATTAAAAGATCGACTTTTAATTGAAGCATCTTTCTCTACAGAGCCTAGTTTCGTGTGAAAGAATGATTTTCCGTATTTTTGAGCCAAACTGAGGTCGATTTTCATTTTGCATCATTCACTCATGATTAAAATGAGATTATGTTTTTTGAGGTTAGTTTTTTGTTTATTTCTAATGCTTTATTATTACGAATGTTAGGTTATATTTTTAAATTATTTGCATTGGTAAGAGAAAGTAATGTGTGTGTTTCACACCAGATTTTTACATGTGAATTTTACTTAGGTGTTATATTAAATTTTTTTGTATTTTGGGACAAAATAATACTATATTTATGTCACATTTCAACCTACCCGGGCGCATTGGCGTAGTTGGTAACGTGCTCGCCTCTCACCATGCGGTCTTGGGTTCGAATCCCATTCAGGCACGGCATATTTTCATACGTTACAAAAAAAAATCTTTTCATCCTTCACCGTCTGCATTAGCAGTAATTGCAGAAAAGTCGGACGTTAAACAAAAAAAAAAAAACCTACCCGGATGGTCGAGCGGTACAGTTGTCGCCGAAAGTCAGCTGTTTAACAGCTGATTTTTGTAGATGTACATTCCGTGGTTCCAATCCTAGTGTTTACGTTTTTATCATCATCATTATCTGTCAAGGATAATGGCCTGTTGTAATGCGCTCAATGGCCTGTTCCGGCATCCATTTCTTTTGAAGTCTTCCCACGGTTACTATACTAGACGGTGGCGGTCATGGGAAGATGCTGTGAGATTTAGTATGAGTGATGACGTAGCTGGTCCCCAAAAACTGGGCCGTTGCGTATTAAAGGTAGGATTATTGCATTGTTTTTATAAATATAGCTGTTCAGGTATGTTTACACGGGAAATCGATTTTAATTTTAATAATTCTTCGTTTTCGGCTTGACGTTCTTCTCTAAGTAACTTGTTTTCTTCTTTTCGGCGTACGCGTTTTAATTGATCTGTTTTCTCTGACTGCGCTACATTCAAATTTGGCGGTTCTTCATTTAAACAAGGCCTACCTTTCTCTACGGCTATCTCTTAATTTTGTGAACTGCCTGAGTTGTAATTGGATGATGACTTTAAAATATCGTAAACTCCTTACGAGGGTATAGTTTCTCAGCTTGATTTTTGCGTTTTCTACAAGTCGGGTTTACCGGACGTAGAAAGGCACTACAAATCGGCAAATTTAAATGGGAAACTGAATTAGTTTTTAGGACACGTTTTAATGGAAGATGTAGCTACTCTGACTTTAAATCGCATACATAATCCGATTCGTCTAAATGTACAAAACACAAGCCGTTTATGAGAAAATCGCAAAAAAGTGAAAAATGACACGAATTCTACTATCCGGTTGAACTACTTCTGGTTGACCGATTTTGAAGAAAATGTTCGTGTCGGTTTCTCTAGTGGTACCTAACTTTAGGGTTGACTGCATTTTGTATCCCACCAATGTTAAATTTGATATTTTTAGGTACATTTTTCAAAGGATTGATAAAAGATAGGGGAATAAAACTTTACACTCGTATAGTTGTCGGGTGTCTTTAGCTACTGACATTTTTTCAATTTAATCTGTCGGACCGTAAAATTAAAAACAAAATTAAAATTAAATAACGAATCACATAGATTTTTAAAAATTTATTTTCTTCGTTTTTTTGCATATTACTAATTGTTGGAGCATTTAAGGAAAATATAAAAATACCGGTATATGTGCGTGTACAAGATGAATAACTGGTAAAAATTTCAGCCCGGTAGGTTTAATGGTTTCCCAGAAAAATGTACCCAAAATTTTAAAAATCTAAATTTACGAGAAAAGGCAAAAACAAAAAGGACAAACACAAGTAAATTTCCCATCAACAGTTGGGTAGAAAGATGAACCAACAGCTGAAAATGTTAAAAATAGTGATGCAGATATTTTTAAAAACTAAAATTCCCTTTTGTTTTAAAACGATCAGTATAAAATTATGAAAAATATTCGTTCTTGGTTACATGATAATTTTTCTGGGCAACCTGTAGACCTGGTAAAAACTTAATTTGTTCATTAAAATAATGTTTTTGACATAATTTATTGGTTTTTCTTGTAGATCTAGGGCTGAACTATTGAAAAACACAAAGAACCGAAATCGAAATTTTCGATCAAAACCATCATACAGTCTTATAGTCGGTGGCCCAGATAGGGTTACCTATCTGGCCCACAAATTTAAATTTAGCATTATAAATACAAGCGTTAAAAAGCCAGGGCTAATAAATATGTTCACTGACTTTTTCAAATTAAACTCAAATTAAGTCAAATTAATCAGTAAACTAAATTTTAGAGACAGTTAAGGAAGATGATACTAACATCCAATCAGGCCAATTTCACTGTGTTCCCGAGTTTTACAGGCTGTAACTTCAAAACGGAAAGAGATATATATATATAAACGGTTTTCACCAGTGGATTTTTCGTAAAATTCTACATGCAAATGATGTGTCATATGACCACCTTCGTATTTAAAAAAACAGTTGAATTCAAAATGGTAGATCCAAGATGGCGTAAAAATATGTAAAAAGATGAATTTTAGTAGATTCTGTTTGCACTCATAAGATTATATTGTGTTATGAAGAATAACGTCACTTGTTTACGAAATATTTGCCGTATTCGGACTTATAGGACATCCATAATACGTAAACTGGACTGAAAAAAATTCGTAATTCTGAGGAAAACTTGAAAACTACCATTTTACAACAAAATATACTTACAAGTCTTCTAAATAAAAAAATAAACCAGAATAAGTGAAGAAGACCAAAGACCAGCATGACGGTCGATGCGACGTTGTGTAAAGAACTACTTGAGAACAGCGCGCGAGACTCTTTGCCGCTGATACTTCAAGGGAGACTGTTCCATCACCCGTTGCAGTATTATATCACGTAAGCAGTGGATTTAATAGTAAATTGAATATCCTACTACAACTTTTATTTTGCCTATTTTTTCAAAATATTAAGTTGTTTTGGTGTTATTTAAGTTTTAAACAGTTCTAGAAGGATTTTTCGCAAAATATTCAAACTTGATCGTACTTTTCTCCAAGGTTTTGCAATTTAGAAACTGTTTGTGTTTAAAATTTTTGGCAACTCTTTACCTTTAATTTGGTGTGTATAAAAAGCCTGTACGGTAATTAAAACGGAAGATATAATCAAATAAACGAATTAATGCAGGAACGCTTGGCGGCCATCTTTAATCGCCATTTTGGTCGATTTCGCCGGAGTTTTTTTTGGGAATATTGGATATTCTTGATGAAAAGGTTGAAACGAGCACGTCGATGTATGACAAGTTGTGATGTGGGGGGGGGGGTGCACGGTAACCCTATCTGGCCCACGGACTATTACTTTAAGTTTCGATTTTAAATTTTGTACGATGTTCAGTTCTTTTGAGATATTTTGTTCACACACACACACACACACACACCAATCGCTGAAAACGTGTGTTTTGGGTTCAGGGGGTCTGCAAAGTGTAAATCCGATGAAACCTCGATTTCGAAAATCGACATGAAAACAATACTTTCCATCCTGTTGTTGTTTAGGTTATCAGCCGAAAGGCTGGTTTGAACCTCTAGAGGCTTTACTAAGTAAAACAAGAAGTGAGGTGGTTTACCATTGCCTTCCTCACTGAGTGGAAAAGTACGCTTATCAGCATGCCAGGCCCTCTGAAAAGCACATATTTTCCACTCTGCAAATGACACCATTCACTACAGGGTCTGGCTGTATAATGAAATTCATTACTTTCAGAGGAGATAACTCTGATTAGTGTCTTTTACACCTCTACCTCTTCTGCTCTTAAATGATTCAGTCACTTAATTGGCTGACCATGTGATAACAAACAGAACTATTTATTTTAGCCCTGCAACTAACAGATTGAGTGTAAATTATTTGACACTCCACCTGTCTGTTATGGGCAGACTTTCCATCCTATTATATTCATATAGGCAAGAGAAAATAAAAATTATACAGACAGTCGCTGCTATATTTGTACATTTTATATTTCCTTTTCTATCTTGAAATGATTGGTTCTTACGCTACAAAGAGTACATCAATATTCCTGGTGGAAATTTGACGAGAGATATAGGCTTAAAGAAAATTGATTTTCTTTCATGGTCTTTTCTATCACGTTCAATCTATTAATAAACCTTTTCAATAGGGCTTTTCCGTACCATAAAAAAAAGAAATCTGTCAGTATAATTACGTTTTCAAGGTTAAACATTTATATCTGGAAATCCTCACGTACTTTCCCGTTAACCTTAAAACAAGAAACAAATTGTTTTCACTTAATTTTCTCAATGTATACAGGCATGAATATGAAATAAAAATTAACTTCCTCTTTTACTTTCTTTTGCCTGTATGACAATATAGAAAGGAAAGTATTGTTTTCATGTCGATTTTCAAAATCGAGTTTTCACCGGATCTACACGTTTTCAGACCCCCTGAACCCAAAAAAACATGTTTTTAGCGATTGTTCTGTTGTGTGAGCAAAATATCTCAAGAACGGAACATCGTACGAACTTGAAACTTGAAACTTAAGTTACATAATAACTTAAGTTACTACCGGACCCGACACAAACATTTTCTTCCAAATCGGTCAATCGGAAGTTGTAGTTTATTCGTGTAATTTTTCACTTTTTTGCGATTTTCTCAAAAACTGGTCCTACGATTTTTTTTGAAAATCGCCTGGTTTACTAAATTTTTATGCTCTACAAGATAGGGTACGCGCTATGTTTGCTGAAATTCTTGGTGAAGCTGTTTTCACGTAAAAAAATTGTTTTTTTTACGATTACGGCTTTAATATACATTTTAGCGCAAAAATATAGTATATAATAAAAGTCGTAGAGAATTTAAATTCCTACAACTTCCATTTCAAACATTTTTTGCATAACGCTTAGTTTAGCGGTAATTAGCGATTTTCTGTTTTTTTTCTCACGAAAACGTGTGAAAAATCGATTTTTTAAGATTTTGGCCTTAGTATGCATTTTACGACAAAAGTATATAATTATCAAATTTATAGGAAATCAAAAGATCTTCAACTTTTATTTACAAAAGTTTTCTCTACAGAGCCTAGTTTAGTGTGAATGAGTGATTTTCCGTATTTTTAAGCCGAACTGAGGTATATTTTCATTTTGAGTTTTTCACTCATGATAAAAATAAGGTTATGGTTTTTGATGTTAGTTTTTTGTTTATTTCTAATGTTAGGTTATATTGGTCATTATTTGCATTGGCAAGAGAAAGTTGTGTGAGTGTTTCACACCAGATTTTTTTTACTTCCTCTTGCCTGTATAACATATAGGAAAGAAAGTATTGTTTTCATGTCGATTTTTCGAAATCGAGTTTTCACCGGTTTTCGGACCCCCTGAACCCAAAAAAACATGTTTTTAGCGCTTGGTCTGTGTGTGTGTGTGTGAAGCACGGAATGTTGTACGAAGTTGAAACTTAAAACTTAAATTACGTACCACTAGAGAAACTGACACGAACATTTTCATCAAAATCGTCTACTAGAAGTAGTAGTTTATTCGTGTAATTTTTCACTTTCTTGCAATTTTCTCAAAAACGACTCCTACCATTTTTTTAAAAATCACCTCATTTACTACATGTTTTATGCTCTACAAGATAGGGACCCACCGGGTTGGTCTAGAGGTAAAGTCGTCGCCAAAATCAGCTGTTTAACAGCTGATTTTTGGAGACGAAGGTTCCTGGTTCAAATCCTAGTAAAGGTAGTTACTTTTATACGGATTTGAATACTAGACAGTGGTTGCCGGTGTACTTTGATGGTTGGGGTTCAATTAACCATACTCTCTCAGGAGTGGTCGACCTGGGTCTGTACAAGACTACACCTCATTTACACTTCATACACATCATCCTCATCTCATTGGGTCATGGGGTTGCTTATTGTTCTGAATTGAACAGATTGCAACGTACACATATTAGGAATTTAAAAAAAAAAAAACAAGATAGAGTTGGCGCCATGTGTGCTGAAATTCTTGGAAGCTCTTGTAAAAATATGTTTTTTTTAAGATTGCGGCTTTAGAATGCATTTTAGAGCAAAACAGTAATTAAAAGTTGTAGAAAATTTAAAAATCTACAACTTTAATTCCAAACATTTTTTTGTATAACGTGTTTAGTTTAGCGGTTATTAGTGATTTTCTGTTTCTTTTCATGAAAATCTGTAAAAAATCGATTTTTTAAGATTTCAGTCTTAGTAGGTTGTGCATTCTACGACAAAAGTATAATCAAATTTATAGGAAGTTATAAGATCTACAACTTTTAATTAGAGCTTTTTTCTCTATAGAGCCTAGTGTAGCGTGAAATAATGATTTTCTGTATTTTTAAGCCAAACTGAGGTTGGTTTCCATTTTTAATAATTTACTCATGATTAAATAAGTTATGTTTTTTAAAGTAAGGTTTTTGTTTATTTGTAATGTTTTATTACTACTGTTAGGTTATATTGTTAATTATTTGCATTGGTTAGAGAAAGTTGTGTGAGTGTTTCACACCAGATTATTTAAAATCGTAGGAGCCGTTTTTAGGAATACCGCAATAAAGTAAAGAATCGCACGAATAAACTACCTTTAGTCCAGTTGACTAAGTTTGGTAGACACCAAATTTCTATTTCACTTTTACAATTTGCTAAAAGCCGCCAATAAAATTTGGAGAATCGTTTTGTGAATATAACTTAAAATTGGTTAATGGGAAAGTTAAAATACAATTTTTGTAAATAATTAACAATAACTATATGAAATTTTATGTGTTACATTATTCATAAAGAGAACTCGATGTGTCTCCTTTGAAACTTAAAAGCTTTTCTATTGAGGGAAACTTTGTAATGAGTTTATTTAGTCAAAAGTCAGCTCAAGATGACGCCTAGAGTTAAGTCCCTTTGCTTTAATTTAGTTACAGATTAGTCGTCGCTTGTAATATTGTTCAAGTTAAACAAAAACTTATCTTTACGACCATCTCTACTTAGCGACCATTATTTACAACCAAGTTTTAGAAGTATCTTTTTTATTTTGTCTAAAGCCCATGTTATATCAATATACTCGTATATTTCATATAAGGGCAAGAGAAAGTAAAAATGAATTCTTTGTAAAGAAAAATTGAACCCTTATGACTAATTGTAATCAAAAAGTTTGTATTAATTTTTACTTTCTCTTACCTGTACAAATGTATAGGAAGGAACGTATTGTTTTCATGTCGATTTTACGAATTTGAATTTTCACCAGATATAGGATACACGTTTTCAGACCCCCTGAACCAGAAAAAACATGTTTTTAGCTATTGGTCCTCTCTCTCTTTCTCTCTCTCTCTCCCCTTCCTTTCTCGCTTCCTTTCTTCCCCCTCTGTGTGTGTGGCTGTGTGTGCGCGCGCGCGCGCGTGTGTGTATGTGTGTGAAAACAGAATATCTCAAGAACGAATATCGTACGAACTTGAACCTTAAAACTTAAGTTAGAGACTACTGCCGGACCGACACGAACATTTACATCAAAATCGGTCAAACGGAGGTACTAGTTTATTCGTGTCATTTTTCACTTTTTTGCCATTTTCTCAAAAAACACCTCTTACGATTTTTTTAAAAATCGCCTCATTTACTATGTTATTTTTTTACTCTACAAGATAGGATAGGCGCCATGTCTGCAGAAATTCTTGGAAAGGCTTGTTTCTCGTAAAAAAATCGTTTTTTTAAGATTGCGGCTTTATTATGCATTTTAGGGCCAAACAGTACATAAAAGTTGTAGACAATTTAAAGTCCTACAACGTTTTTTTCGAATATTTGTTTGTATAACGCTTAGTTTAGCAGTAATTAGCGATTTTCTGTTTTTTCTCACGAAAACGTGTAAAAATAAAATCGATTTTTTTTAAAGATTTCAGCTTTAGTGTGCATTTTACGACAAAAGTGTATATAATCAAATTTATAAAAAATTAAAAGATATACACCTTTATTTAGAGCATTTTTCTCTACAGAGCCTAGTTTAGCGTGATAAAGAGTGATTTTCCGTATTTTTAAGCTAAACTGGGGTTGATTTTCATTTTGCGTCTTTTATTCATGATTAAAATGAGGTAATGTTTTTGATTTTAGTTGTTTTGTTTATTTCTAATGTTTTATTACTAACGTTTGATCATATTGTTTATTATTTTCATTGGTAAGAGAAAGTTGTGTGAGTGTTTTACACCAGATTTTTTTCTTCCCTATAAATATTTATAGTATAGGGCAAGAGAAAGTAAATATTAGGAAAAATCTGGTGTGAAACACTCACACAACTTTCTCTTGCCAATGCAAATAATTAACAATAAACCTAACATTATTAATAAAATATTAGAAATAAACAAAATCTAACCTCAAAAACATAACCTAATTTTAATCATGAGTGAAAGACGCAAAATGAAAATCAACCTGATTTTGGCTTAGAAATACGGAAAATCACTCTTTCTCTCTAAACTAGGCTCTGTAGAGAAAAATGCTCTAAATAAAAGTTGTAGATCTTTTAATTTTCTATAAATTTAATTCTATACACTTTTGTCGTAAAATGCATACTAAGGCCGAAATGTTAAAAAAATCGATTTTTCTCACGTTTTCTAGAGAAAAAAACAGAAAATTGCAAATTACCGCTAAACTAAGCGTTATACAAAAAAATGTTTGAAATAAAAGTTGTAGAATTTTAAATTCTCTACAACTTTTATTATATAACGTTTTGCGCTAAAATGCATATTAAAGCCGCAATCTTAAAAAAACTTTGTTTTTACGTGAAAACAGCCTCACGCAGAATTTTAGCAAACATGGCGCCTACCCTATCTTGTAGAGCATAAAAAATGTAGTAAACCAGGCGATTTAAAAAAAAAAATCGTAGGACCAGTTTTTGAGAAAATCGCAATAAGTGAAAAATTACACGAATAAACTACTACTTCCGGTTGACCGATTTTAATGAAAATGTTCGTGTCGGGTCCGGTAGTGGTATGTAACTTAAGTTTTAAGTTTCAAGTTCGTACGATGTTCCGTTCTTGAGATATTCTGTTCACACACACACACACACAGTCCAGCAAATGGTGCATTAAGAAATCCACGTGCCATACCTACAAAGAGAGATCCCCCATACGGAAGCATTATTTTGAAAACCTTTATCACCCAGTTTGTAAAAAAGACGATAAATATTGCAAAAATTTAAATTTTGTAATGATTTGCAAAAGTTTTTTGAAATGTGTCTTCCTATCTCTACGAGGTCCGGAAGTGTGTTATTAATGTATGGATTTCAAAAGCCCTAAGAGATCCTCTTTCATTCCATTCAGTATGTGAACAGTTCTCAATGGACGGCCGTCTGGGCACAATGTTCAGCTGAACTGGCACTGTAATCCACTCAACCTATAGGTCAAACACTCAGGAAAAATTCGAAATCTTGGGTGACGTTTTTCAGGGGTGTGTGGCGGGGGAGTAGAAATTTTAAATTTTTTAACCGTGCGTCGGAGCTAAAAATTGTTCAGAACATTTTTCGTCCGTCTCTCGGAGACGTTTCAGAATATGTTACTAAAATTGCCCTTCATGCACCCGTTCGCTAAGAAAACTCAAAAAACGAAATTTAGGCTTTTTGGCCCTATCCGATATCATGTTTTTCGTTATTTTACGCCTGGAGAACACTTCCCTTGCACTTTTTCAATTTGCAGCCCCTTACCCTACCAGGCGGAATTAGGGAACATTTTTAAAATCTTACGTCCCGTACCCGTGGGGGCTGCTACCCCCTCCAAAAATTAAAAATTTTCAATATACGTAAAGTTGTTGAACAGCATCTCGTTTGGCATTAAATGTACACAATCATTTGTTTTATAAAAACCTTTCAAAAACCTTCTCCCCTTCTTTGGTGGGGGAGGGGTGTTTTTATCTCCTTAAAGGTGGGTCGGACCTAAAAAGTGTATAGAACCTTTTTTGTTTCTCTGCCAAAGTACTTTAAGAATATGTAACCAAAAGTGTCCTATCTTTACCCATTGTTGCAAAATAAAAAAAACAAATTTTGACTTTTCTGTGCTTCTAGGTTTAATTTTTTTCTTATGCCTGAAAAAATAATTTTTACTTACTTTCCTGTGCTTACTTTTCTGTGCTTCTGGGTTTAATTTTTTTCGTATGCTATGAGTCAAAATTTTTGCTATGAAACGTGTTCGGCTTAATACCGAAAAACGAGACATTTTTTGAAATCTTTCGTCCGGGCCCCGTAAGGGGTTGCTACGCCCCTGCAAATTTTTGGAAATTTTCAAAAAACGAAAAATATTTCAACAGCATGTCGTTTGGCGTTAAAAACACATAGAGACGGCATCTTTAAAATTTTTGAAATTTCCCCCTCTTCATAGGAGGGGGGCCGAAATTTTCATCTTCTAAACGGTGGCTCGTGCTAAAAAGTAGCTAAAAAGTGTATAGGACCTTTTTTGTTTTACTGCCGGAGTACTTCAAGGATATGTAAACAAAGGTCTCGACAGCCCACCCGTTCACGGAGAAAACTCAAAAAACCAAATTTTGACTTTTGTGCATTTTGGTTTCAAGTTACTAATATTTCACGCCACAAGCATTGATTTCACTCCAAGGTTTTGCCTTGCATCGTGGTTGCCTTAGTATTGGCATTATTTGCTTGAATCTTGGGGTGCACCCCTCCCCAAAATTGGGTAAAAAAAATTTTTTTCACGTTTAGTTCGGAAAAACAAATGTTTTTGGTATACATTCTAAATAGAACTACGTCGGAGTGACATCTGTCGTCCGGGCTCCGTAGGGGGTGCTACGCCTCTCCAAAATTTTGGAAATTTTTAAATTTTCAAAAAACGAAAAATCTTTCAACAGCATGTCGTTTAGTGTTAAAAACACACAGGGACGGCATGCTTCAAAATTTTTAAAACCTCCCCCTCTTCATTGGCGGGAGGCCGTAATTTTCATCTTTAAACGGTGTCTCGTAGCTAAAAAGTGTGTAGGACTTTTATTGTTCCACTGCCGGAGTACTTCAAGAATATGTAAACAAAGGTCCCGTCAGCGCACCTGCTTACAGAGAAATCTCAAAAAATCAAATTTTTTGAATTTTGTACATTTGGGTTTTAAGTTACTAATATCTCAAACCACAAGCATTGATGTCACTCCCAAGTTTTTGTCTTGCATCGTGTTTGCCTTAATATCGGCATTATTTGCTTGAATCTTAAGGTGCACCCCCTCCCCAAAATTGGGTAAAAAAATTTTTTTCACGTTTAGTTCGGAAAAACAAATGTTTTTGACATACGTTCTATATAGAACTACGTCGGCGTGACACAACATCCTTCACTGTCCATCCGGTCCATTTGTGGTGGAGGGGCGTAAATTTTTACTTCTAAACGGAGCACAGTAGCTTTTAATATATAGGAACTGTTTTGAGTCCCTTCTGGAGTAATGAAGAATATGTAGAATATGTTCACCACATGGTAAAGTGTGTGCGCGCAGGGCACGCACTTCTATGTTTCTGATCCACTTATAAATTCTGATCCACCTAAACCCTTTGGCGGCTGAACTTCACCCTATGGCAAAGTGCGGGCGCTGCGCGCCCGCACTTTTATGGCTCTGATCCGCTTATGGATTCTGAACCACCTACCCCTCTGATGCGAGGCACGGAAGCGGCGCAAAGCACCGCTGGAGTGGCGAGTTATAATTAAAGCCCTTTGCGCCAAATCGGACTGTGTAGTTAATGTTATGTAGGTCAAACCAAACACAATGCAAAAAAAATTATGCACAACCGACCATTCTAAAAATATTTAGATGTTTTTCACATTCTCGACTGGACTACAAAGGATTCATAGAAAAACATTACACACAATTCAGGAATTAACAATATTTTGTTATTCAAAACTATTACAGCCTGTATTTTAAAATATAAAAAAGATTGTGAACGTTAAAACGCATGAGGTACAGATTGTATTTATGGAATTTAAAATGTTATTATACACCCTACTTTTCCGTGTGCGGTTAAAGTTTTCCTCACTTCACCATCACAACCAGGCGTCTTATGCAGTCAGTACTTATCATGCGCTGTTTTAAGTAAACAAACGTACATTATATTTTTATAACGTGTATAAAATTTATCCATGACGTCATTTTTAATTAAATTACACAGAACTAATTATAAAATTATTGTATTTATTAATATTTATTAGATGTATTTTAGACCTTATAATTTTTCGTGAAATTACTATTTCCCTCGGTTCAGTTTACGGTTTACTGGACATTATTAGTACGAGCTATGGTTTAACTGGCCTTTCCGCGAGTACGTTATATTGTTTAAGTATTGTTTTCATGTCAATTTTCCGAAATCGAGTTTTCACCGATTTTTTAAAATTATTTTCATTTGTTTTGTAAGTTTAATTTTTTATGAATTAAAATGGCTGCAAATAGTCCTGCTCTTCGGAAACACGTAAGTTATAGGGTGTAAATTTTTTTTAAAGAACATGTACATGGCAATCCTAATGCTACTATTATGATGTTTTTAGTACAATTCATGAAATAACCGAAACCATGTGTCCTGTGTTGGTGTGTACCGTACAAAATGTTAGTCGTGATGCTGAAAAAATTAATCAGTTCAAGTCAGTTTCTGCAAAACTGCGAAACTTTATGGATCGCCTTAGAAATAACTCCGCTTACAAAGTGGGTAACTGATCTAGACGATTTTAATAAAGACACAGTAGCCCTACTTCATTCCGTGCGAGAGTTTTACGATAGAGGAGAGTATTCAACTTGCAGCCTAGAATACCAACTTGAACTAGAATAATTTTAGGAAAGATATCTGGCAGGATTCAACAAGCAATGATGGCTTTAATATCCCGGTTGGGAGAGGTCTCGATTTATTGTTTGTCAGGCCGGTTGCTACGAACTTGGGTTAATGAAAGACCGTGCTCTCGTTTTTCAGTCAGAGCTTACAGAGGTCTTCCAGTTTATTCAGTTATTTAGGTCTTCAGTTTATTTATTTATGTTTGTCGTATGCGGCAAATAAAGTATAATCTTCCGATAACTCTGTATTTATAAAAATATTTTAATTTTCATCAATTTCGAATAATAATTTTTTTGCATAAAATATAGAAAGAACTAAAATAAGTGTATATATATATATATATATATATATATATATATATATATATATATATATATATATATATATATATATATATTAGCGAGTTTGTTTTACAGCTGTCGCCGTCTCTCGCATCCTAATAACCTACACATTTGTCTGTCCAAGCAGTCACTGTCTGTCAGTCCTCTCGCCCGCATCGCCACCTCCATGCCATACTGCCAGGAGTGCTTCGGTCTTCCTCTTTTCCGGCTTGACTCAGGGACCCAGTCCAATAATATCTTTGGCCATCTCTCAGGAGGCATTCTCTTCACATGCCCATACCACTTCAAACTCTTTGCCTCTATCCAATCGGCAATATTCTCAGTCAGACCCATCTTCCTTCGAATATCATCATTTCTCACTCTGTCCATTCTTGTATATCCACAACATCGCCTCCAATAATCCATTTCCAAAGCCTTGAGCTTAGCTTCATACCTTTTATTCACCTCCCAAAAATAAGTAATACAGTAAAAATTTCGAATACCTAAGTAAGTAGTATAACAAGAATCGTACTTGTGAATGCTGCGTAGCGGCTGCGACTTGCCCTTCGCCATCCTTTCACGGTTGCCAACGCTAAAACGCATCTCTGGCATTAGTACGAGATAAGTAAGGAATATTATATTTTATTGTGAAGCTAATAAAATGAGCTAACAGTTTTATTAAAAATATCTTTTTTAGTAATGAGTACAAAAAATTATTTAATCTTAAAAAGGTAAAGTTATCAAAAACTCCACTTTTCCATCAACATTTCTGTAAATATTAAAAAATCTTGTAGATGCTACTTTACTGAGTAATATTTAAGTAAACTAAAAAAACTGTTTGTGTAGATAGGTGGATTAGTTTAAGAGATAAAGCCTTATAAGCAAAACCCAACAATTCAAGGTTTGGGGGGCACAGAGGGAAGCAAGCGGGTCGAGTGGGGAATGCAGTACTTTTGATGTGTACTTTATCCCTGCAAAGATTAGCCTAAGCTTTCCCCTAATTACTTCCAGCTTTGGCCAATTTTATGTCTTCATTGACCGGACTACATGTATAACGTGTAGTTTTTTGTCTTGTACAGATTCAGAGAGTATGGTTTATTGAACCATCAAAATACACCGGTAAACAATGTCTAGTAATTGAAATCCGTATAAAATTGACTACCTATACTAGCAGTGAACCATGGAACCTTCGTCTCCAAAAATCAGCTGATTAACAGCGACGACTCTACCGCGAGTGGTGGGTTAATTTACGTTAATGTAATTTGTAATGTTTATCATTCAATTTTGAGCAATTAATAAAAAAAACTAAGGTATCAATCGGAACAGCTTTTTCAAGAATTCAGCGTACTTGATATCAGCCAAATATTTGCAAGAGAACCTCTTATATACGATTATAAAAACATGAACTATTTTACTATAAGAGCCCACCATTATAATACAAGAAACAAGGATCTCTTACTCTTACATGAGGCCTCAAATACTTTATAACAAAGGTATTTCCGCTACTTAGCACCCAAGCAGCTCAATCTGCTACCCTCACAATTTTAAAATAGACCGGACATCATGAAAATAGTATAAAAAAACAGTAACCATATGGCTATTGGAAGTAGGAAGAGAAGCTGTACAAACAATAGTTACACCAGGAATCCAATAATTTGAGAGCTCGTCTACCGGACCGATAATTATTTTCTGTATTTGTAAATTAATTCTTTGTTTTGCATAGTTCATATTTTATTGTTTTTATGTTTTTTTTCATGTGTACTATAGCACACTATTTTAATAAAATATCTTAGTAGTTTAATTAGTATTTAAGAAACTAACATGTAGTTTATAATACTAACGCACTAATAGATAACCATATTAGTTGCAGTAGTAGAAATAAACAAAAGAAGCACTAAACTGATCTATCCTTGAACATGGGAAACCATAGTTGGGTAGATTAATTTTCCCACCACGAGTAAATTTAAAAAGTTTTAGATTCTTCAGTTATAAATAAGGAAATTAATTTGTATTGTAATGATTTTTGTAAAGTAATGGGAAAATAGATAAATTAGTTAAATAAATTGGAAATTTTTAAGGCTGTTGTGTGTACCTATAGTTTTTAAGCTCGTTACTATTGTTTGACAGACGTAGAAGCAATTGACTATAATGTAATTAGCTAACAGCGAATAACACCGATTACCGGATGCTTTTACTCGGTGTTACAGTAGGCCTACTATTATGTCTACAGCAAGGATAAAGGCGCGCACGTAGCAATCGTCGGCGCCTTCACTGCTCCCCAAACCAAACAAACATCAGTTTTAATTGATTATGAAAAGTAAAGCGTGATGTCTATCTGCCTGAAGGATCTCATAGAATCGAAGATACCCGCGTTGGCCTACGCAACTTGCGTGATCAGCTATCTCAGCGCTCCCAGTGGTCACACACTTTATACACTCTGCCGGTTACAAAACGCCAAGACGAGATCCACTTCCAAATTCATTTTCGACCATCACGTGACCTCATAGATGACCAATAACAAACCAGAACACTGTGAGATCTGAGGGTTGGATCTCACAGCGTTTACGGATCTCTCTAAGTTGGTGTGTAACCACATGCCGGATTTCACAATACATGGTTCCCAAATGCACACACACACACACACACACACACACACACACACACACACACACACACACACACACACACCCACACACACACGCGCGCGCGCGACACACACACACACACACACACACACAAACACACACGCACACAAGCACACACGCACGCACGCACACACACACACACACACACACACACACACACACACACGCACGCACACGCACGCGTACGCACACGTACACACGCGCGCACGCGCGCACACACACACAGAGAGAGAGAGAGGGAGAGAGAGAGAGAGAGATAGAGAGAGAGAGAGAGAGAGAGAGAGAGAGAGAGAGAGAGAGAGAGAGACAGAGAGACAGAGACAGAGACAGACCAATCGCTAAAAACATGTTTTTTGGGTTCAGGGCGTCTGAAAACGTATAGATCCGGTGAAAACTCGATTTCGAAAAATCGACATGAAAACAATACTTTCCTTACTATATATTCATATAGGCAAGAGAAAGTAATAATTTTGGATTATCCGAAATTCGGATAGCGTGTTTGATATGTATAATGACAGCACCCGAAGTTTATCCGTACATATCAGGGATTTTCATTATAATGTAGTACTAGATTTCAAGGAAAATCTTATTAATAAAGGGAAATTTTTTATGGTGAAATTGGTACCACTGAATTTCACCCTCTCTAGAGCTACACATCTGTCGAACGGGCAGTCAGTACTTAAACGTATGCTTTGTCTAAACGTCATTGTGTCGTCTGTCTCTAACGTACCTGTGTTAATTGTGATCTAACCGTGTGTTTATGTAAATTTTCTAAAAATAACAAAAAAATTGTGGTTTAATTAAAAAAATTTCAGTGTTCTATTTGTTTGAAAATTTAAGTGTGTTAAATTTTATTGTTTTACAAAAATATTCGTCGATCCATATTTTTTAGATTAGGTTATAAATATGGGTTTTTATACATTTTAAATTATTTTTAATTAGATATTTAGAATTATGTTCGTAAATAATTATATTAAAACTTTAACATTATTTTATGTATAAAATATTTTCTACCATATTTTTTAATTTATCTCTTCTAAATCTCTCCCATATTGTAAAGAAATCAAAGCACAAATAATTGTTACTTTCTCTTTCCCTATATAAATAAAGAGGATAGAAAGTATTGTTTTCATGTCGATTTTTCGAATTCGAGTTTTCACCGGATATACACGTTTTCAGATCCCCTAAACCCAAAAAACATGTTTTTTGTGTGTAAACAAAATATCTCAAGATCGGAATATTGTACGAAATTGGAACTTAATATAAGTTAGATTATAAGTTATATACCAATAAGTTAGATAATAAGATAAAATAAGTTAGATACCACAAAAAAACGCGACACGAACATTTTCATCAAAATCGGTCAACTGGAGGTAGTATTTATTTGTGTAATTTTTAAATCTTTTGCGATTTTCTTAAAAACGGTTCCTACGATTGTTTTAAAAATCGCCTGATTTACTACATTTTTTATGGTCTACAAGATAGGGTAAGTGTCATATCTGCTGAAATTTTTGGACAGGCTGGGCTGTCGTAGAAAAAAATGATGTTTTTAAGATTGTGGCCTTAACATGCAATTTAGGGTGATAAAATATGTAATCAAAGTTGTGAAATATTTAAAAACCTCCACCTTTTATTCTAAACATTTCTTTGTACAGCGCTTAGTTTAGCAACAATTTGTGATTTTCTGGTTTTTTCCATGAAAATCGGTTAAAAATGGTACTTTATAAGATTGCGGACTTATGTATTTTACGACAAAAGTGTATACAAGATGTGGCTATTAAATAACGAGACTGCCGTTGTAAAAAATTTTATTTTAATTTTCCATAATCACTTATTGTCACCTTCAATATACACTCCTTCTCTATCCTTACAATGCTCCATGCGAATTTTCCATTGTTGGAAACAGTGCTGGAAGTCATCTTCTGTCAGCTCCTTCAGGACAAGTGCTGCTTTCTCTTTTACAGCTTCCACAGACTCAAATCTTATCTCTTTTAATGCAGATTTCACCTTAGGGAACAGGTAAAAGATAATAACTTGTGATGAAACGTGCTTTTTTACTTATGATCCTGAAAAGAAGCGCCAATCTATGCTCTGGAAGAGCCGAACTTCATCGAGAGCCGAAAAAGCTCCAATGAGCAAGTCAAAATTTAAAGCAATGATGATTGTTTGTTTTATGTGTATACCTTCACTGGGTTCCTGAAGGTCAATCAATTTATCAATATTACTACCTTGAGGTACTTTCTAAACTACGTCAAAGTGTAAGGAAAAACGCCCCGAAATGTGGAAGGACAAATAATGGGTTCTCCACAATGCGCCAGCTCATTCTGCGTTATCTGTCAAGAGGTCCCTAGCCAAGTACAGCATTTCATTGTTAGAACATCCTCCTTATTCACCAGATCTTGCACCATGAAACTTCTACCTGTTCAGTAAGGTAAAATCTGCATTAAAAGGGACAAGATTTGAGTCTGTGGAAGTTGTAAAAGAGAAACCAGCACGTGTTCTGAAGGAGCTGACAGAAGATGACTTCCAGCACTGTTTCCAACAATGGAAAATTTGCATGGAGCGTTTTAGGGATATAGAAGGAGTGTATATTGAAGGTGACAATAAGTGATTATGTATAAAATTGAATAAAATTTTTACAACGTCAGTGTCGTTATTTAATAGCCACACCTAGTATAATCAAATTTATAGGAAGTTAAAAAACCTACAGCTTTAATTTTAAGCATTTTTCAATACAGTGCCTAGTTTAGCGTGAAAGAGATTTTCCGTATTATTAAGCCAAACTGGGTTTGGTTTTTGTTTTGCATTATTCACTCATGATTAAAATTAGGTTTTTTCAGTTTATTTATGTTCATTTAAAGTCGCATCAAAAGCTTAATCATTAGCGACTACGTTGGGTTAAGAAACTGTAATGATGGGTTTTGGCACGTAATAATTTCCAGATCCTAGCCGGGAATCGAACCCGGGACCTCCGCTTAGTAGACTAGCGCGCTATCCACTACGTCGCGGAGGCGGCCATTTTTCATTTTACGTTGTTCAGTAATATTAGGTTATATTGTTCATAATTTACATTGGCAAGAGAATGTTGTATGAGTGTTTCACACTAGTTATTTGGTTTATAGTTTTCACGGTTAGTAAATATTCTCCCGATTTATTTATTTTGTGTAATTTTTATTAAAAAAAAAATTTCTTTTAAATTTTACAATAGTTTATCTACTTATCTTTTGAACATATGTAAACAATCGTTCTGCTTTCCTATTGGCTAGATGTTTTATTGTAGTTACATAAAATGGTTAGCGCGGTTCATTCCAATAACGAGAGAAAAGTCACATCTTTTAAAATCGTATTTAACTATGTTAATTTTTATGATAAAGTTTTTAACTACATACACAAAGCATGAAGCAACATATTACTAACAAAATGTAAACATAAATTTGTTGTTATTTATCATGATTCGTCACCGGTAAGCCAACATAATGATGGTAAGATGATACAATTTTAATCATTTTACGCAAAAGTTTTCATAAAAAATTTATTTAAAAAGAAATTCCAAATATTTTACCGCGTATACATACATTAACATACCGGGTGTCCCACAAATAGGTTGTTATTTTTGAATTAATATGCCGGACGTATCACATACTCTACAGACTGGAAAATTTACAGTTATAATAAATAGATCTGCCCATAACAGACAGGTGAAGTGTCAAATTATTTACACTCAATCTGTTCGTTGCAGGGCTAAAATAAATAGTTCTGTTTCTTATCACATGGTCAGCCAATTAAATGACTGAATCATTTAAGAACAGAAGAGGTACAGGTGTAAAAGACACTAATCAGAGTATTCTCTTCTGAAAGTAATGAATTTCATTGTACAGCCAGACCCTATGGTGAATGAAGTGAAGGTGTCATTTGCAGAGTGGAAAAATATGTGTTTTTCAGAGAGCCCGGCATGCTGATAAGCGTACTTTTCCACTCAGTGAGGAAGGCATGGTAAACCACCTCGCTCCTCGTTTTACTTAGTAAAACCTCAACAGGTTCAAACCAGCCTTTCGGCTGATGACCTAAACACAATAAATAGATATGTAAAAAAATACCCTCGAGCTTCATTTGCTTATGATTAATCAAAACAAAATGGCTGAAAGTAATTTTATTTGCATACCATTTCAAATTGGTGATTTGTTACAATGTTACTTAAGTAATGAAGTGAAAGAAATGTGAATGTGATAAATTATTAATGAACACAATTTGTTTCATTAACCTTTATTCGAACTGATGTCCATCAATAGCTATCACTGATAGCAACGAAACAAAAATGAGTCATAAGCGGTTTTGAAAAATTGCCGAGATATCAGCAGCAGTTCCTCTTCAATCAGCATCATTAATTAATCGTCTGTTGCAATGGTGTAAAAATAAACTTTTTTCTTCAAAAAGCCCCATAGGAAAAAATCGCAAACAGACAAGTCTGGCGATCTTGGAGGCCAGTCCATGAGGCCGCTCCCACGACCTATCCAACGGTTAGGAAGATTTTGGTTTAAAATCGCTTAGGCCGCATTAGCAAAATGTGGAGGAGCTCTATCATGCTGGGAAAAAAACGTCCTGCATCTCTGCCTGAGAAAGATGAGGAACTATGTGATTTGTTAAAATTGATGCATATCTCCAGTCATTGTCTGATGGGATATATGTAGGCCTAATACGATAAAACACCATCCTTGGTGATGTTTTATTCTATCTGAATCCTATTGTAAAATAATTAGTTTTATCCACAAGATTATTGTTCATTTTTGATATTATTTTCTTATTCCGCTGTTTTGTTTTGATTAATCATAAGCAAATGAAATTCTAAGGTATTTTTTTCATATCTATTTATTGTAACTGTAAAGTTTCCAGTCTGTAGAGTGTGAGATACGACCGGCATATTAATTCAAAAATAGAACCTCTTCGTGGGACACCCGGTATTTTATAGAATTATACATTTTTTTTTTAAATTCCTAATACGTATACGTTGTAATCTGTTCAATTCAGAACAGTAAGCAACCCCATGACCCAATGAGATGAGGATGATGTGTATGACGTGTAAATGAGGTGTAGTCTTGTGCAGACTCAGGCCGACCATTTCTGAGAGAGTTTGGTTAATTGAACCCCAACCATTAAATTACACCGGTAACCACTGTCTAGCATTCAAATCCGTATAAAAGTAACTACCTTTACTAGGATTTGAACCAGGAACCTTCGTCTCCGAAAATCAGCTGTTTAACAGCTGATTTTGGCGACACCTTTACCTCCAGACCAACCCGGTGGGTTACAAGATTATTGTTAATTTTTGATATTATTTTCTTATTCCGCCATTTCGTTTTGATTAATCATAAGCAAATGAAACTCGAGGGTACTTTTTTACATATCTATTTATTATAACTGTAAAGTTTCCAGTCTGTAGAGTGTGTGATACGTCCGGCATATTAATTCAAAAATAGTAACCTCTTCGTCGGACACCCGGTATTTTATACAATTACACATAATCTTATATTATTTTAATAAAAACTTGTACTAAAATTATTTCATTATTTAAGTTATGTTTCGATCGAATTTGTACCAACAGTGGTAGAATTCTGATCATGAATGGTACAAATCTGATCTTTGTTGTTTAGGTCAACAGCCGAAAAGCTGGTTTGAACCTCTAGAGGTTTTACTAAGTAAAAACGAGGAGTGAGGTGGTTTACTATTGCCTTCCTCACTGAGTTGCAAGAGTATGCTTATCAGCATGCCAGGCCCTCCGAAAAGCACCCATTTTCCACCCTCAAAAAGATACCTTCACTTCATTCGCCACAGGGTCTGGCCGTATAGTGAAATTCATTACTCTCAGAGGAGATAACTCTGATTACTGTCTTTTACAGCTCTATCTCTTCTGTTCTTAAATAGTTGTCATAATTGGCTGACTATATGATAAGAAACAGAATTATTTTTTGTAGCCCTGGAACCTACAGATCGAGTGCAATTAAGTTAACACTCCACAAGCCCGTTATGGGCAAAAACCTGATCATGTACATATAATTCAAAACTCATACACATGTACATATATGTACACATATACATATGTACTCATGTACATATAATTCGCAATAATTTATGTACCAGCAAGTGCTCGACACCATTATTTTGTTCCCGGCGGGGAAAAAGTTAAAAGTGAATCGGCACCAGAGTATCAGACCTGTACGGGATAACACCCTTATTATTGTACATGATGACGGTTGAATGAAGCTACCTCGTCAAGGAACTCCCAGACTGAAGAGTACGCACCTCGCGGTACAAGCTCTCACGTACCGCGAGAGGCAAATTTTCCCTTGAGCCTTGAAGCTCCAAGGACCCCTTTCGCTGTCTGGGCCCCCGAGAGCGGAGCAGTCGTACAGTAGATGGTCTCGTGACTGGACCTCCCCACAGACACACGAATCTTCATCTAGTAGACGGAACCATTTTAAATAAGCCGCGAACTCACCATGACCCGTGAGGATTCGGACTCCCGATATCCTTAAATAAACACTTGAGGCGTACCATCACCCCAAATCTTGTATGAAACCATACAAAGATCTTCCCTTAGGCAAGGTGTTCTACTCGGCTTGCCACGCCTCCAAAGCGAGAGTCTGTTGAAGAAGAGATTCTTTAGGGCAGGGTAGGGCAGCCTTGTTACAAACATTACCCGGTCCCTCCGGATCCTGGTCACAACCCGCCAAAGTGACTCGAAACCTCCCACCGAAGATCTCGGCTTCCTGCCCCTTCGAAATTTTTATATGGCAGCGCGCACTCTCGCATTAATATCCGTCGGGCGAGCCTTTCCCGCTACGGTGGTAGCCTTTTAGGAGTAAGTATTAAAAGCACCAGTGCCAACTATAAGGGCTCTGCGCTTGGGGCTCCGTAATTTTGAACAAGTCCTCTGTTTTCGTCTAGGATACGACAATTGGTTTGCTGGCATTTCTCCCTCCACCTCGCCACCGATTGGTCGCCAGAAGGCATAGACCTGGAGGCCGTTCATAAGAATTCTTAATTTGTTCATTTGTGATGGTGACTGTGACCTTATGCTAATAAAATCTAAGTTAATAAAATAAAACTAACTTCAGGGGAGTTAGAGCCTGGTCGGCCAACCTGGGGAGTGTGTACTGCTCGCCCTCTTGTCAAAATGCCTCTTGGTGCTCAAGGCTCCTGTCTGAAGTTAGAATTTAACTGATCCTAGCAGTCAAAAACTAAGAATTAAAGAATAAAAGAAGTTAGGACCTAAAGTTGCCTTAACTACCAGCAAGTGTTGTCCGCCATTAAAAATTTTCCTCGGTGTCAGCGAGTCGAGCTAAGACAGCTTTTAACCCTTACTAAACTACATGACGTACGTGATGATTGTCGATGACATTGATAAAGAACCCCCACACCGACCGAGCATGCACCTCGCGGCACAAGCTCAAGCGTTCTATGAGAGGCCAATTTTACCCTTGGCCTTGAAGCTCCAGGGTCAGCCGGCGTCTTGATCCCCCAGAGCGGGGAAATCGTACAACAGATGTTTGCGCGATTGGACCTCTCCACAGACGCAAGAATCATCATCTATACTCCAACGAACTAGACTCTACAGATGAGATCTAGCCTATAACAACCAAGGTTGGGTGTGAGGTTGCCCCTTCGCTAAATTACACTTTGTTCCGCCCAACTCCAGTGACTTATTCTTAGGTTGTCATCCACAGCGGGACCATAACGTGACAACGCAGGATACGATTAACGAAAGTCAATTGGCTCTGTGCTGTGATCTAGGTCACTATGCTCCGCCTTCATCTGCAGTCTTTAGTTCGTTAAGCTACAGTTGGCGAAGCCGCGTTAAATATGCTGCAAACTCACCGTGGCCGGTGAGGACTCGGACACCCGACGTCTTTAATAAAACACTAGAGGCGCACCATCCCCCCAAGTCCTGTATGAATTCATACAGAGATCTTCCCTTATGTGAGGTATTTCTCTCGCGCTACCACGCTTCGAGAGCGAGAGCTTCCACTCTCTTCTTAAGAGCAGGGAAGGGCAACAAACTAATGGCGTTAACATTGCCCGCTCCTCCGGATCTTGATTCGACCCGCCGGAGCGACACGGAACCTCTCACGAAAGATCACAGCTTCCGGCCTCCTTCGCAGTCTCCACATAGCAGCACGCATTCTCGCTTTATAATCCGCCGGGAGAGCCTTTCCCGCAACAGTGGTAGCCTCAAAGGAGGATGTACTAAAAGTACCAGTCCAAACCAAAAGGGCTTTGCGCTAGGCACTCCTTAAATTTTGAATGTCCTTTTAAGTCCATACGGTGAGCCCACACTGCAGACACGTAGGTCACCGTGCTTTCGAACACTCCTTTATAGGTCATACTGAGGCTGCCCGCAGACAAACCCCAGTAGGATAGAAGTACAAAGAATTTCTAGCCGAAGAAGAATTTCCTGACTCTCCAATTCGAGGAAATGGTTTGGTAAAAGCTCTGAGAAGTTGTTCCGTATAGCATCAAACTATTGAAGTTATATTAGCTACGATGATCGCCAATATCCGAAGTGGATAGGCATGCTAAGGAAGAAGAAAAAGAAGAAGAATAAGGAAAAGAAATTCCAGTGAGAGAAAATGTAGGGAAAGAAAGCTATTTTATTTGTAAAGAAAAATCAACACGCAAAACAAACAGAAAGTCAATTCCTTCTGAAGAGAAAATAACTTTACAAAAATAACAAGACTGAACGCCCTACAGGATATTGCTGTTTCTTAAGTCAACGTATTTTTGCCATAGGGCCTACCGTAATATCACAAAATTGAATGATAAAAAAATATGGTGTGAAATAGTCATACGACTTTCTCTTTCTAATCTAAATAATGAAATATACATATAACTTGTCTTTAATCATGAGTGAACAATGTAATAGGTATTAAAAACATTACCTAATTATAATCATGAGTGAATTTTAAAATGAAAATCAACCTCAGTTTGGCTTAAAAATAGGGAAAAATCACTCTTTCACGCTAAATTAGGCTTTGTAGAGAAAAATTTTTTAATTAAAAGTTGTAGATCTTTTAATTTCCTATAAATTTGATTATACACTTTTGTCGTTAAATGTATACTAAGGCTGAAATCTTAAAAAAGTCGATTTTAAACATTTTCGTGAGAAACAAACAGAAAATCGCTAATTACCGCTAAACTAAGAGTTATACAAAAAAATGTTTGAATTAAAGGTTGTAGGATTTTAAATTTTCTACAACTTTGATTATATACATTTTTGCGCTAAAATGCGTATTAAAGTCGCAATCTTAAAAAAACAATTTTTTTTACCAGAAAACAACCTCTTCAAGAATTTTAGCAGACATGGCTCCTACCCATCTTGTAGAGCATAAAACATTTTGTAAATCAGACGATTTTTAATAAAATCGTACGAGCCATTTTTGAGAAAATCGCAAAAAAGTGAAAAATTACACGAATAAACTATTACTTCCGGTTGACTAATTTTGATGAAAATATTCGTGTCGGGATTTCTATGAACACCTACCTAATTTAAGTTTCAAGTCTCAACTTTGTACGTTGTTCCGTTCTATAGATTTATTTTGTTCGTGCACATAAAGCAATGGCTAAAAACATGTTTATTTGGGTCCAGGGGGGGTCTGAAAATGTGTATTTCCAGTGAAAATTTGATTTCGAAAAATCAACATGAAAACAATACTTTCCTTCCTATAAATTAATATGTTGTTTAGGTCTACAGACGAAATGCTGGTTTGAACCTTTAGATTTTTTACTCAGTAAAAACGAGGAGTGAGGCGGTTTACTAGTGCCTTCCTCACCGAATGGAAAAGTATGCATATCAGCATGCCAGGTATTCAAAAAAGCACCCTTTTTCCACCGTGCAAAATTACACCTTCACTTTATTCACTACAGGGTCTGGCTGTTTAATGAAATTCATTACTCTCATAGGAATAACTCTACCTCTTCTGTTCTTAAACAGTTCAGTCATATAATTGGCTGATCATGTGATAAGAAACAGAACAATTTTTTGTAGCCCTGGAACTAACAGATCGAGTGCAATTAATTTAACACTCCATCTGCCCGTTATGGGTAACTTCAAAATTATTTTATCTTATTTTACTATCGAGAAATTATAGCAAATACAAAATCTACAACTTATATGTCAAGCATATTTTTCCTACAGAGCTTAATTTAGCGTCAATTAGTGATTTTCCGTTTTTTAAGTGGAAATTCATTACTCTCCGAGGAGATAACTCTGACTAGTGTCTTTTAAACCTCTACCTCTTCTGTTCCTAATAGTTCAGTCATATAATTGGGTGACTATATGATAAGAAACAGAACTAGTTTTTTGTATAATCACTTGAGTCACGAGTTTGCCGGTGTTTGCAACGAGGGTTAAAAGGGGAACAGCATCAGTGCGCATGCGCGACTGCTTTAATTTCAGTACGACAAACATAACAACTTATATTATACCCAGAGCATAGCCTATACTGTATATCGCGGAACCTTTTGTAGGTTTACGGTACGAATATAACTGTTTGTTACCGTAAACAGAAATGTTAGTTTCTCAAAATGTGGGCAGACTATTCACAGTGCTGAACGAAGTCTAATACGCAGTGTAATAAAATGCTGTGAAGTTGAAACTAAACAAAAATGCCTTTTACTGCTTCTTAACAAAAGCCATGAGCAAGTGGCTAACTACTACTGTGATGTTTCTCTTCCCAGAATTCGAAAAATATATAAGGAAATTAAAGACATGAAGAAGCTATTCTTCAACAGTTTTGTTGACACTTGGTGAAAAAAGGAAACGGTTTGGTTGATAATAGTGAGACTGATAGTGAAGACGCCGACAGCGATAGTAAACAAGGCGATTATTCATTCGTAGAAAATTTGTTCAATGGAAAAAGGTAGAGCTGGTAATTACAGTAAATTAATCATTTCTAGTCATGTAATTAAGCTATAGGCAGTATTACAGGTCAGATTTTTTTCTTATAAGGTTTATGAAGAAAATGTTCTCGGATTAAACCACAGCTTACAAAATGTAGGTAGAAACTGCACGGTAGTGAAATGTACGAGTAGTGTCTCAGTGTTGAGGTTGGCAGCACTGTCATATTTACACTTCCCTTCCTCCCAGTTCATCCATACGCAAAAGGCAATCTCATGACTTCAGTATCTATAGCCCTGGAACCAATAGATCGAGTGCAATTAATTTAACACTCCACCTGCTCGTTATGGGAAAATATTTATTTAGGCAAGAGAAAGTAATGACATTTAATTTGTAAGTTATTTTTTTTGATCGCTTATAAAATGCACTGTGTACTTTATGATCACCCGGTATTTAATACACAGCATCGTAGTATTGGTTACCAAAATTTATTATTTACGAATGGAAGTCGTTTGGGGATTGCTAATTATTTATAATAAAGTTGTAAATCAGTGGAAATGGAATCTATGAGTTAAAGATCGGTAATGACATAAGAAACTCTCTTTGGTTTGTAATAATAGTAATACAAACAGGTATTGTAAGTTAAATCCCCAATTGGGGGATCAGGGGATATTTCTCTGTATAATTGTGTTCTAAATCCTCATATCTATCCTCTCTCGTAATCCCAATTCCCTTCGTCACGTTCTCTGTTTACCCGAAGTGAAATACGATCCAAAATCAACCTAGCTTTTCAACGTTTGTAACAATTGTCTTAGCTGTCTTCTCATCTGAATTGACCAATAATTTTACGTTATTTCCACCCAATCAGATCGTCTACTTTCTTGCAATTATCTTTGACTCATTTGAATCCATATAATCAATGTAATTGATCTTCCGCCTTCTCCTTTTCCCTGCTCCACTTCCTCCATGATCCATCACCCACTTTATTCTCCTTCTTCTTCTTCCTCCATTTTCCATTACTTTTTCTTACCATACATGAATAAAAGGGAGGGAAGTATTGTTTACATGTCAATTTTTAGAAATCGAGTTTTCACCGGAAATACACATTTTAGGCCCCCTGAACCCAAGAAACATTGTTTTACCGATTATGGTGAGTAGGTGTGCGAACAAAATATTTCAAGAACAAAATATTGTAGGAAGTTGAAATTGTAACGGTTTTCAGACCTCCTGAACCCAAAAAACATGTTTTTAGCGATGGTGTGTGTGTGTGTGTGTGTGTGTGTGTGTGTACGTGTGAACAGAATACCTCAAGAACGGAATATCGTATAAAGTTAAAACTTGAAACTTAAGTTAGATACTACTACCGGACCCGACACGAACATTTTCATCAAAATCGGTCAACCGAAAGTAGTATTCGTGTCACGTTTCATTTTTTTGCTATTTTCTCGAAACTGCTACGATTTTTTTTAAAAATCGCCTCATTTACTAAATTTTTTATGCTCTACGTCGTAGAGCATACTATGCTTTATGCATAAATGCTCTATCTCGTAGAGTCTACGAGATAGGGTAGGCGCCATGTCTGCTGAAAATCTTGGGAAGCCTTTTTTCTCGTAAAAAAATTGTTTTTTAAGATTGCGACTTTAATATGCATCTTAGCGCAAAAATGTATATAATAAAAGTTGTAGAGAATTAAAAACCCTAAAACTTTTAGTTCAAACATGTTTTTGTATAACGCTTAGTTTTGCGTTAATCAGCGATTTTCTGGTTTTTCACGAAAATGTGTAAAAAAATCTATTTTCTTTTAAGATTTCGGTCTTGGTATGCATTTTACGACAAAAGTGTATGTAATCAAATTTATAGGAAATTAAAAGATCTACAACTTTTGTATAGAGCATTTTTCTCTACAGAGCCTAGTTTAGCGTGAAAGAGTGATTTATGGTATTATCAAGCCAAACTGAGGTTGATTTTCATTTTACGTCTTTCACTCATGATTAAAATAAGGTTATTATTTTTTTTTGCCCCTGGAGACTCCAGGAGGAGTATAGGACATGTCGTCAGATATAACACCTGAAATACATATAAGAATCACACATAATAAGAATCACTACTATAAAGAAAGAAATTCTTGTATGCTATAAAAAGTTTCACCGATCAAGTAATTTTTTAGATTTTTTTTTAAAGGAATTCAAATCCTCACAACACTTTAAAGATTGGGGTAATTTGTTATGAATTTTCTCCCTGCATAAGTGGGTTTTTGTTCAAACAATTTTGTGGAGTGATTAGTCACATAATAATCATTCCTGTTTCTCGTGTTATGATTGTGAACATTGAAATTCTGCATAAAATTATTTTGCCTAACATACACAATCACCTCAAAAATGTAGAGGGAGGGAACTGTAAGCAATTTAAGCTCCTTAAATAGTGGCCTGCATGAGGTTAGCTGGTTAGCTCCCACCATACACTTAATAGCTTTCTTTTGAATTTTAAAAACCCTATTTTTATTAACCATGCTAGAATTACCTCATACTAAAATACCATAACGGATATGAGACAGAATGAGGCCATGATAAGCTGCCATTAGTAATTTTTTATCATTTAATCTGGCAATTTGTTTTAGTGCGAATACCCCAGATGATATTTTACTACAAACTTGATTGGTATAGAAGTCCCAAGACAAAGATCTATCTAGAGATACGCCCAGGAACTTCACTGTTTCTACATGCTCTAAACTATTATTATGAATAAATACATCCACTTCTCTAACTTTCTTTAACGTTATGTTTATTTTTAAACTGCAAGTACTGACACTTTTTCCCATTAACTGTTAATAACATTTGATTCAAGAACTGTACTACGGACTCTATGTTAACATGTGTATTTACTTCAAGAGCATCTACCAGTAAACTGTTACTGATTACTGAAGTATCATCAGCAAACAACAAAGCTCTGCCATTAGGTATGACTTCTGGTAACCTATTAATGTACAATAGAAACAGAATTGGACCCAAAACTGACCGTTGTGGAACGCCTGCTTTGACTTCAAGCTTTCCAGATACAACCTTTGTAAGTTTCCCTCTAACAACCCTAGTTAACTCCACACACTGTAATCTATTAATAAGGTTAGATTGAAACCATTTCAATTCTACATCCCTAACACCTATTGACTCTAGTGTTTTCAATAAAATTTCATGATCAACACAATCGAAGGCTTTACTCAGATCCAGAAACACTGCCAGTGCTTTCTCCCCGGCGTCCAATATATCAACTACTTGCTCCACAAGTGAAATAATTGCAGTTTTAGTTGATCTACCTTTTTGGAAACCATGCTGATCCTCTGAGATGATTAGGTTTTCAGTCAAGAAACTGATTAACCTAATAAATACTACCTTTTCAAAAATTTTACTGATTGTGTTTAAAATACTTATGGGCCTATAATTTTCAACTAACTGGCTATCTCCATTCATAAATATAGGCAATATTTTAGCCTCCTTCAGTTTGTTTGGAAATACACCTGCTTTGAGTGAGAAGTTAATCAAATGAAGGAGAGGTGTAATTAAAAGATGTTTACATTCTTTAACAATTATACTAGAAATCCCATCTAACCCACATGTTTTCTTACTTTTCAAACTATCAATAATTGATTCTAATTCCTCACTTGAAACTAGGCTAAATAAGAATTGATTTACTACCTTGTTACCTTTTGGATCATAACATCCCACTGTTTCCCTAATCTGTTGTTTAAGTTTTAAAGCTACTTCCTGGTAATATTTGTTAAAATAATTACAAATTTCTACACCATTCTCTATAAGTTCATTGTTTTTGTTAACAATATTAGGTATGTCAGTAAAACTTTTGTTGCTAACTACACCTTGATTCTTATTTATTATTTCCCATATTGCTGAGTTTAGATTCGGTGATTTATGAAGGACTTCAGCAGTTTTTTTACATTTAGCTCTCTGGACTTCTCTGGCATAATGTTTTTTAATAGTTTTGTACCTTTGTTCGTTAAAGGTATTCCTATGTGAAAAAAATCTGAGTATACATCTCTAACTTCAGACCTCATTTGCAAAATTTCCCCTGTGACCCACTCGTCTGTTTCACTGACAATATTTTTTACATCTTTCTTTTAATTGGACAACTATTATTATTATTATAATGAAATTTTAATGTCTCAATAAAATTATGATATTTCTGATTAATGTCAGAAGAATTGAAAACCGTCTTCCAATCCTCTTTGGATAAACTGTGTAACAAACAATTAATATTCCCTTGGTCTTCCTGCCTAAATTCTTTAATATTTTTTTGATTTGGGACATGACTACCTAAATCCTGAATATCTAATACTTGGTAGCCGTGATCAGAGAGCTCTGAACCCCTTAACCTAACCTGACAACTCTCCATATTTGTTAAAATATTATCTATTATGGTTTGTGAGTGACTAGTAATTCTTGTAAAACCTTTAACTTTTATATCAAGATTGTTCATCTCCACAATATCCCTAAACTCTTCCGCCATTTTATTTTGAACAGCAAGATTTACATTAAAATCGCCCAAAACTACACCTTTTACATATCGTTCTGTTAAAACTTCCAGTAGTTCACTGAACGATGAACAAAACTGACCCCAATCACCATTAGGGGATCTATAGACATCCACCACAGCCATCTTTCCCCTCTTTTCTAACCTAACTTCTACCCCAGCTACTTCAATAACCATTTCCCGAGAAAACCGTTCTAAATAAGGTAAGTTACGAGTGTCAAGTTTCTTACTTGAATTAGCTAATATACGAACCCCCCCCCCCCCCACTTTTGTGCATTTTTCTACAATATGAAGCAATAATAGAAAGCCCTGAAAAGTTTATTAGTGACATCTCATCATGTTTACTGAGGTTGTTTTTTGTTTATTTCTAATGTTTATTACTAATGTTAGGTTATATTATTAATTATTTGCAATGTCAAGAGAAAGTCGCGTGAGTGTTTCACATCGGGTGGTTGTTATGTTTGGTTGTTCAATGTTATCATTTCATACCATACTTAAGAGACTTAATTCAGTTAATAGAGAGAGGAGAGAGATAGAGAGGGGGTGGGAAGAGTGGGGGAGAGAAGGAAGAAAGTGGAGGGGGAGGGATGGGAGAGAGAGAGATTTTGGATGTTCGTTAATAGAAAATTTTATTTGTAAAATGTGAATTCTTTTATTGTCTAATAAAAGTCAGGGGAATATGGTGATATGGAAAAAACGGTAATAATGAAATTCGACAGCGATAACTGAGTTGTAATGAAATTTGAAACGAAGTTTTATTGAATAAAGTGAAAGGAGAGAGCTTCTGTTGTTTCTTTTTTATATTCTTTAAAGAGAGCGTAGACTTAATGTATTTATTTCTAATTCAATTTTCATTTTTCACTTTCTTGAAATGTTTTCGTTGAATATAATTATTCTGGTATTGGAGGGGTAAAGTGTTTTATACACTTATTTCAGCTCATCACAATTATTTTTTATCTTTCCCTGCAATCCAAAAAAAAAACTTTCTAAAAGAATTTCTATATGTGTATAGATGCAATTTCGGGAACAAAAGCAATTAAAAAAATTTGGTGTGAAACACTCACACGACTTAATTGCCAATAAAACATTAGAAATAAACAAAATTTAACCTCAAAAAACATAACCTTATTTTAATCATGAGTGAATGATGCAATATAAAAACCAACCTTAGTTTGGCTTAATAATACGGAGAATTACTTTCACGCTAAACTAGGCTATATAGAGAAAAATGCTCTAAATAAAAGTTGTAGGCCTAGATCTTTTTATTTCCTATAAATTTTATTATATAGGCCTACACTTTTGTCGTAAAATGCATACTAAGGCCGAAATGTTAAAAAAATCGATATTTCACACGTTTTCGTGAGAACAAAACAGAAAATCGCTAATTACCGATAAACTAAGCGTTATACAAAAACCGTTTGAAATAAAAGTTGTAGGATTTTAAATTCTTTACACCTATTATTGTATACATTTTTGCGCTAAAGTGCATATTAAAGTCGCAATCTTAAAATAAGAATTTTTTTACGAGAAAACAGCCTCCCCAAGAATTTCAGCAGACATGGCGCCTACCCTATCTTGTAGAACATAAAAAATTTAGTAAATGAGACGAATTTTAAGAAAATCGTAGGAGCCGTTTATGAGAAAATTGCAAAAATGTAAAAAATGACACGAATAAACTACTACTTCCGGTAAACCGATTTTGATGAAAATGTTCGTGTCGGGTCCGATAGTAAAATCTAACTTAAGTTTTAAGATTCAAGTTCGTACGATATTTTGTTCTTGAGATATTCTGTTCGCGCGCGCGCACACACACACACACACACTAGTTTACCGTATAAATTTGTGATTTTCCGTATTTTTACTTTCGGTTGCCTATATGAATATATCCAAGGAAAGTATTGCTTTCATGTCGATTTTCCGAAATCGAGTTTTCACCGGATCTACACGTTTTCAGACCCCCTGAACCCAAAAAACATGTTTTTAGCGATTGGTCTGTGCGTGTGTGTTTGTGCGTGCCTGCGTCCGTGTGTGTGTGAACAGAATACCTCAAGAACGAAACATTGTACGAACTTGAAACTTGAAACTTAAGTTAGATACTACTACCGGATCGACACGAACATTTTCATCAAAATCGGTCTACCGGAAGTAGTACATTATTCGTGTGATTTTTCACTTTTTTGCAATTTTCTCAAAAGCGGCTCCGACTTTTTTTTAAAAATCGCCGTATATACTAAATTTTACAATTATGTATTTTTGTATTTAAGCTAAAATACAGCTTAAAATGTATCAAAATTGATATTTTTTAAAAGGTCTAAACATTTTCTAATGATTTCTGACTAAAACAAGTCTTCATTGATTCGTGGGAAGAAAATATTAACTAACTAATGAAAATCAGCTGGTGTGTATTGCAACGAGTTTTTTTACTGTATTAATAAGCAAGTTAGTCACATCCTGGTAATCCGCTTAACTGAACCATTTCTTTTTTATTTATCTTTTGATAAATTTGTAAAGTTGAATAACTAAAACAAAGGTTGGCTGAGTGTTGTAAAGAACAATTGACAATTGTAACAAAAACTGGTATTGAATTTTCAAGGGGAATGTCATCTGTTATTCAATATTTGTATTCACCAATGAGATTCGTTCAATTTCAATTTATGGTATTCCTCACTATTCATTGGTTGACTTAAAAATGAATACAGTATTTGTTATTTCATTTAACAAATATTTTTTGTGTTTCCTCGCGCCATGTCTATAACAAGCTCCATACGCTGTGTTTCTTATTGTTCTTACTAACAATTGCGCCCACACACACAAAAATACTTTGCGTAAATCTTGACCAGGACAGCTAAATATTGTACTAAAACTAATTGACTACAAATGCTTTATAATGTACAATATAATGTCAATAACAGGCAGGTGGAGTGATAAATTATTTTCACTCGATCTGCTAGTTCCTGGGATATAAAAAATAGCTCTGTTTTTTATCACTTGGTCAGCCAAATATACGAGGTGTGGCTATTAAAAAACGAGACTGACGTTGTAAAAAATTTAATTTTAATTTTATACGTACTCACTTATTATCACCTTCGATATACACTCCTCTATCCCTACAACGCTCCATGCGAATTTTCCATCGTTGGAAACAGTGCAGGAAGTCATCTTCTGTCAGCTCCTTCAGAACACGTGCCGCTTTCTCTTTTACAGTTTCCACAGACTCAAATCTTGTCCCTTTTAATGCAGGTTTCAACTTAGGGAACAAGTAGAAGTCACATGGTGCAAGATGCAAGATCTGGTGAATACGGTGGATGTTCTAACACTGAGATGATGTACTTGGCTAGGAACCTCTTGACACATAACGGGGAATGAGCTGGCGCATTGTCTTGGTGGAAAACCCATGATTTGTTCTTCCACATTTCGGGGCGTTTTTTCCTTACTCTTTGACGTAGTTTAGAAATTACGTCAAGGTAGTAATATTGATTAATTGTTTGACCTTCAGGTTTTTTTGAGTGGAAAATTTTCGAGTGGCACGTGTCCTGAAGGAGTTGACAGAAAATTACTTCTAGCACTGTTTCCAACAATGGGAAATTTGCATGGAGCGTTGTAGGAATAGAGAAGGAGTGTATATTGAAGGTGACAATAAGTATATGTATAAAATAAAAATAAAATTTTTTACGACGTCAGTCTCGTTATTTAATAGTCACACCTCGTATGACTGAAATATGAGGGTCATTTCTAAAGTAAAGACCGTTTGGTTGTAAAAAAATTATTCAGAAAAAGATGTAAAAACAAAGTGATACAGAAAAAAATATGTAACGTACATTAATGCTCTACATAGTCGCCATATGAATTAAGACATTTGTCATAGCAATTCACCAGCTTCAATATACCCTCGTTATATTCTTCTGTCGTTAGTTCATTTACCCACTGATTCACAGCATCTTTAAGTTCATTGTCATCTGTGAATTGCTCACCAACCAAAAATTCTTTCAATTTGCCATACAAATGGTAATCTGAAGGCGCTAAATTTGGACTGTACGGTGGGTGACTGAAAATTCCCATCCAAATCTTCTCAGTAAATCGAGCCTCTTACCTGCCTCATGTGGACGCGCAAGAGTTTGATGCGGTCGGTAAGCCGTCCACGGCGCCGATTTTGAATGGCACGTCGTAACTTGCGTAGAGTTTCGCAGTAGACTAATATTCTGCATTTACAGTCGTTCCGCGTGACGTAAAGTCAATCAAGAATAAGCCAAATCGTTCCCAAAAGACAGTAGTCATCAATTTCCTTCCAAATGGCAGTGGCTTGATCTTTGTTGGTTTCGTTGATGACTGAGGATGACGCCATTCACATGACTGTCGTTTTCTTTCTGACGTGTAATAAGATATCCACGTTTCTTCGCCGGTACCTATTGAATTAAGGAATTCATCACCACCATTTTCTCTGTAGCGCATCGGAAATTCCAACGCAGATCTCATTCGGATTTGTTTGTGACTTTCCGATAATACGTCCGGCACCCAACGGGCACAAACCTTTCTGAAGCCTAAATGGTCACGCAAAATTCAACCTATAACAGCTTTTGAAACATCAGCGAAACTAATGGCTAATTCAGATATTGTCACGCGACGATTGTTTTAGATTTCTTCATCGACCTTTTTCAACAAGTCCTCGTTGATTATTGAGGGCCTCCACGAACGCTTTTCATCATACACATTAACTCTCGTATTTCTAAACCTTTCACACCATTTTCGAACGTTTCTTTCATTCATTACATTATCACCGTACACAGCAACCAAGTGCCTGTGACATTCGACCGGTTTAAAGTTTTAATGGTTTAAAAATCTGGTGTGAAACACTCACAGGACTTTCTCTTGCCAATGTAAATAATAAACAATATAACCTAACATTTGTAATAAAACATTAGAAATAAACAAAAAAATAACCTCAATAAACATAATCTTATTTTAATCATGAGTGAAAGACGCGAAATGAAAATCAACCTCAGTTTGGCTTAAAAATACGGAAAATCACTCCTTCACGCTAAACTAGGTTCTGTACAGAAAAATGCTCAAAATAAAAGTTTTAGGTTTTTTAATTTATTATAAACTTGACACTTTTGTCGTGAAACGCATAACACGGCCGAAATCTTAAAAAAAATCAATTTTACAGATTTTCATGAAAAAAAATCACTAATAACCGCTACACTAAGCGTTGTATAAAGAAATGTTTGAAATCAAAGTTGTAGATTTCAAAATAGTTTACAACTTTTATTATACACACTTTTGTGCTAAAATCCATATTAAGGCCGCAATATTTTTTTTAACTTTGATTTTTTATTTAAAAACTATATAGGCCTACAATACTGTACAACCATTCAAAAGCTTAACAAAATTTAGAATAAACAAATGACGTGAAAAATAAACAGAAAATAATTTTTTAAATAATATATCCTAGTGGATAATTCAAAAGTTTAACAATAAAAAGAAATTAAGAAAAACGAAAACAAACAGGAAAAACAAATAATATACACATAACAAGAATAATAAAGTTTATTATAAAAGAATAATAATAAATAATTGTTGTTGTTTAGGTCAACAGCCGAAAGGCTGGTTTGAACCTCTAGAGGTTTTACTAAGTAAAACGAGTAGTGAGGTGGTTTACCATTGCCTTCCTCACTGAGTGGAAAAGTACGCTTATCAGCATGCCGGGCCCTCTGAAAAGCACATATTTTCCACTCTGTAAATGACACCTTCACTTCATTCACCACAGGGTCTGGCTGAACAATGAAATTCATTACTTTCAGAGGAGATAACTCTGATTAGTGTCTTTTACACCTCTACCTCTTCTGTTTTTAAATGATTCAGTCATTTAATTGGCTGACCATGTGATAAGAAACAGAACAATTTATTTTAGCCCTGCAACGAACAGATTGAGTGTAAATAATTTAACACTCCACCTGTCTGTTATGGGCAGAATAAATAATTATAATAAGAATAATAATAAAGAATACATAAAGAATAATAATAAAGTTCCACCCCAACGTCGTCGCTAATGACCATTGCAGTTGATGCGACGTTAAAAAAAAAAAAGAAAAAGAATAATAAAGATCTGAACAACACATAATGAGATATAATTACAAAAGAAATGAATGAAGAATGAAAAGTTAAGGAATTATGAAATCTGTGAAATAATTTGGATATCTTTTAAGCATTTTATTTACATATTTTATTATTCGATCAGTAGATCTCTACTCCATTTTCTTCGTAGACGTTGGTGGGTTTTGTCTTGACATTTGCTGTATGAGGCGATTAATGTGGTCTGTTAACTTTCTGTTAAATTTTGAGTATTTTATTTTAGTAGTTTCTGATACGAAAGGAATTTTAAAGTCGGAATGCAATGTTAAATCTTAAAAAGAAGTTTTTTTTTAAGAGAGAACAGCCTCCCCAAGAATTTCAGCAGACATGGCGCCTACCCTATCTTGTAGAGCATAAAAAATTTAGTAACTGAGACTGTTTTTAAAAAAATCTTAGGAGCCGTTTTTGAGAAAATCGCAAAAAAGTGAAAAATGACACGAATAAACTACTACTTCCGGTTGACTGATTTTGATGAAAATGTTAGTGTCGGGTGCTCTAGTGTTATCTAACTTAAATTTAAAGTTTTAACTTCGTACGATGTTCCGTTTCTGAGATATTTTGTTCATACACAGACCAATCGTAGAAAACATGTTTTATAGGTTCAGGGGGTCTGTAAACGTGTAACTTATATCCGGTGAAAACTCGTTTTCGAAAAATTATGAAAACAATACTTTCCTTCCTATATTCAGATAGGCAAAAGAAAGAAAAAATCCGATTTTAGTTGAGTGCTCCGGTTGTACGAACTAAACAGAAAGTTATTGGTAATATAGGACTAAAAGAGAAAATTTTATTTCAAATTCCAGCAAAATCGGTTCAGTTGTCATTACTGCAGAACAAGTAGCACTGGTTTCTTTTGGCTTAAAGGGGAAATAAGTAGTTAAACGCGAAAATGTAAACATTTCAGTTACTAATATATTTTGTGTTAATTTAATTGAAATTTCAATGAGCTCTGATGTTAAAACTCATTACGAGATTATGAAGTTTTTTTATTTATCTGAATAAATTTAAATTGGCAATTACATTTGATTGGAGTTCTGTAATTGTCTCAATGTGCAATAAAATTAAAAAGCAATCTCCGTCCGGTCAATATCATAGAACGCTAAAGTATAGGTGTATCAAAAAGTTTTTTGACTTTTTGTGAGTTGGTTTTTAACCTCCGACGTAAAAAGAGGCATCGTAACACCCAAACGGATAAACCGATATTTATTTAGATTTTTTTACTCTCTCTTGCCTATATGACTATATAGGAAGGAAAGTATTGTTTTCATGTCGATTTTTCGACATCGAGTTTTCACCGGATCTACACGTTTTCAGACCCCTGAACCCAAAAAACATGTTTTTAGCGATTGGTCTGTGTGTGTGTGTGTGTGTGTGTGTGTGTGTGCGCGCGCGCGCGAACAAAATATCTCAAGAACGAACAAAAATCTGTAAAATTAGATTTTTTAAGATTTTAGCCTTAGTATGCATTTTACAACAAAAGTGTATAAATACAATCAAATTTATTGAAAATTGAAAGATCTACAACGTTTATTTTAAGCATTTTTCTCTACAGAGCCTAGTTTAGCGTGAAAGAGTGATTTTCCGTATTATTAAACCAAACTAAGGTTGATTTTAATTTTGCATCATTCACTCATGATTAAAATAAGGTTATGTATTTTGAGGTTAGTTTTTTATTTATATCTAATGTTTTATTACTTATGTTAAATTACATTGTTCATTATTTATTTGGCAAGAGAAATTGGTGTGGGTGTTTCACACCAGATTTTTTATTTCAACATTTTAAAAATCCTTAACTATGGGCCTAAACGGGATTTCCAGGTTATGTTCAAAAATCCGAACAAATCGGTAATCTGAACTACCTATGTTTCCAATTGGTTCGGGTTTTCGATTCTCTACATAGTTTTTCAAGAACGTCATAAAAAGCGCGTATTAAGGAAAAATTGTATTACATTTAGGCGTTTAAAACTAATTTTACTGTATTTGTATTTTAAGATAGATTTAGAAGAGATAAATTCAATGATACATGGTGAATTTAATGGGAGTTGAATAAATCATATAGGCTAATCTTTTTAGGTTTAAACGGTCGACGGAGTGAGTGTAATAAGTGATTAATTTTGGGAGAAACAGTGATTTATTGGTCAGTAATGCAATGAAGAGAAAGTGAATATTGAAAAAGTGCGAGTGATGTCAGAAATTAATTTATTCTCCTGTAATTGGTCCAGCAATAATTATTCTCGTTGTAATTTTCTAACTGAATTTTCGTTGGAAAACACCTTGTGTTATAATCGTGATATTAGGTTAACTTTTACTCAATCGACGTACGAAGAAAGTATCTTCACATCTCGGTCAGATTTCTTCATCAGTTGTACATCCGATGACAGGAATCTTTAGTTCCATTAAGACACTTGTTCATGGTAAGCGGAATATATTTTATTTATTTTATTGATAATTTTATGAAAAATCATTAATATAATGTGTTTCAAAATTGCATGCTTATAAACTTGTTAACGTAGAATAATATTTATTACTTTCCCTTGCCTATATGAATATATAGGAAGGAAAGTATTGTTTTCATGTCGATTTTTGGCAATCAAGTTTTCACCGAATCTAAACGTTTTCAGACCCCCTAAACCCAAAAAACTGTTTTTAGCGATTGGTTTGAGTGTGTGTGTTTGTGTGCGTGTGTGCGCGCGTGCGTACGTGCTTGCGTGAACAAAATGTCTGAAGAACGGAACATTTTACGAAGTTCAAACTTAAAACGTAAGTTAGGTAATGTTCCGACACGGAACATTTTCATCAAAATCGGTCAACCGGGAGTAGTAGTTTATTCGTGTCATTTTTCATTTTTTTGCGATTTTCTTAAAAACGGCTCGTACGATTTTTTTAAAAAATCGACTCATTTACTAAATTTTTTATGCTCTACAAGATAGGGTTGGCGCCATGTCTGCTGAAATACTTGAAAAGGCTGTTTTCTTGTAAAAAAAAATGTTTTTTATGATTGCGGCTTTAATATGCATTTGAACGCAAAAATGTAGTAATAAAAGTTGTTGAGATTTTAAAATCTTACAACTTTTATTTCCAACATTTATTTGTATAACGCTTAGTTTAGCGGTAACTAGCGATTTTCAGTTTTTTTCTCACGAAAACTTGTAAAAATCGATTTTTTAATATTTTAGCCTGAGTATGTATTTTACGACAACAATGTATATAACTAAAGTTTTTGAGAAATTAAAAGATCTACAACTTTTACTTAGAACATTTTTGTCTGCAGAGCCTAGTTTAGCGTGAAAGAGTGATTTTCCGTATTTTTAAGCCAAACTGAGGTTGATTTTCATTTTGCGTCTTTCATTCATGTTATATTACTAATGTTACGTTTTATTATTCATTATTTTCATTGGCAAGAGAAAGTCCTGTGAGTGTTTCACACCAGATTTTTTTATTATATTTTTTTTGTTCATATTGAAGTATTTGGCCACCGGTATAGTTGAAGTTGGTGGACTCTCTAAAAAGCATCTACTTTTCACCCTGCAAAATGACACCTTCACTTCATTCACCAATAAAAGTACCTTTAACTTGTACCTGTGCAGAATACTTTTACTTTCATGAAACAAAGATGTCCTGCTGTTTTCTTGCGCGGTCAACTGCTTCCACAAACCGATTCAATTCGATATCTCGGCCTGTACATTGACAGACGCTTGACCTGGAATAGATACGTTCAAATAAAATGGCAGACTCTGGATAACAGACGAAAACAACAATTTTCCTTGATATTCCGACGATCAAAACTTCCACTTCATTTAAAACTACAAGTATATAAATCTTTTCTGAAACCGATTTGGACTATGGCGCAGCAAAACATTCGACTCTACAAAGAATTCAACGATTTCAATCCTAATTACTTAGATAAATAACTGACGCACCCTTTTACGTTACTAATCACACATTCAACAACGATTTATGTGTTCCATACATTAACGACACATTTTATCACATCTATTCTCGGTTCAAACGCAAACTTGATTATCATAAAAATCATCTCATTAGAACGCTGGTATCCCCTTACTTATACGGAAATCCGCAACGCAGACTGAAACGACGATGGAGTAGAGATATCATAGCGCAGATGTAAATTTTATAAATTTATTATCCAAGATTAATCCACCGTTGGAGTGGCACTATTGAGTGGCGGTCTCCTTAATGTCATATCGCCATTTTTGTTTTTTTTAATAACATCTCATTCACTGGTTGTATTTTGTTCAGTTGTGAATAAATAAACTAAGTTAAAAAAAATCTGGTGTGAAACACTCACAAACTTTCTCTTGCCAGTGCAAATAATTAACAATAAACCTAACATTAGTAATAAAACATTAGAAATAAACAAAAAAACTAACCCCAATAAACATAACCTTATTTTAATCATGAGTGAAAGACACAAAATGAAAATCGAACTCAGTTTGGCTTAAAAATACAGAAAATCACTCTTTCACGCTAAATTAGGCTCTTTAGAGAAAAAAGCGTTAAATAAAAGTTGTAAATCTTTTTATTTCCTATAAATTTTATTTTATACACTTTTGTCGTAAAATGCATTCTAAGGCCGAAATCTTAAAAAAATAGATTTTTCACACGTTTTCGTGAGAAAAAAACAAAAAAAATGCTAATTACCGCTAAACTAAGCGTTATACAAAAAAATATTTGAAATAGAAGTTGTAGAATTTTACATTCTCTACAACTTTTATTATACAACGTTTTGCGCTAAAATGCATATTAAAGCCGCAATCTTAAAAATAAAATGTTTTTACGTAAAAACAGCCTCACGCAGAATTTCAGCAAACATGGCGCCTACCCTATCTTGTAGAGCATAATAAATTAAGTAAATTAGGCGATTTAAAAAAAATCGTAGGACCAGTTTTTGAGAAAATCGCAAAAAGTGAAAAATTACACGAATAAACTACTACTTCCGGTTGACCGATTTTGATGAAAATGTTCGTGTCGGGTCCGGTAGTGGTATGTAACTTAAGTTTCAAGTTTCAAGTTCGTACGATGTTCCGTTCTTGAGATATTTTGTATACACACACACGCAGACACACAGACACAGACCAATCGCTAAAAACATGTTTTTTGGGTTCAGGTGGTCTGAAAACGTATAGATCCGGTGAAAACTCGATTTCGAAAAATCAACATGAAAACAATACTTTCCTTCCTATATATTCATATAGGCAAGAGAAAGTAAAAAAAAACTTGTTCCTGAAAATAGAAAATTTAACATCGCCGGAATACAAAGTAGTCTCCCCTTATTAGTAATGGAAATAATTAAAGAAATTAATAAATTGAAATTGATAAATTTTATTTGATAGGAATACGATGCGCAGCAGATTTCATATCTGGTTTGCGGTTAGAACTGTCTACGTTTCGGGTGCATAAGTCACAAATGTCATGGGATTGTTAGAGACAACTACGTGATTGTAGAGCGAGAGAGAGGGAGTGATAGAGATGACAAAGGTACTTTGAAATAAGTAGATGGTGTTTGGAGGGGAGGGACGAACTACACTTTTGGCCGTTGAGAATGGTTTAGTTAAAGCAGGGCGCATCGGCTCAATCAATAAAAGGGGTAGGATTAAGTGAGGATGGGGGTGGCAAGATATTTTCAATGTTACTGACGAATACTGCGGCGCCTACTTTTCTATGTATAGTCAAAAAGCTCTACCTCTTGGAAATGGCAAACCGATGTAGGTAAATGTCTTGTAAATCTTGAATTCTTCCTTCTCTTGCACTATATGAATATAATATTGGGAAGGAAAATATTGTTTTCATGTTCATTTTTCAAAATAGAGTTTTCACCGGAAACCCACGTTTTCAGGCCCCTTGAACTCAAAAAAGGGAGGAAAAGTGTCGTTATTACAAGTCCATTTTTTGAAATAAAATTTTCATCGGAAACTCACTTTTTCAAGCCTTTTGAACCCCTGAAAAACAGGGAAGGAAGGTATTGTTTTTCAAAGCCCATTTTTCGAAATAAAATTTTCACCGGAAACACACGTTTTCAAGCCCCTTGAACTCAAAAAAAATTAAAAAAAGAAAGTGTCATTTTTACAAGTCCATTTTTTGAAATAAGAGTTTTCACCGGTAACTCACGTTTTCGGACCCCCTGAACCAGGGAAGGAAAGTATTGTTTTTCCAAGTCCATTTTTCGAAAAAGTTTTCATCGGAAACACACTTTTTCAAGCCCCATGAACCCAAAAAAACAGGAAAGGAAAGTATTGTTTTTTAAGTCCATTTTTCGAAATAAAGTTTTCATTGGAAACAGACGTCTTCAGGGTCCTTGAACTCAAAAAAACTGGGATGGTAATGTATTGTTTATTCAAGTTGATTTTTCAAACTGGAGTTTTCACCGGAAACACACGTTTTCAAGCCTCCTGAACTGAAAAAAAAAACAGGAAAGGAAATTATTATTTCCCCACGTCCATTTTTCGAACTAGAATTTTCACCGGCACACACACACACACACACACATTAATTGCTAAAAACATGTTTTTTTGGGTTCAGGGGGTCTGAAAACGCGTAGATCCGGTGAAAAATCGTCATGAAAACAATACTTTCCTTCCTATATATTCATATAGGCAAGAGAAAGTAAAAACTGTCTGAGACAACAAATTCGATAAATAAACATCAACTGTATGTCAATCATTTTTAATCCATTTTGAAAACCCCGCAATTCTTTTATGATGACGCTGTATAAGTTGCGGATAAGACAAGGAAAGAACTGTTTTCCGTTCAGCGGTTCATACATTCTGACCTCGATTCAAAGCTTTTGGATCAATTGTTTATTTTTACAGCTTGGATCGAAGACTTTAGGAACGGTTGACTTCATTATGCAAACGACTGACATGGCACTCTCTCATTCGCTCAAATGACTGCCTATTTCGTTCCTTCATTCTACTTCATTCAACCGTAAAAAATATTGAAAGAAAATCTTCTTTTCACTTATGAAAACTTAATAATATAAAAATCCCACTGATTTTCTTCCGTCTATGAATTTTTATGGAATTTCATTTCCGTTGTTATGATATTAAATTCTATCCGTGATCTATCCTAGATATTGCATTGGAATAAAAAAGACGCTCGCTTAACCGAAATGATCGAGACCGAATTAACCTCAGATAATCTGAAATATAATCTGGAAAACTCAGATAACATAGAGATTGTAGAATTTATGTGTTTTATTTTTCTTTTCAATTTTTCTTTTCCCTATATGAATATATAGGGAGGGAAAGTTATTGTTTTCATATAGAATTTTCGAAATCGACTTTTTTAACGGATATACACGTTTTCAGGCCCCCTGAACCCAAAAAATTATGTTTTCAGCGATTGGTCTGTGTGTGTGCGAACAAATATCTCAAGAACGGAATAGTGTCTTCTTCTTATCGTGCCAGTCCGTTCCGGGCGTTGGCTATCATCCTGGCTATGACTACTCTATCTACTGCCGCACGGAATAGTTCGGTGGACGTCTTCGAAAACCATGTTCTAAGATTCTTCAACCACGAGAATCTTCTTCTACCCACACTTCTTCTACCTGATACCTTTCCCTGCAATATAGACTGCAGCAAGTGGAATCTGCTTTCATTCCTCATTATATGACCAAGGTATTGTAGTTTGCGACATTTCACCGTCAATAGGACCTCCATACTTTTCCCCATTCTCCGGAGTATTTCTTCATTTCTCACCCGATCTGTCCATGACACTCTCATATATAGAATAGTGTACGAAGTTTAAATTTAAAACTTTAGTTAGGTACTACTACAGGACCCTACACGAACATTTTCATCAAAATCAGTTAACCAGAAGTAGTAGTTTATTCGTACAATTTATCATTTTTTTTGAAATTTTCTCAAAAACGGGCTTTTATGATTTTTTAAAAAAAACCACCTTATTCTTTACACTTTTTATGCTCTACAGAGGGTAAGCGCCATGTTTGTAGAAATTCTTGGGGAGACTGATCTTGAAAAAAATATGTTGTTTAGATTGCGGTCTTAATACGCATTCTAGAGCAAAATTGTGTATTATCAAAGTTGTAAAAAATTCAAAACCTACAACTTTCATTTAAAACATGTTTTGTACCAAGGTTAATTTTGTGCCAATTAGTGATTTTCTGTTTTTACTTTCTCTTGCCTACATGAATATAAAATAGGAAGGAAAGTATTGTTTTCATGTGGATTTTTTGAAATCGAGTTTTCACCGGTTATAATATTCGTACGTTTCCAGACCCCCTGAACCCAAAAAACATGTTTTTGCGATTGGTCTGCGTGTGTGTGTGCGCGCGCGCGTGTGTGTGAGTGTGTGTGTGTGTGTGAACAAAATATCTCAAGAACGGATCATCGTACAAAGTTGAAACTTGAAACTTAAGTTAGGTACCACTAGAGGACCTGACACGAACATTTTCATCTTTTAAGATGAAAATTGCCTCATATACTACAATTTTTTATGCACTTCAACATGAGACAAGCGCTCATGTCTGCTGAAATTCTTCCGGGGTAACTATTCTCCCGTGGTAAAAACGTGGTGTTATCAAGATTGCAGCCTTAATATGCGTTCTATGGCAAAAGTGTACATCATAATCAAAGTTGTACAAAATTGGAAAACCTACAACTTGTATTACATGTTTTTGTCCAACGGTTAATTTTGCCTCTAGAGCCTTTACCAAGTAAATTGAGGATTAGGTGGTTGACCTTGCCCTCTTCACTGAGTGGAAAAGTATGCTTATCAGCATGCCAGGCTCTCTGAAATGCATCTATTTTCCACCCTGCAAATAACACCTTCACTTCATTTACCACAGAGTCTGGCTGTATAATGAAATTTATTACTATTGTCTTTTACACCTCTTCCTTTTTTTGTTAAAGTTTCAGTCATATAATTGGCTGACCGTGTGATAAGAAACAGAACTATCTTTTGTAGTCCTGGAACTAGCAGATTGAGTGCAAATAATTTAACACTCCACCTGCCTGTTATGGGCACTTGATAAACATGTTCACGTATTGTGCTTTTTACAGTAATTTTAGCTCTCACATTTTTATCCATTATAAGTTAAACGAGGAATGAGTTGGTTTACCTTGCCTTCCTCACTGAGTGGAAAGTATATTTATCAGCATGCCAGACCCTTTAAAAAACATCTACTTTCCACCCTCCAAATGACACCTTCACTTCATTCACCACAGGGTCTGGCTGTATAGTGAAATTCATTACTCCCAGGTGAGATTATTGAGACTATTGTCTTTTATACCTCTACTTCTTCTTTTCTTAAGTTTTCAGTCATATAATTAGCTGACCATGTGATAAGAAATTAAACTATGTTTTGTAGCAGATTAATTGCAAATAATTAAACACTGTACCTCCCTGTTATGGTCGCTATGTTTTAATTATGGTTTAAATAAAATATTTGACAGATTGCAGATAATATTTCGTGTTAGGTTGTCAAGAAAATCGAGTTAATATTTTATCAAAAAAAAAAGAAGTCAATATTGGTTGTATATTCAAGGGAAACACAGCGTTGCCATTCAATGTAAATTCTACCATGGGTACTGCAGTGATGACGTCAAATAAATGTAGTCAGTGAATGGAATGGCTTTATGATACGAAAGCTTTAGTTGTAGATAGAGTAAAACTTAGCCGACAATTGTGTCGTAGGGAAACGAGTCGATGGGAGTAGGGGTTTTGTATATTTTTGGCGGAATTCCAAAAAGCTTTCCCGGCCATTCCCCTCGACCTCAAACTGTTCTACACCCTCTAACATTACCACCCTTTCGGTTTAACATCCCTTATTTTCTTATTCTATCACCCTTTAAGCTATGTTATGCAATCAAAAAATCGTTTCTTGTTTGTTTTTGTCTTTTACAAACTACAAGGAAAATTATGTTCACAAAAATACAGCTGTGCGATGAACTGCTGTATTATTCTAGTAAATTATTGAACAATTCCTTACTACATTTTATGAATGACAATGTAGTGTATCATTATAGATTAGTCGTACTAGCATATCCCGCGCGGCTTCGCGTGCAAAACATGTATAATAAATTTTTGTTTAATAAATATGTAACAGAAATTAGGCAACGCGCGCGCGCAAACACACGCACGCACGTACACATACAACGTTTTGATAAATACTTCCGCGAACGTCTCTCGGGAGTCTTTGTACGTATGTATAGTGCCTTTTTTCTTAATTGAGTCTTAGGTAAACAAGCCACCGGGCGAGTAGAGCGAACAGATCAGAATGTTCAAAAAGTTTTGCTTACACTACGCCCGCTCGTACATGGCGTTGCATACTTTTACACGAAAAACTATTGCACCTACTTTTGAATTTAACAGGTTCAACGCTACACCTAATCAACGTGATTTGACCAGATACGCTATTGAGAGATGAATATGTCTCTCACTAGTTCTTATCAAATTTGCTTTTGAGAGGTGAATTTGTCTCTCAGTACTTCAAACATAAAGACAGTCAAGACTTAATTAATCACTGTCAATAACACTTTCCAGTTTAAAATATTAAACAAATTCTGTAGTTTCCGGAAATTGTCTTAGCATTTTTGTAGCACTTTTTATTAAAACTTATAAGGATTCAAAACATTTTCAGCGAATTTCAGTTGTTTCTGTTTTGTGCAAAAACATTTTTTTTTGAAATCCTGTGTGGGTTTGGCCACTGAGAGATAAATGTGTCTCTCAAAGCACTCAACCTGTTAAACCCCATAGATACAATTAGTTTATGAAGAGTGGACCGACTAATATTGGGTTAATCAGGATCATTAGTGACAACCGACAAAATCTCATTTAAAGCAGGTAGGCCTAACTTATTTTTAAAGCAAAATTGATGGATCTATTCCGTTTTCTCACAAGAAATGTACTGCATTTAGCACATGTTATGTGGGGTCTGCGTCACCCCTTTATTGAAGGCGAACTTTGTACTGCATTTCACTACATATTTACAGTGTCTGTCAAATGTTTAAGGACGCCATGAAAAAAAAAACAAAATTTTCCACATCACAGTGGTATTGACTGACTTGCGGTCCATTTTTAGATTTTCAAGTTAAGAAATGTGTAAAACTCGCTATTAGTTAATTTAACAGCATAAATGACAAATGGTGGGAATGAGTTGTTCGTCAATGCTACCAGATCCTCAGATTCAGTGGCAATAACTGTTTGAAATTAATACGGCGACAATTACGAACACAGCAAAGTTAGAAAAACAGGTCTTTTTTATCTGCAGAGTTAAAAAATTGATGCATTCAACCCAGTAACCAACATGAAATGTGTGTTTTTTTTAAAAAGGAGACGCCCAAAGTGCCTTTCCTGCAAGTCCCAATTCGTTAGTCTGAGTGTAGTCATTCGAAAGTTATAAAATTTTTGAATTAAAATTTGACGTACATTTGACTTGTTTTTGAAACAGAAAAATACAATAATTAGTTTTATAAAAGATAGAGAAGTCGAGTATGTGCTGAAATACTACTAATTTTAAGGGCTATTTGGCTAATATTTTACAATTATATAGTTTAGCAAATGTGTAAGGACAAAACCCAATAATGTGAAAAGTAGCGGTGTCCTTAAACTTTTGACAGACACTGTACATATACTACATACATATTAATTCATATAATATATTCAATTGAAAACATGTATCACACCATTATACATATTTATTTAACTATTGTTAAACTATTTAACTATTTATTTAACAATTGATGTATGATGACTGTCTTAAAGCAGTTTTGTTGATATCGTCAAATTTGTCTAAAACCGTTTTACGGTTTTTTTAACTAAGGTTTTTAAAACATCAGTGTTTGAATTCTTTTAGTACTCTGTGAACATTTGAACAAGATACACCGGTAAATTTAGCAGTAAGTGATTGTATCTCTTTAACTTCTAGGTTAGGATATTTTATTAGCAAACTTATTGAAAACATTATTTGCAATAATTGTCTTTTCTCCGCTTCGTAAAGGTTTCCCATTTTTATGTTTAGTAGTACTTCCGGAAGAAGAAGGTTTGTCCGCCATCCTCAATACATGTGTTGTCGCACAATCACGTACACAACCACGCACTAACACCCAAAAACAAAAACAAAAAATACGAAAATTAATGCGAATAAATAGAATTTTACATCAAATCGCACACTAAATCATGAAGATATCACACCACGTATTCCAAAATTTGACTGACTCATATACTACAAGATTTATTTTATTATTACATTACATCAATCTATAAATAACTGATAATGTCATGTGAAATGAAAATAATTTGTGTATAAAAATTACAAAACAATTATAATTTTATTATTACGCCTATTATATTATACCATTGACGATTGATTGACAGCATGTAATAAGTGGGTGTTTTTTAGATCACCGGTTAGCTTGCAGAGAGTTCACCCAAGGCCACGCGTGTTTGTTTGTGTGTTGTGTATTTACAGGGACTAACACATACGCGGTTTGTTTACAACAGGATTCAACTAACAAAAAACGGACTATACAGTTGTTGAGTTTTAATGATAGCTCTGACTTTGAGAACACCGTGATAGAGTGCGTAGCAGTGATGACAGAAGGCTCGAACTTCACGCTGCGTTGCCAAATGTCATCCCTAGTTCCATAAGTCTATTTTACTGGATACGATTATTATAATATGAGGATTTACAGGTTAAACGGCTTTTTTAACTTTCCTTTTTATTACTTTCTCTTGCCTATATGAATATGTAGGAAGAAAGTATTGTTTTCGTGTCGATTTTCCAAAATCGAGTTTTTACCCGATCTACACGTTTTCATGTCCCTGAACCCAAAAAACATGTTTTAATGTGTGTGTGTGTGTGTGTGTGTGTGTGTGAACAAATTTCTCAAGAACAGAAAATCGTACGAAGTTGAAACTTGAAATTTAAGTTAGGTATCTCTAGAAGACCCGTCACAAACATTTTCATCAAAATCGATCAACCAGAAATAGTAGTTTATTCGTGTCATTTTTCACTTTTTCGCGATTTTCTCAAAAATGGCTTCGATTTTTTAAAAATCGACTCATTTATTAAATTTTTTATGCTCTACAAGATAGGGTAGTCGCCATGTCTGCTGAAATTCTTGGAAAGGCTGCTTCCTCGTAAAAAAAAAAATTGTTTTTTGTTTGAGATTGCGACTTTAGTATGTATTTAAGCGCAAAAATGTATGTAATAAATGCTCTAGAGAATTTAAAATCCTACAACTTTTATTTCCAACATTTCTTTGTATAACGCTTAGTTTAACGGTATTTAGCAATTTTCTGTTTTTTCTCTCACGAAAATGTGTAAAAAAAACAATCGATTTTTTTTTAAAGATTTCAGCTTTAGCTAGCATTTTACGAAAAAAGTGTATATAATCAAATTTATAGGAAATTAAAAGATCTACAACTTTTATTAAGAGTATTTTTCTCTACAAAGCCTAGTTTAGCGTGAAAGAGTGATTTTGTGTATTTTAAACCCATACTGAGGTTGATTTTCATTTTGCGTCTTTCACTCATGATTAAAATTCGGTTATGTTTATTGAGATTAGTTTGTTGTTTATTTGTAATGTTTTTATACTAATGTTAGGTTATAGTGTTAAATATTTTTATTGGCATGAGAAAGTTGTATGAGTGTTTCACACCAGATTTTTTTAAAATTGCATATAGCACATGAAAATCGTAGTTCTAGATCTTCATATTAAAATAATCGTATTCAGTGAAATTGACTTGATGACGTTTGGCAACGCTGCATGGTGTTCGAGCCTTCCGTCATCGGTAGAACGAATATTTAAACCGCTCCGCGTTGTAGTTTTTAAGTAAATTTTAATTAAGTAAGTTTTTATGTAAAAAAATTTCTTGTAACGTTTGCCATCAAGTATTCATTTTAATAATTTTCACAATTTGAGTACAGATAAAATGACGAAAATAATTATAATAGTATCCAAGAAGTTCGGATTTCGAGTTAAAAGAAAAAGTTACTTCGGAAAATTAAAGACAGCTTCTTAATAAATTGAGTTTTGCAGAGCCCTTTATAATGAACTGTTATATATTCTCCTGAAATTTGGCGAGAATCGGACCACCCGTTCTGATTTTACACGACTTCAAAATAAGGCTACGGGAAATTAGGCTCAAAAACCGGGCACGTTTTTTGTTCAAACCGCAATAAAACAACTTAAAACCGTTTCAAAAAATTTGGCCTTTCAATTAATCAACGTAGATTTAAACAAGCTAAATTTTAGTGTAAAGTACATTAATATCTGATTAACCGTTTTCCGACAACTTGCTTTCGAAACTCGAGTCTTTATAGTTTTGAAACTGATAATAGTGCCTTTTACACCTCTACCTCTTCTGTTTTTAGTTCTTCAATCATATATTGGGCAATCATGTGATAGATAAGAAACAGAACTATTTTTTGTAGCCCTGGAACTTGCAGATCGAGTGCAAATAATTAAACACTCTACCTGCCTGTTATAGGCAAAGGTAAAATTATAGTAAATTAACTTTATTACTTTTTCTTTGCAGCTTTTATTTTAAGCGTTTTTCTCCACAGAGCCTAGTTTAGAGATAATTAGTGATTTTCCGTATTTTTAAGTTATACAGACGTTGATTTTCATTTTGCGTCATTCACTCATGGTTACAATTAAGTTATTTTTTCATTTTACATTGTTTACTTCGTCCATAATGGGCAGGTGGAATGTTAAATTAATTACACTTTATTTGCTAATTCC